>CM028365.1:41177435-41574935 GCA_016624345.1 Platycodon grandiflorus
AATGGTATTGAGCCTAGTTTGTATACTTATAATTTTTTGATTAATGGGTTGGTGAATTCAATGTTTATTGAGATGGCAGAACAGGTTGTCGAGGTTATGGAGAATGGGAAGGTTGGGCCGGATGTGGTTACGTATAATACGATGATTAAAGGGTTTTGTAAGTCGGGGAAGACCAAGAAAGCTATGGAAAGGTTTCGTGATATGGAGGTGAGAAATGTGGGGCCTGATAAGATTACGTATTTGACTTTGATGCAGGCGTGTTATTCTGAAGGTGATTACGATTCTTGTTTGGGGCTTTATCATGAAATGGAGGATAGGGAAATGGAAATTCCACCACACGCGTATAGTTTGGTGATCGGTGGGCTTTGTAAAGATGGGAAGTGTATGGAAGGGTATGCTGTTTTTGAGAAGATGTTACTGAAGGGTTGTAAAGCTAATGTGGCTATATTTACTGCTTTGATTGATTCGTATGCGAAAAGTGGGCACATGGAAGATGCGATTAGGCTTTTTGAGAGAATGACTACTGAAGGTTTCGATCCGGATGAGGTCACGTATGGGGTGATTGTCAATGTTTTGTGCAAGAGTGGGAGATTGGAGGAGGCTATGCAGTATTTTAAATTGTGTCGAGATAATAGTGTAGCAGTTAATGCAATGTTCTATTCAAGTCTCATCGATGGTCTTGGAAAGGCTGGGAAAATAGATGAGGCTGAAAGCCTCTTTGAAGAGATGAGAAACGAGAGATGTACTCGAGATTCCTATTGCTACAATGCCCTTATTGATGCCTTGGCCAAGAATGGGAAGGTCGATGAGGCTTTACTACTCTTCAAGAGAATGGAAGATGAAGGGTGTGATCAGACTGTTTATTCATACACAATTTTAATGAGTGGACTGTTCAAAGAGCAGAGATATGAAGAAGCATTGAAGTTGTGGGATTTGATGGTTGATAGAGGTATTACTCCCACTGCTGCTTCTTTTAGAGTTCTTTCAACTGGGCTTTGTCTTTCAGGTAAGGTAGCCCTAGCCTGTAAGATAATTGACGAGCTAGCACCTATGGGTGTTATTCCAGAGACGGCTTTTGAAGATATGATCAATGTTTTGTGCAAAGCAGGCCGTATCCAGCAGGCTTGCAAGTTGGCTGATGGGATTGTTGATAGGCGTCAAGAAATACCAGGCAGGGTTCGGACAGTTTTGATCAATGCATTGAGGAAAGCAGGAAATGCAGATTTAGCAATTAAGTTGATGCATAGTAAGATTGGTATTGGATATGATAGGATGGGTAGCATCAAAAGGCGGGTAAAATTTCGATTGCTTGTTGACAAGTGAGTCTTTTGCACCTATACTAGCCAACTGCTTAAGTTTCCAGTCGTCCAAGCTAATAGTGACTCCACCGTATGCTGTGTTGGCCTGCTGTTGTTATTGGGTTCTCAATTGTCCTCAAGCATAGTGAGCTAAACCATTGTCCAAAATTTCATTCTTTTTAGCATCTAGTGGGTTCCTACATGGCTATATCTATAAGATTTGTTGTACAAAAGTTCACAAACTGGGTTGTAAAGTGTCCCTGCTTTTGGTACATACCTCTGTGATAAATTAATCATGATTGGGGGGTTGCAAGCAACTTGGATATTTCATCCTGTGAAGCTAAATTTGTCCATTGAGCATGAGAGAGAGTTGTTGTGGTAAGTTCAAACTCATGTATAGAATTAATAACTTGTATTGATAACATGAATATAAGTGACTTTTTCGTCAGTTCATGGCAAGTGTTCCCACGCTTTTCTTTGTTGCTAATGATAGACAATTAGAAGCTTCATGTGCGTGTAAAAAGTAGTTGTGAATGCCTGTACATGCTATGCAGCACCAATTGGTTAGACCAATATTGTTGGGTTAGAGCTGTAAACGAGCCGAGCTAGCTCGAGCTCGGCTTGTTTAAGTATTTTCCGGGCTGGAGTCTATATGAGCTCGAGTCGAGCTTTGGAGAGGAGCTCGAGATCGGCTCATTTAGAAATCCTTGTGTTCGAGCTTGGTAATGAGCTGCGAGTTCAAGCTAAGCCCGAGCCGAGATGAGCTTATGCTTGATGGCAGAAGTGTAAATATGATATCAACCTTTTTGTTGACAAGAGTAAAATTGGACTACTTAGTCTCAATACATTTATTGAGACTACTTTAAGTTGATATATCCTTTTCTTCCATATGAATAGTCTGCTTCATATCGCTTCCTCTTTCATATGATGAAGGCTACTTTAAGTTGATATATCCTTTTCCAAAGAAATCCCAAACTTACTTAGCACTTAGAGAAGGACCAAATTGAACGCTGATTTCTGGTTCCGATGAACAATAGAACTTGGAATTCCCATCAAAAGCTAAGAAGGAAAGCCTAAAAGTTAAAAGTACATCTTTCCTCATAAGCTGCTAGGGTTATATTGTATTTTGTTGGTACGTTGTTTGCTTATTGAATAATGTTGGTCCTCAGGTTCAGGGTATTTCTGGTGTCTATCATGCTCTGTAATACTCAGTTTTACATTGACGTTTGAAAGGTACTGTATAATTTTTCTTATGGACGAGAATTCTCAATGTCACAAGCTATAATTTGTGTGTGTGTGTGTGTGTGTACAAACATAAATTTATTTGTCATCCGTATGCTGCGCTATGGAACCTTTTAATGGTGCACATATTGAGAATCCTCGGTATAACTTGGGTGCTAGAACACCTTGGGGTCTTGAACTGGCTCAATGCTGCTCCATTTCCTATAAAATTATCCAAAATCTTCTTAAAAGTCCCTCTCTCCACAATGCAGAGCTCTAAAGGCCCAATCGATTTCGTTCTTCTGGAAATGACGTACCCGATGATCCAAGAATGCAACGTCCATTACCCTACAACACTCTCCAAAGCACCTTTTCCTCGACTTCTCCCTTGATCTCCCAGTAAATTACCTAGTGACCTGGCTGCTGCTGAAATCGACTAGCTCAGCTCGTCTTTCTCATTAGTATTTGGGATCCTTTCTCTACTACCAATTGAAGTTCTTTTTCAGTGTTCTTGTCAAATATTTACTGTCAAAATAGCTTCCTCCTGCATATAAAGCTTAGTTTTGGGGGTGTTTTTGTTAAAACCAGCCACTTCCACCACATCCCCTAATATGTATCTATAAAGACATGATAAAGAATGTAAGATGTTAGTATATAGATCATGATTCCAATCAACCTACCACAAAACAAATATAGAAATAGGGAAATTATTTTAACGAAGCAAGATTCAATTTTGCTAAAAAGTTTTAATTTTTTTTTTTTACGAGTATATAATAAAAAGCGTCTAAGTAGGTGGCACATCCTATGTACAGGGAGTATACAAAACAAGCGAGGCCAATTAAAATGAAATACTATCCATGAAATCTACGAACGGGTTCGCGCCCGACTGAATCGACTCACTATACCAAAAGAATAGTGTGCAAAATTAAAAGCTTTAACCCATTTACATTCCTCTTTAAATTCTTGCTCAGGACGGTGGGAATATTTTATAACACAGTCAATTCATTTTTCTTTGGATCTATACCCATTGGAAGACGACCAAAACAAAGCTGTACCAACGCAAAATGAGGCAAATTGCAGTTTAGAATAAGGTGTAAATCGACATAAAGTAAATATACTATTTTTGTGTGGCGTCTGGGGTCATTCATTTCCTTCCAAATGATCCACACTACTCCCAAAGGAGCAGCATCCCAAAAATTACTTCTCCTCCTTTTGTACAACGACCAGCTAAGGAGTTCAGCCTGGGTGATGCATCACCTAGTGAAGCTGGAACAAGCTGAAAATAAAGTCCTATAACTCTTTAGCTACCGGCAGTGAAGCGATAGATGGTTCAACCTTTCCCCATTTCCTTTGCATATATAACATTGGTCTATGTAGATCTTCTTTTTAGCTCGAAGATTATCACCGCAAAATGGCTTCATTAGCAGCTTCCCACATGAAAAAGGCCACCCTAGCTGGTGTCTTAGATTTCCACACCAATTTCCATCGAAAAGAGATGTTGCAAGGCCTTAGAATATGATAACAGGATTTAACTGAAAAAGTTCTGTTTTTCTCTCCATTCCACAAAACTGAATCCTCTCTACTGCCGTCCACCTTCTGAGCGTATAACAACTCAAAAATATGTTGAAGAGGATTGAGCTTCCAATCTTGCGGGTTCCTACGAAAAGAGGGGTTCCACGTAACCGTATGACCTGAGATATGTAACTCAACACTCACAAGTTCTTCCTTATTCACTGCAATGTTATAAAGATCGGAGAAAACTCCCCGAAGCTCCATATCCCCACACCACTTGTCAACCCGAAATCTAACCGGATCTCCTGTACCAATATCAAAGGATATATGCCATTTGAACTTATCTCAACCTTTACGAATCCCTTTTCAAACACTTACCCCATAAGACATGTGAACCTCGCAAGGAACTAGGGATGACAATGGGGTGTTTTAGGGACGGTTATACCTAACGCCATGCCTATTCCCCAATTCAATTTCATTACCCATACTCACCCCATTCCCCGCCGGGGAATTAGTTTCTACCCCCATACTCATTTTCCACTGGTAACGGTTAATATGGGAATGTCCATGGGAAATTGTTTAAGTTTTCTCCGGCTATTAAACTCTTAACATTAAATTAAAAAAATATTTATTTAAATAGATATAATTTAACGATTAACTTTAATACAATATGTAAGAAAGGAACTTACAGAAAACACAACAAATCAAGTTTAAAAGACTTAATAAATAGACGATATTTCTATATAAAACCTCATCATAATCAAGTTATTGTAACTGATATGTCTAAATATTTAAGTGCAGAAATATCATCAACAATCATTCTTAAAAGTTTAAGGGAGTGGTTGATATTGTGATTTAATAATTTGATTTTCAAATATTGGGTATTGTTTGTAATGATTGTAAGAAAAGTAAGAGTGATAAAGAGAAAGTTGTTAGGACTAAAAGACAAAAATAACTCCAAATTTTGTAAAAATACTCTAAAACTTCAAATTAATCATCGCTCTTACAAAACTTCAAAAGTCTAAATCTCCAAGGATGTGATGTTAAGGTTTACGTACTATTACATAGAGCTTGACTAATTTGGTAAATATTAGTATGTATATTGGTAAAATTACACTTAGTAATACACGGTTCGGGGAACGGGGCGAGGAATGGAGTGGGAAATGGAGCAGGTGCTAGTAATACCATATCCAAACCATTCCCCGGTTTCTGAATTCGGTTATTCCCCGTTACCCGTCCCATATATATCCCATTAAACCAGTTAATAATCATCAACTTCAGTTCAGTTCGTGTATCTACGGTTCGGTTCGAAATTTTCATTCCTACGAACCCATCCTTAGTTATTCTCCCCATACTTATCGACCACCACTTTCCTCCAAAAGGAGCCTCTCTTAACCAAAAATTTCCAAAGCCACTTCTCAATTAAAGCGGAATTGAAGGATCTAATGCTCTTAATCCCTAAGCCTCCACCTCTCACATCATAACAAACCGAATCCCACTTAACAAGATGGAATTTCCGCTCTTCTGACCGACCTTACCAAAGAAAATCTCTTTCTAGCTTCTCTAGCCTCTTAGCAGCTGAAGAAGGAAGAAGAGAGAACACTGACATAAAGTAGGTTGGTAAACTAGCTAGAGAGGGTGCTCTTAATTAGAGTGAGTCTTCCCACCTTTGATAAATATTGTCTCTTCCACCCTACCAACCTCCGCCTTTGATTAATTGTGGAGTAGGATTTTTGAAAGCTTTGTAGAGTATTTTATTAAGAAAAAAATTAAATATTTCTCTGATAAAACTGAACCCTAATATAAAAATCCAACACTGAGTTGTCACACCACAAAGTTTACCACAAATTGCCATTTGAGATTTTCAAATAATGCTCCAAAGAGCTACTACCCCTTCCATCCTAATCGAAGAAGTATATTTCGATAATTTTGGTAAATCTAACAAATTTTTGGATGTATATATTTAACAAATTTTTATTTAGTTATAGAAAATAAAACTCTTAACCTTTAGAAACTACACTAAAAATACTATAATTCATATTCTTATAATTTTGCAAAAATAACTAAATTTGTTGCCAAATATCTATTAAAAAATTAGTCAAAATAATCCAAAAAATCAAAATATATCGCTTCAATTAGAGAAAAGAAAGTACACATCAATGACATGTAAAGCAAACATAAATAGGTCTCAAATACGTCTATCATTCTACGGTATTTTATAAAAACAAGTATTGCCTTATAGTAGTGTGACATATTCTAGAGATATTGTATATTATTATTTCCGTTTCAGGTAAAAAGTGTACTCCCTCCGTTTCAAAAAGATTGACGTTTTAGAGTTGTGCACACATATTAAGAAATTTTATAAGTTGACAAATATACCCTTATTAAATATCTTTAATTTTTGTGCTAGGAGTAGTTGAAAAGATAAATTAGAAGGAGATAGCAATTGGGAGAAGATAAAGTATTTAATGAAGAGATGATCAATTATTGGAACTTGTGAGAAGACAAGGGTAAATTAGGCAAAATATGCATTGGAAACCTAAAACGACAATCTTTTTGAAACAAATTTTTAGAGCTAAAATGACAAATATTTTGAAACAGAGGGAGTACTATTCTATTTTGAGATATTTTACTTAAAGAGTCCACTTTAAAATAGTATGTATATAATTTTCATAATTTTTCAACTTTACCTTGCTCATTTAATATAACTATATAAGAATCTTGACTATGCTTAATTATGTTTGTAATTACGACTAACAATAATAATACTTATATAACCCTTCAAAATTTGACTTTTCAAACATGGACTCTGATGCGAACTTCGTTGCACCCCAAGATCTCCTTGAAAGGTTTGATGTAGATGACACCTCGATTCGTCGTTGTTGAAGCAACTAGAACTGCGGAATGATGAAAGACCCCACAACTGGGATGGATCTCCAATTGATAAACCTAGGGTTTTGATTCAATCACTGATTCACAACTAATTGGATCAAAGGTTTGCTCAAGAACGACACACATACTTGAAAGAGAAAAACTCAATTATATTCAATCACTCAACTCCTATGAAAACAATGTTTAAGAGGCCTTTAAATAGGCTTACAAACCCTAGTAAAGCAATAAACAAACCTAAAATAACTAGGAAATCAAAACCCTAAAGAAAATACCAAAAATAAGAAAAAAATCAGACAAAAACCTAGATGTGCGGCATGACGCGGTCGCTTTTGTGAAGGTGATGCGAGCGCGCCACTTTGAAGGAAGCCCTAATACTTTACGCGAGCACATGGAGCGAGTGCGTCTCTAAACTTCCAGAACTTGACTTTTAGGTCCCCGAACTCTCTAAGAACATCTCTAAAGCCTTCTATCTTGCCCTTGAACTTCCAATCTTCACCCAAAAACCCTTTAAAGTGTAAATTCAATATTAAACCCCTTGAGATCACATCATTCCCTCCCTCTTTAAAAGGATTTGACCTCAAATCCACACGTGAAATGATATCTAACAAATCCGCCCATTGTGTGGAAAAGTAGTGATCGTCAATCATCCGCTTGATGAACCAAGAAGAGGATTTAGTAGGAACATGGATCTTTATAATTAACCATGGGATCTTCCTTAATAAGAATAAGCTCAACGTTTTCCTCGATCTCTCCATCCCTTACGATATTTCCTTGTGTCTTTTCCTCTTGAATCTCTTCTTCTTATTTTTCATCCTTCTCTTGCTTACTTTTCTCTTCCTCACTCCCACTCTTTTCTTCTTCATGCTCATTCTTTTCTCCCTCATCCTCACTATTTTCTCCCTCCTGCTCATTCTTTTCTCCCTCATTCTTACTATTTACACCTTCTTATTGTAACCCCACTTGATTCACACATACCTGTTTTGGTGTCAAAGGAACGATGTTGTTGAGGTCAAAAGTATAGTTGGAAAGTGACTTTGAATTGGCCCCAGTTGTAGAAGTAGATGAACTTTTCTCCTCCCTTTTGATGTAACTCGGCTGCCCTGGTGAAGACTCTATAGGTATGTAAAATTGATCACCCCTATAATAGGAATTAGGTACAAACCGTCGTTGCATGACACGTTTATCTCTGGCCATGACGTAACTACCCTTTCTCGATTCTGCCTGCGATCTATCTCCAATTGTTGCCACCATATGCGTGCATAGCCCATGAGCTTAGTTGTTGCCAATTTCACCTTCTTCAATTCAGAGTTATGATACTCAAAGACCTCTTCCGACTTTCATTCCCAATCTAAGTAATCATCGCCATTACTTTGAAATTTCAGAATTTTCCTTAAAGAAACAAGCCTACCTCTGCTCGGATTGGAGTAGTGATACTGCCTATCAGAATCAGAATCATCATCTAATGGTTCACCTCTCCAAGCCTTATGCTCCCTAGGCTCTTCCATTTGCCTCTCTGCATTCAATTCCCTAAATTTTCTGTCCACAGTTTCCTCCATAGTACTAGTCATCACCTTTCCAATAATTTTGGTCAAAGCGATCCAAACTCAAATCTTTAATTTGTGGAGTCTCTTGTTTAGGCTTCTTTTCCTCGGACATGATTTCAAGAAATTGAAAATAGCAAATACTTTTTTTTATTAACCCTAGCGAAATTAGGGTTTTACAAAACTAAAATCACAAGACAAAAATTTAAGATAGTATGGAAAAGCTAACCGTAACTAGGATGCTTTGATAACAATTGATGCAAATTTCGTCGCACCCCAAGATCTCCTAGAAAGGTTTGATGTAGATGACACATCGATTCGTTGTTGTTGAAGCAACTAAATCCGCGGAATGATGAAAGATGCTACAACTGGGATGGATCTCCAATTTATAAGTCTAGGGTTTTGATTCAATCATCGACTAACAGCTAATTGGATCAAAGGTTTGCTTCGATTAATTCTTTTATTGTAGCCAAGACATTCCTTGATTTTGCAGCCATATGCTTAATTACTTGCTGGCGATTTATTGCCCTTTAACTCTATGGTTGACAATGGATAACATATATGGTCATTTCAACCCTAAATATGTTATGTAAGTCTAATCTGATTAGATCTTTGATAAAAAGGTTTTGGTAATCGGTTGTGATTAGGGGTGGCAAATTGGGTATAATGGGTAGTTTTGGGTTAGCCTATTATCCATTATGTCAATGGATAATAGGCTAGCCCAAAACTACCTATTATACCTAATTTGCCACCCCTAGTTGTGATTAAACCTAATATAAATGATCATATAAATATAAGAAGGGCTAATCTTAGAAGAATGGAAGTGCATGCAAGGTGGTGATGGCAAATATTGATTATAGAATTGAAGTTTACTTTAGAAATAAGGAGGGGCCGATGAAAAGAAGGAAAAAAGAGAGAGAGGATTGTGGTAGGTAGACGAAGAGAGATTAAATCTTGAAGTGAATGAAATTAAGTAACGTAATGACTAGTGTATGTGTGAGGCATCTACAAGTCATGTACAAGTTTCAATAACATAAATTCGCTTCAAAAATGGCACATGCCACACAAATGGAAAATTTCCATCCAAAAAGCTATCAGTCATCTGGCTAGACCTCTAATTGCACTGAAAATAAAACTTTCGATCCCAAATAAGCAAAGTTTTAAAACACAGGGGCAAACTTTTGAGTTAGTGAGATGCAACTAAACCATAATTGTTTTACGAAATCAATTGCTTGGCTTTAAAACTCCAAAACCTTAGCATGTTGAGTTTCAATTTATACTCTTATAATCCTTCTCTTCATCATCTCTCATCAATTGGGCACCGGTGTTAATCACA
The DNA here is from genome assembly GCA_016624345.1 of Platycodon grandiflorus. NCBI lineage: Eukaryota > Viridiplantae > Streptophyta > Magnoliopsida > Asterales > Campanulaceae > Platycodon > Platycodon grandiflorus. The sequence continues at coordinate 41,187,236 of CM028365.1, forward strand.
TGCTCATTATTTTTAATGTGTCACACAATCCTAGTTTTGCTATTAATCATTATAACTAATTAAACATTATGTGACTATATATCAAACAATATAATATATTGATGCATTCATGCCATAGTAAAGACTCGATGGATTCATATGCAATAATTTTATGGACAAACTTCAGAGGGCTATAGGTTTCAAAAAATTACTTTTGCCCCCTCATTTTATAGCCTCCACGATGAGGACCCCTACCCCCTTTAAATATCGTCAAGTTGAATAAATCATCAATTTTCCATCTATTTTAGTACTTTATTTAACACACTTTTACACTCATAATGAAAATGTTCCTTTATGCACCTCTACCTATGAGTAGTTATAATTTGTCTCTCTACCCCTATAGAAGTTATGGGACCATCCAACTTCATAATTTTTGCTCATTAATAAGGGGAAGATTGTGTTAACTAGATGTTAAAGAGAAACCTACTCTTATACTACTATTTATGTTCTAGCTAAAACGTTTACTTTTAAATTTTTTTTTTTTGGGTTAAGTTAATTAAAATTTGATTGACAATTTATATAAATTTATTTATTTTTACAAAGTCATAGACGTTGTAATCCTTAATATTCTTCATGTACGTAGTTTTTAGTGAATGCGATATTATTTTTGAAAATATAATTAAAGTATGTTAAATTTAGTCAAATGCTGACTTTTAAAAATAAAAAGTGAAATTTTTAATCGGAACAGATAAAGTAATTCGATAATATTCTTTTTCCTTCACAACTACTATTAATAGACATGTTGCTTGTAAATGTTCATACTACCTCTAGTAGTCGCGGCGCGCTTTCATGTAACCCTATGTAGAGTGAGAAAGGTATGATGATGAAAGTGAGTGAAAATGAAAATAAATGATACCAAAGTCACCAAAACTAGGCCGACTGGCTGGTTGAACCTTAAAGGAGGTCTAAGGTCATTCAAATTTTATATTATTCCCTTAATATTCCTAAAAAAAAAAAATCATGTTTGATTATACGCACAGATTAAGAAAAATTAATTGATAAATATTAATATGTATTGTATTTTCTAATGATGCCGATGAGTGTGGAACTCATTAATTAAAGCAGTGAGTAAAATTAAGGATAAAATGGTAAAAGTGATATCCAAAAGAGGAAATATTCGAAAGTGAATATTTTTTTTTAAAATGAAATAAAAAGAAATGATGGACTCTTTCTAAGGAACTGAGGGAGTACCATTTTTGCAATTAGGGTTCGTGCAAAGGAAATAGGGGAAAATGTCAATCTTGATTCTATAAACGCAATCATGCCAATGAAAGAAACTAATCATTCTTTCAACCATTTGGAGTTGGATTAAACCATAAATTCTAAGAGATTTGAAGAGAAAGAGAGGTGGAACGAAGAAATCCACAATCATTTCTATGGAGAAATGAATAATTTATTCATTTCTTAATTTATCTAATGAATAATTTATTTATTTCTATGGAGAAATGAATAATTTATACATAAGAAAAGTACAGAAAAAATATATTATGTCTAATGAATAATTTATTCATTTCTTAATTTATCTTTCCAAAAATATATTTTTCATTTATTAATATTTATTAGTAATTCAAAATACGGATGCAACAATATAGATTTTATTGAACAAAAATTAATATAAAATCATAAGAAACATAATTAAATTTGCATAATTAATTTAGTTACAGAGTAATTAAATACTAATAAGAAATATTCAATCGATACAACTTAATTTTTATTGTTATTGTCTCCGAAGCGTTCCCAAATATGCTCGACCAAGTCGGATCGAAGTTTTTGATGAACTTCACAATCACGTAGTTCTGCATGCCTTTGGAGGTATTTGCAGAATCTTTGATATTTGAAAAGTTCAATAAATTCGTAAAGTAATTACTATCCATAACAAAAGAAGTGAAATAAAGAATTTATATAGTTTAATGAGAAGATATAGAAAGAATGAATATGTTTGTTTGAGAGAATGTAATGGAAAAAAATAATTTAGAATCCTATTTATAAAAAAAATACATTTAAAATATATTTTTTTTCAATTAGCCGTTTTACAACAGCTATATTGAAACGGTCTTTTTTTTTTTTTTTTTTTCTGGCAGAAAGAGCCATTGTGCATTTGGAAACAATTGTTTGAATTGGTCAAACTTTAGGAATTACGGCCACATTGGAAAGAGTAATAAAGAATTGATTTTTTGGTGAGTCATCATTGCTTCAAGTGTTTGATGTTTATCAACCTTTTATATTCATGTCATCCTCTCTAATGGTAAACATTTGCTTCAACCGGTCCATACCCAAACATAAAGCTTTATCTAAGGGCCGTTGGAGGTGCTCTTAGAACTCAAGGAAATGACCCCCCCCCCCTCACAGATACACAAGCTCAATTCAGTATAGTCTATTGAGTACCTAATCACCACATAAACTATTTGTGAGATTTTCTAGGGCACCACATAAAATTCCATTGCCCCCAACAAATCCAAAACAACTACACTCCAAATCACATAATAGGATGCCCATCCATCTTTATCTCCCAACTCCAAACTACTCCGTATGTGTCTTTTCCCTCACAATGCTCCCTCCGTCCTTAAATTATTGTCTGGGTTGATTCGGCACACAGATTAAGAAAACTCAATTGACTTGATTATTAATATTGGAATAGTATTGAAAAAGTGTGTTATTTCCTTTAATGTCCATGTGTATGTGGCCCATAATTAAAATAGGAAGAAAAAGTAAGGGTAAAATAGTAAAAATGATGTTCTAAAAAGAAAAGTTTCAAATAAGACAATTATTTTAGGACGATAAAAAAAGAAAGGAAGACAATAATTTAGGGACGAAGGGAGTATAACTTATCCATGAACATAAACAAAAACATTAAATCTCATTACCGGTGTAACACTTCTTTGTAACGCCAAGTGAAACCGGGACCGGCCCCGGGCACCTGGCAAGCAAAATCATTGTGTTAGATATTCAACCTTACAAAAATTTCCTTTCCTCAAACCCGGGCTTCGCATGAATGACCGGGTCCTTGGAGTTGGGAAAAGCACGTAGTTATTCTTTGAACAGGTTAAGAGGCAACGTTGTTGTTCCCCACAGCTGGATGAGTTGAAAAAAAATAAAGAAAAACAATAACAGAGGTCTGCGGAAATGCAATCTCAGCCATTCGATCAAAATTATGAAAGTTGTATGTTATTGTGATAATCATGAAGTTTAAGATCTAGGGTTTAAGGATTTTTATTTTTACCGTTGGTATCAAAGCTTTAGGTTACGAACTCATGATCATCCATGAATATCGCACACAATATTAAGATTGTTTTAATGCATATCATAAATTTTGTACAAAAAAATTCGCATTATATTATAAATTTACAAAATATTATAAAAACGCATGCAAACTCGAGCAATCTAAAATTATGTGGGTGAACCGATCCTTGGGGATTAACTGTTCGGTTCTTCTGAAATTTAGGCTTATCAGTACATGGATTTGAGCATCTTCCCAAAAAATTTTATACTATATTTCATATAATTAATTGGGGTCAACTCGTTTCAAAACTTGAATTGGAATCCAGTGAAGTTTGTTGGATTCGAAAAAGGTTGATACAGACCATTGGCCACTACTTTTGACTTGTTAAAGTTTATATGTATAATGTATCAATCCAATGTTTGTATTAGTGAACAGAATAGTTATATGGAAATTCAAATTAACACAAGTGTTGAGTCTTTGATTTGATACAACAAAAATTAAGTTGCTGTTGCTGGATTTAAAATGGAAGCTTTATGGAGATTTCCTGGGTTTGTGTACGAGAAGGTTAATAAATATATATGTACGCATTTAATGGAGATTTCTTGGGTTATAGTGTTATTAAGTTTTATTATTTCTGTCAGTTTTTATGTATTCCGTAATTAAAATGTTTTATTTATAAAAGTCTTGTTATCACCACAGTGATAATAAATTATGATATTAATGTTATTATTTAATAATAATGCTTACTTATTGATATGAGTCATATAGGTTATACATACATACATATTAGAACAGTAATCACTCACATGTGATTCTGATCCAATTGTTTGAACAACATTAAGATTTATGTATTTTAGAAAAGTAGAATATCCAGAGATATTTATCTTGTTCTTGTACACATGATTATATTAAAATTTTGACTCAATGAAAACATGATTATTTTAGTAAAGATTATATCCACAAGAGAATCTTCTTTATGTATATTTAGACAATTTTTAATTCTTGTATATCTCTATTATATTTTAGCTCATGTTCCCGTTAATTTACACTCGCATGTTTCATCTGTAACCTCTCTTAATGGTACCAACTTCTCAGAATGGCGTGAGAATGCTGAATTTTTGATCTCGATCTTGCACTTCAAATTGAAAAACATCCTGAATTAATCGTGGAAAGTACCAAAGAGAATAATTTTTTCATAAATTGTGGGAGAAAGTAACAGATTGAGTTTTATGTTCATGTGAATGACGATTGCTGCAAACATCAAGACCTTTCTTCGTGAAACGAAATTGGCTAGGGAATTCATGAAATTTGTTACAGAATGTTTTAAGACTGTAGATAAGTTCTTTGCAGAGAAATTAATGTCAGAATTCACTACTATGAAGTTTGATGGTGTGCGGTCAATGTACAATCATATTATTGAGATGCAAAACCTTGCAGCTAAGCTTCAAATTTTGGGAATGAAAATGCATGGGAATTTTCTTGTTCAATTTATCTTGAATTCTCTTCCACCACAGTTTGCCCATTTTCAAGTGTTGGATGTGATGGCTCGATGTTCTGGCAAGAGATCGGCGCCCTCTGAGGGCGCGGTCTGGTAGGCGTGTAGACTGGTAACGGGCTTCAAAGGGGGGTGCGGGGGGCGGAGCCCGCCGCGGTACGGACTATTCGGAATTTTGGGAAGCATGCGGACGCATAGGGCGAACGCATGGCACACTGAAATTTATGCGGCCGCATAAGGCATCCGCATAAGTATTCTAGAAACCATGCAGCCGCATAGTGCGACCGCATAGCGGCGGTTTTAGGGTTTTCTATTTTGTTGTATAAATAGATGTATACCTAGAACGTTTTAAGACGGTAAGCCTCTAATAAAATTTCGACAGTCTATTGACCCCAATCTCTCTCTCTTTCGATTCCCAACTGCTTTTGTGTGTTATTTTGTCAATTGCTTCCGCTGCATTGCACAACATCAAGTGAATTACAACTCTATTAAGGAAAAGTGGAGAGTGAATTAACTATCTAACATGTTAGTTCAGGAAGAAGCAAGACTGACTCAACAAGGTACTAATGTTGCACATCTCACTACTCAAGGAGCGAATCATAAGTTTGGGAAAAAGGCTGGAAAAGGCCAGAAAAGAGCACCACCCAAGATGAATGATAAAGTCCAACCTGCTCAAGTCAAGGAAAAAAGGGAAGATCGAAGTTTGTCATTTCTGTAAGAAATCTGGACATTTCCAGAATAACTGTGAGAAACGTCGTAAATGGTTCGAAAGTAAAGGTAATCCTTTGAGATTCATAAGTTTTTCAGAATCAAACTTTTCTTATGTGCCTTCAAATACATGGTAGTTAGATTTAAGTGCTAATGTTCATGTTTCAAATTTGATGTAGGGATACCTTACAGCCCAAATCATAAACCCAACTAAAAACTTCTTATCTGTAGGAAATGATAGTAAAGCTAATGTTGAAGCTATTGGAACATATCGTCTTGTTCTTGAAAAATGATATTATTTGGATTTATTTTAAACTCTTTATGTTTCATCTATTTTCCGCATTTGGGTAGTAAAAGTTTCAATTTATATAAGGATTCTATTAATGTTGGTTCTGGAATTATTGTAGATGGTCTTTACAAATTTACTTTGTTTTTCCCATCCTTATCTGAAACCCATTTGACCCTGTATCATAATCAAGGAACTGTACATCATGTAATGAAAAATGACTCTTCATTCTTGTGGCATCAGAAGTTGGGACATATATCTCGTAAGATACTTCAAAGATTAGTAAAATATGGTGCTTTACCGAATCTAGATTTTTACTGATTATCATAGTTGTGTGGATTGTTGATGAATAAAAATATACCTTGCAAGTGCACAAGAACACCGGAGTATAGCTGCACAGGACAAGTGTCAAACCACAGAGACTTGGATTTTAATTCAATTAAAATTAACTATTAACTAAACAAGAAATAAAAATAGGGATTTTGAATTTACTAAACTAAATTCACTAAAGAGCAAATAAATAAACTAATTAACAAAAACAGTAAATTGAGATAAATCAAGGTTTGGAAAAAGCCTAGGAATTATGATTCACTCTATATCTTAGATTTATGCCTTCTAATTTATGTATCAGTTCAGTTCTAGGGTCGTTCACAAAAATAAAAATTGTGACGCTTAGATCACGATTTGAAATCTTAGTATCCCTAGTTATACTTTCTTGATTTGTCCATATAACAAGTAGGGACCCTTTAAGAATTTTGGAACAATGAACCTAATTCCTATCTTAGTACGATCATGAATCAATATAATTTACTATTTACAAAAGATCGCATACATATGACTTATGCATTTGGATTGTGCAATTAATCATACCCTGATAATCTAAATAGTTATAATTACCTACACGCAAAGACAATGTGAAAAAACTCAATAAAAATACTTTTGTGAATAACTAAAACCAATGAACTGAATAAGAATTATAGTACAAAATACTTCGATACAAAGTTATCTCAAATCCCTAGATGATGATGTTAATTACTCATAATATAAAACCTTGAAACGTTCTTGAAGTAAATTTCTTCATAGACAAAGAAAAATATATAAGACGTCTCTCTAAATTCTAACCTAAAAAAGTATAATTATAACTTAAAAATGTACAACCAGGACAAAAAAAAAAAAAAGGTACACTACACCGAAGCAGCCTAAAAGAACCGCAAAAGCGGCGCACAAAAAATGAGCGTGCGCTGCCAAAATAACTAGGGTGACAGATTTTTCAGATTTAGCCTCCAGCTTTTAGTATTTTGTATTTTGATCCCTTGACTCCCAAATTTGCTCCAAAGTCTTCCAAAAATTACTATTTGCTCCCCAAGTCCCTAAAACTATAAAATACACTAAAATTACATATTAGATAACAAAAACCTTGAGAATTAGATAACTCTAAGCCGGATAAAAATCTAATAAATGAGTAAAATACTCATTTATTAAATACCCCAAAACTTAGATTTTTGTTCGTCCTCGAGTAAAATAAGAAAACAAATAAAGACAAAAACTAAATTATCATAAAAGCAAAACAAAATTTTTTTTCATCACGAGTCAAAGCTTTGGCACGTCACTACATATACCTTAGAGTAAGATCTACAACACTTTGCAAATAACAACACACTTCAACAAGTCTAGACTTTCACTCAACCATCATTAATGTAACTTTTGAATCTCCGTGTGTGTGTGTGTACCAATTATTGAAAATCTCAAAAATAAAAAACTTTTATCGAATCAAATACAACAACCATTCCCAAAATATGACAATACAATACTTTTGCACAAAATACCAACAGTGCATCATGAAACAGAAAAATAACCATCACCATCCAGATGAATTCACAAAAGCTAGATGGTGTCGGCATTCTAAGGTTAACACATTCATCCCATGCATTTCCTAATGTATAAAATACACAACTCTCAAATCCCACGTACTTATTCAGCGATTAAGTAAATAATGAACTAAAACAAGATATTGCGGTTCAAAACAAGGGTCAAATCAACCATGCAATCAAAGTATCACCATTACCACAAAACAAAGTAACAACTAGGTCAATAGGAATTTTATAAGCTTGTAATGTAAGGCAAGGTAGGGGCTACAAATGAAGGGATAGGAAATCACAAAACAAGAGAGCAAGAATGTACCCTTCATTGAAACTAAATCTCACTCCAATAACTCAATTTTTTTCTGAGTTGAAAAAATCAACACCATCACACTTGAAATGTGACCCCCAATGATATACCCCATTTTTTCTTTTGAATCATTGGGGTCCCCTTTTTCTTTTCTTTCTTCAATATTGACCATATTCCATTCCCATTCATGCTCTCTTGACGGGTAGTCTAAAGTGTATAGGCTTTCATGGGTTCAGCGAATGCGGGTGAGAGAAACGAAGTTGAAGGGGGTCTATTCATGCTTTTGCACACGCCCTTCTTCCAATTAAGCTCAAAGGGGACACTAGGGAATCATATGTGATCAGGATGCACGAAAGAGGCACAAACGGTCCAAAGATGGCCTATGTCTTCCCTAATTGCTATAATGTTCATGCTTCATTTTCATACAAATCATTCATGGCATCAAATCCTTCCCATACTCAATGCTTTAAAAACATGCTCATCCATATCACATAATCATTTGCTAGACAAGAAATAGGAAAAATCAAGACTTACATGCAATTATGATTCAAGAAGTGTGCTTTAGATATATTAACAAGAGAAGTCCAACAAATCTAGAGTAACATGACATCAACCCTAAAATCACATCAAAATGTAATGAATGCGCGGTGACGGTGATTTAAACAACTCATAATCACTTGAAGCAAAGAATTTTCACGGGAATGAGATGCGTACTTGCACTCGATAAAAATAATCAAACTCTCAATAGACAAATCATGGTAAATTGTGCTCAAGTGTTGAAGATTGAAAATTCAACTAATTATGACTAGGCTAGCATCTACCTAGCTTGAAATGTATTATCTCCTAACACATGTGAAGACTAGACAGTCTCATCACTGACGGTGATCACCCAAACCGACACTAAGATAAGCAGCCAATATATATATATATATAAAAAAAAACTAAAGTAAAAAAAATTAAAATTGAAAGCTACACTACAAAAGTAGTAAAAGATAACAGATTACAGATTAACAGTATGCCCACACCCCCAAACTTAAATTCCACACTGTCCCTAATGTGGGCTTCCTACAAAAACAGGGCAAGGGCTATCAGGTCTAATCATGGGGCTCAAGGGGCCAAGGAGGTAGAACGGAGGTATTCATACTAAGATGTGATGCCATCCCTTGTGTTAGGTCTCAAGGTGCTCGATATAGGCTAGAAGGGGGGGGGGGTTGAATAGCCTATGTCCTATTTTTAAAATTGATTCAATAAATTACTTCACTAAGTTAAAAAGAATTTTGCAGCAGAATACACTACTAGAAAACAGGGCAACTGAAACGGAAAATTGCAACCGAATTGTAATCAGTTTCAATTTGAAAATTTGCAACGAAAATTGCAACAGATCTGGCGCATAAACAATTTGTAAGTAAGGCACGTTCTTTTTTCGGGGGAATTGTTGGAGGGAAGAATGGCGCCAAGAATTTCAACGGTTGTTGAAACGGAAAACATTCCGTTGCAAGTTTTTCGTTTCAATTTCAGTTGAAATAATTAATAATTACTATTTTATTTTTTTAAATAAAAAATTCTCGGCAAAAACGATGTCATTTTATTACGAGTATACTTATGTTTTACAATCCCCAAATTCTTCACCGAACCTAACCTAGACTAAAAACCCCAAAAACGCATTGCCTAATCTCTTGCTCCCGCTCTCGATTTCTCTCCACTGCCCCGCGTCTCCCTCCAGCAAAATAAAGTCATGGTGCCGGCGTCTCCTTTCGATGGCCACAGGCAGTTCGAGTTCTTTGCTATCTCTCTACACAGAATAAGGTATTCTCTCTCTCTCTCTCTCTCTCTCTCTCTCTCTCTCTCTCTCTCTCCTAAAACTGCGACGGCCATATCTTCAATGTGATGAAAGTTCATGCTTGTTCTTCAACTTCATGTCCTGTATTTTAGTGGTTCCAGAGTATCTCTTGAAACTTAATTTTGCATCAGATATTCGTTTTATAAGTGAGTTTGGTGCTCTGAACAAGCTACGTGGCAATCTGGGTCAGTTTGCTGCTCCTCTTCGTTCTGTCAGCGCTGTTGCCATCGTTGATTTCTGTTTGTCGCACTCGCAAATCGATTGTCACTAGTCTTGTCGTTAACATCGAAAGTAATTTTGTGCCCTAACACGATCTGTTTCTGTTCCAAAAATTATTAGGTTTCAATTGGCTACAGCTCTGTAATTTTTAACTTACAATGAATTTAATTTCTGTTATACAGAAATTTTGCCACAGATAGTAACTATTAACAATGTCATTACAGAAGTGGGTTATGTTAATTTAATATTATACCTTTTGGGTTTGTTCAAGAAATCCCAATCAAAGTTGATTCAACTTTTGCTTATAATTGATTTAAGCTGTCATTTTAAAGATGGACGCTGGCAAACAAATTCGGACCAAACTGTCAGTTTAAATACTATTTTTTTATTTTTTAGGCCTCATCTATTTATCTGCTGTCTGCCTAACTTTTTAGGCTTTATGTATGGGTATTTACTTTAATTTTGTTTTGATATTGCAATTTTGAAGACACTACTTCTCTTTCGGTCTTTACACGTTTGCATGCTCGTATTTAATTATCACAAGTTTGTTTATTTACAAAATATATATTGTATGTATTTACAATGCATTTTAAAATAATTACATACATCTATTTACATATCTAAACTAATGAACGGAAGGGGTTACCTTCTATCGTTTTATAGAAATCGGGCCACGTTCTAGGCCATTATATTTTACCAGATCAAGCTAGCTCGTAGCCTGACCGTTGTGCTTCCACTGCAACCAATCGAGGAAAGGAAGACTTACGTTTATGTGTGTGTTGAGATAGAATCAATACTTTTTCCTCTTTTCTTTCTCTATTTTCTTCCCTAAAAAGAGGCTTGATAGAGAGAGAGAGTTGATGATGATTGTGTTGAAGGAGAGAGCTGATCATCTCCTTATATAGGGGGAGCCTGGGAGAGATATTTGTATGGTTACTCTCGGGGCCAAGCAAGGAGGAAGGTTCCTTTGGCCTTCAAAGTCTTCAGCAGCCGACGACTAAGCTTTGAGGACAAAATGCAGGTTTGGTACGCGGCACACCTGGCATAGTGTCCGCGCACCAAACCCTGTTTGGGTGTATTAGCGCACTAGAAATGTCTTCAGCGCACCAAACCCTGTTTTTGGCTTTTTCAGGCTTTATGTTTTGCACTTTGGCCCTTCTAAGCTGTGTATCTTCAGTATAGACCTTTGATGTTGATCTAACGAAAGGTTGTTTTGTGTGTTGGACGTCGTTAGTCCTGTTGTATCTTTGAGTTTGATCCTTGATGTTGATCTAATCGAAGTTTGTTGTATTTGTTGGACGTTGTTGGTCCGTTGTGTACGTTGTTTCCTGAAATAATCATAGAAACATGTATTAGTCCATTTGTAAATAAACAGTTGTTTATTGGACAATTCGTATAATGTAGGTGCACGAATTATGGGTGTCTACAAAACCAGAGGTACTAAACTTCGCCAATGGCTCCATTTGCTCGTGCCATTTCTCATCGCAGCCATAGCTCTGTCTGGATTTGGCTCTGCCGTTGTTGTTGCTGCAGCCATAGAACAGTGAAGATGATAAAAGCCCCCAGTAGAAATTACCGGATTCCAAGGCATGGTTTTGAGAAAGAAGCGGAAGGAGACAACAACGGTTGCGGCAGCTACGTCCCCCCACCCAATTTCTCCCATGTCGAAGATCGCATTTACAGATCTGGATTTCCTCAGCCCTATAATTTCACATTAATTTCACATTTACATATGTGGATTTCTTCAGCCTTGTAATTTCCCCTTCCTCGAAACCCTCAACCTTCGATCCGTCATGTATGTTTTCTCAATCTTGAATTGATGCCTTTTTTGTTCTCAATTCCAACTGCTATCTACATGTGTATACATATATGTGTATGTGTTTGTGTGAGTGTGTGTGTGTTTATGTGATATGATGATTATTAATTATGTTTGGTTTTGGGGATTTATGCGCAGATATTGGTGTAAAGAACCCTATCCTCCGAAAAATATGGAATTTCTTCAATCTCATAAAGTTAGAAAAAAAAAAAATTAATATCCAAGTAAGCACGTTTTATCCACCTTGGAATCACACTCAGCATGAAGTAATGGCAATTTGGGCATTTCAAAAAAATTAAGGTTTAAAGTGACAGCCATCACTCTAGGGACTAACTGTTAAGCTTAAATGGCAGTTCATGGACCACAATAGAAAATGTTAAAATTTTATAACCGAATCAGGAAAATGTGTAAAGTTCAGGGACCAAATTATATATTAAACCTTATTTTTACACCAATTGCACTCAATCAATAGACAAAGACAGGCTACACAAAAAATGGAGATCAACAGCTAGATTGGACCATGCTATGATGCTAAAGATATTGATAGTTTTAGGTATAAAAAATGGCTAAACTGGACCAGTAACAGGAAACGCCAAGTGATAAACAGGTTAGTGGCTGAGAAACAATATTGCAAGACACGTTTTTTTTTTGCAAGACACTCAATTTATGCTCTTAGATGTAAAGATACAACCGAATGGGATAAGACTACAAATTAAAGAGCGGTAATCATGCGCGGAAGAGAAACGCAAACCCCCCTCTTTCTCTTTCACCATTTGATTACCTTTCAATTATGTTTTGATGCATAGATCAATATGGCCACAGGGTCTACCCACTCCATAGTAATTCAATTGATACTCATGTCCCTTGCCCAAAAATCATACCCTAGTGATCAAGAGTTTGAAACCAGATAAAAGCTCCAAGTGAGTCAGTGTCAGTTTCAGAATGTGAAAGAGTATAAACACATTACCATAGAGTGAGTAGATGTCTGTGGCCATATAATCTACCCAAAAAAGGAATGATCTTTGCGTCATCATTGTGAAATGAAGTAGCGGCTTGTATGGGTACTTGCAAATGCTTAAGGATGACTATTTGCTATACTTGAGCTCTATACTTTGATCATTTCATTACTGTTCTATCTAAACTTGAAACTAGAAGCTAAGAATATTATTCAGCTGAAAATACCTCAAGAATCTGCACTATCCACTGTGCGGTAACAGTTACAGCGCCAGCAGATGATATATTGGGAAATAACTGAACACACCACCTTCAGATCAATGCCATCGATCCTCATATCATTAAAAGAAAACACACACACACAAACCGAGGCACAATGAAGATGAATAAATAACAAAAAATGAAAGAAACAAAAACAAACCAAACAAGAGAAGATACCAACCTTTGAGAAGTCAAGCTAGGTAGAGACAGCTGGCAAAATTAATGCTAGGCTGAGACATTTTTTCATTTTCTACTTCGTCCGGTCCTAAATTATTATCTTCTTTTCATTTTACATCCGTTTCACAATAATTATTTTATTTGAAAAAAAAATGTAAGACATTATTTTTATCATTTTACTCTTATTTTTTTTCCTACTTTAATTATGAGTTACGTACATATAAACATTAAAGAAAATTACACATTATATCAATATTAATAATTAGGTCAATTTTTTTTTTAATTCGTGTGTCAGATCAAACAAAACAATAATTAAGGGAGGGAGGGAGTATCATTTATGAAATTTTCTACGTCTAATTAAGTTGTGTTGATTAAACTGGTCCAGTTTCAATTTGTATTTCATATACTCCCTCCGTCCTGAATAAATGTTCCTAGTAGATAAAACACAGAAATTAAGAAACATAATTAATGATATGCTGTAAAATATGTTCTGACCATAATACCCATGAACATTAATTGAGTTCAACTATTTTAAATAATTAAGTTTCTTTAGGATGTGTTATATTAAATGAAACTTTAAAGGTATATTAGGAAGAATGGTAGAGAATAGGTAAATAAAAAATCTTTAGAAATATTAGTTGGGACATCCCAAAATAAAAAAGTATGAACATTTATCAGTCACGGAAGGAGTATTATTGACATGCCTTGTTTGTCCTTTTACACGTGGAATTCACTTGAATACAACATATTTTAAGCTTTTAGAAGAGTTTTTCTTTTTCTAACACTAATTTTTCAAGTTCTAAATTTACATCCTCTCATGTACAGATACTAGAAACTTCTTTATTGACCCAAATATCACAAGGAAAAACCACAAACATTTGAATCATACTCACTCCTTTTTTTTTTTTTGTCCGTTGCTAATAATTATTTTGTTTGAAAATTTTATTTTTAAGATGATATTTTTATCATGTTACTCTTATTTTTTCTTTTTACTTGCACATAAACATTAAAATAAAAATATAAACTATATTAATATTAATAATTAAACTAATATATTTTTAATTTATGTATCGAATCAAAATAATAATATAGACACGGAAGGAGTAATTACCCGACCCAAATCAGTAAGTGTACTACGAAGGTCATTTCAACCAAATGGGCAAAGACAGAGGGAAAAAAAAAATCCAATCACATCATGCCAAGCTGTGAGAGTAATGAAATTTGGTCCTGTCACCCTTGTGGGCCATAATCGTATCCATCCACCCTTGTAAAGGAATCTCTCTCTCTCACTCATTGATAACGTGGCTAATTACATCAATAGTTTATTGACTATTAATTTTATTAACATTAATTTTTAAAATTTTTTTTTAAAATTTTAGTTTTTAGAGTATCAAAATTAGATACGCTTAATTCTTTTAATGGATGTTGTTAGGATTTATTCGTTAATTTAGTGTTGTACCCAATACGTGCCTTTAGTTCAGGACATTTATAAAATTTTATGTACAAAACTTTTGAAAAAAAAAGAAGGAAAAAAAGGCCCTAATCAAACAATTTCTTTTCTGTAGAAAAATTTGCTACAATTTCATTTCCTTCCCCCACCGGAGAATATATACGTTTTCTATTTCTATAGACGACGAAGAGAATGGACTAATAAGCTTCAACTTCGAAGTAGGACTCAACGCGGGTCCCACCCAACCCACCAATCCATACCGTTAATCCAATTTGACAATGCTTTTGTTGCCGCTGCTGCCAATTACAACTCTGCCCTGCCCACCGACACCGTTGCTAACCCCGTCATCGCGTGCCAACGAGGCTAACCCCGCCGTTGCCAACGAGTTTAGAATCTTTCTCTATCATTCTTCTCTCTCTGAACCCTTCCTCCAAATCGAATTTTATTTTTCGATCTAGGTTTCTCAAAAAAACTTAGAGAGATATAAATAGAATCAGGAGTGATTATAATGTTTTTTTGTCCGATTATGTGGATTAAATGTTTGTAGGGATGTTAGGGGTTTGATTCGGTAACGATGGAAGGGATAGTGGTTGTGGTGACAATTTCAATAGATGTGGCGGCTTTGTTGGCAGATTAGGTGGAGCTGTTGATGGTGGGTGGCGGTTGACTAATGAAGAAGAGAGAGAGAGAGAGAAAAGTTATGGGGGCAAGAGGTGCCTTTTGCTGTAATTCTGATTTGGGTGTCACGGTCGTTGAAGAAATTGGAATTCACAACCTTTTCCAAACACTGAAGTACGATATTCCTTCCACAGCTAGCCTCGTTGTAGTAAACATTGACGCGCTCGAGTAAGAGGTCATTGTCGCCACGGTAACAGCCGATGGAGTCGATGTCGTGCTTGGCGCAGACGACTTCCCAGAAGTACTTGGCTCCGATCTGGGTATGTTTGTGGATGTGTGTATGTGTGTGTGTGTGTGTATGTGTGTGTCTGTGAGAGAGAGACAGAGTGTGGGTGTGTTTATAATTTTATTATTGTTTAATTATCTACTAGGAATTTACCATATAACCCTTGAAAAATAATATGTGTAATGTACATGACTGACTTAACAGATAAATCCTAACGGCATTTAACAAAAAGACTAAGTGTGTCTAATTTTAATACTCTAGAGACTGAAATTTAAAATAAATTGTTAAGAGACTAATCGTAAAAAAATTAATAGTCAAGGGAGTAATTGTGTAATTAACCCTTGATAATCCTAGCATGTATTCATGTGGTCTACAAAGCATCGTACCCTTCCTTCTGTGAGTTGCTATAAGGAAGCCTACTTTATAGCAAGTACCACTCCTTTGCCTATATTCCATACCCTTTCTTTTCTAGTAAGTACGTTTATCTTTGATCATAGCCAGAGCGTGTGTGTGTGTGTGAGAGAGAGAGAGAGAGAGAGAGAGAGAGAGAGAGAGAGAGAGAGAGAGAGAGCTCCAGCACTAATGGAGCTAGATATGAGCCAGAAGAGCAATGGAATAGGGAGCAATAGTTCATGTGATATCATTACTTGGTTTGATGAAGTAGCCGAAAATGCTGGTCAAGTTCAAACGGCAACGCTTAAGCGGATTCTTGAGCTCAATCACGGCGTGGAGTATCTAAAGAAATGGTTGGGGGAGATCAAGAATATTCAAGAAATGGAGTCAAATGCATTAGAAGCCCTCTTCAACTCTTCCGTGCCTCTTGCCTCCCATGCTGATTTAGAGCCTTATATTCAAAGAATTGCCGATGGAGATACTCTTCCATTGCTCACTCAAGATCCAATCACAACTCTCTCTTTAAGGTACGTAGCTCTCCTTGTTCTTTCTCGTATTCATCTTAACAATAACATCGCTAACTAATGCACCAGAATCCATCAAATTGTTAAGTATTCAAATCATGAACTCTAATACCATATTAGTAATGAACTCATTTTTAAAATCTTGAGCCGTTAGAAAAATGTCCAACAATGTTTTTATGTACTTTATGCTTTAACACAATTAAACCTCGCAGTAATTAAAGAGCTCACTTTATTTTTTCTCGATCGTTTCATATTTAGTAATGGCATCCATAAATTATATTGGACTAGAACCCACCCTGAGGTGAAGGGAGCTTGGATCCCTTTCTTCCACATCTTCCTCGGATAATTACTTAAACTAATGCACCGAATTCCGTCAGAGTTATGTAGTTGAGCAACAATAGAACTAGAACGGGTGACAGCCCTGCAAACTTGAAATGTTATGCGTGCATGTGTGGGTGCGTGTGGGACTTATACATATGGCTATCCTTGCTAGATCTTTTTCTTTTCTTGCTGAATGGGATGTTTCAACTTTCATGACTTGTGGTTGTTGTAAAAGGGATCTTCAAAATAACCATTTAGCTGTTCATGTGGGCACTTTAATATATGAATGAAAAGTAGAAAGCTAAAGATTATAGAGACGGAAATTAGATTCTTTCACATTGTTTTTGAAGGAAACCACAGTACTATTTTTAAAAGTTCACATTTGTTTTCAGCTAGTATTACTTTCCCTATTTGACAATTAGTTAAATTCCAATTTAGTTCTGGAACTACAGATGGTCGACAAAAGTACGTACCGTTCACTCGCCATAGCTCCAATACTACTCTTCAAATTTTCACCTTGGCTGCAGCTTATCGATCAAGGTCGGTCTCTCTCTCACAATCTTTGTAAAAGTTCTATTGGATAAATATACCTTTCATGCTTTAATTTATCTTTTTTTTTTTTTTTTTTGAAACTAAACTGGTGGATTAACGTACCCATTAACTTGTTTACAGTCAAACCCTTATAAACAAGGATGGAGCACAACACGGATAGGATCCTCTGTTCTAAAAAGGTGTTTCATCTCCTATTCCAACCGTCGGATTTTGGCCACATGTACATAAGAATAAACAACATTAATTACTCCATGATTTTTGGTGGACATGTGACGAAGATCCGACAGTTGAAATAGGAGATGGAACACCTTTTTGGAATAAAGGATTCGGGGTCTGAGCGCAACATGTAACACTCACTTCTTTTAGTTGGTTTCCTTATTTAGATTTTTCTTTCTTTTTCTTCTTATGATTAGGTTTTATCCAATAAGGGAAGGAGGAAAGATCCTTGAGTTCATATACAGCAGCAAACAACAGAAAACAAAGGGAGGCATAACAGCTGGGACAGCCACAACCCATTATTATGCAAGTGAAGAATTCAGGATCAAACAAGAACAAACAAAATCCTTCACTTGTAGCCCAAAAGAGGTAATCTCCAATGGAGACTACAGGCAAACCACATATTGTCACCTCCTCCTAGGCCTCTTCTACTCCGAACAAGTCGAGTTCATAACCTCGGCTTTCGCATATAGCTTAGTACAAGCCTTTAGATTGTTCGAAGAGCTATGGAGAGAGCTATGTAACGACCTTAAAGAAGGCACTTTAAGTCCAATGATTACTCTCCCACACGTGAGAAAAGCCATATTGGATAGGATTACACCAAACCCACGTTTGGCTGCTCGGATTACAAAGATTTGCGAGGAGTTAGAACAAGAGTTAGAATGGGATGGCCTGATTCCGAAGATATGGCCGAATGCGAAGTATGTCTACTCTATATTGACAGGCTCAATGCAACCATACTTGAAAAAGCTAAGGCATTATGCAGGGGAGTTGCCATTAGTGAGTGCTGACTATGGGTCAACTGAGAGTTGGATTGGGGTGAATTTGGAGCCATGTTGTCAACCAGAGAATGTTACCTTTGCAGTCATTCCTACTTTCTCTTACTTTGAGTTCATACCACTCCATAGGCAGTGCCAAGAACATTGCACTCAAGCTACTGATCATCATGACTTCATTGAAGATGATCCAGTGCCACTCTCTAAGGTCAAAGTTGGTCAACAATATGAGATTGTTCTAACCACTTTCACAGGTAAGTAACATGAAATTTATTATGTCTAATTATCTTCCTAATTGTTGTCGTTACCATATTTGTTTTTACTAATTATGGAACAACACAACCAGAGCAGGGTCACGCGAACCTATCTTTGTCACCTATAACAATGGTAATTCATATTTAAATCTACACATTAGTTTGTTTCTACTTAAATACTCCCCCCATTTCTAAATTATTGTCTTGTTTAACTTTTTTGAGTCGATTGTTTTTAATTTTCAAAAAAAATTTGACTAATATTTTTATTTCACAATTATAAACATGTAATTCTTAATATTTTTTTGGTACTACAAAACTACATGTTTTATGATTTTGAATTATTTTTAATAATATATGTCAAATTTTTACTTAAAAAACAGTTAGTTTGAGAAAAGAGTCATATTTCTAGACCATACAGGGGCGTACATAATACTCTTTTCGATCAAAATAAAAGGTCACGTTTTTTTTAATTTTTCAAATAATTGAAGTCATTTTTAGTTTATTTTGTTCGAGAAAAGAGTCACATTTCTAATTATAACCTATAAATCTCTATTATTGTTCTAATGGTTTTCTTTTCTTTCAAATAAAATGATGTCTTTCTTACCTTCATACAAGAAAAGTTGTCCTTCTAATGAAAATTATAAAGCACATTCCAATATTAAAACTTTTTTAATTGTTCACATGAGAGATTTTCTTTTTCTGCGACGAAAGGGTTTTGAACTCCCTTGACTACTGAAAATATCACCTCCGCCCCCCTGTGTATTTAATTTGCAACTGAGTTAACCTCACTTGCCATGTCGGCCACCTTGCCAAACGATAAAGTATTAACCGTTCACAGAATAACAAGACATAATGCTACAAATAAGAAAGTGTTTCCTTCTTAAAATAATCCTTAGGGAAAAGAATAAAAGTCTTCTTGTCTGGCTAGTTGTGTCATTTTACTCAAAACCCTATTTCTTTCTTTATCGGAAAGTCAATCTTTGAATACTATTTAACATACAAAATTAATTATGTTTAGGTTATAAAATTTCAATCGCTTAAAGAATATTAAGAAATCTATCAACAACAGTTTTTAAAATTTTGTAAGAACAAGTGAGCTTTGATAAATTTTTGTTCAAAATTTATTCAAGTTGAACAACAAAAATTAGACACATGATGATAACTTAATTTAAAGGGCAATGAAAATTATACTCTCTCCGTTTCAGACAAAGAATCCACTATACTATTTTGAGATGTTTCACTCAAAGAATCCACTTAAAAAAAAAATTATGCCTATAATCTCCATAAAACCTTCAACTTGACCCTCTACATGTGGTACAAACATCTTAACTATGCTAAAATATTTTTATAATTATGACCAACTCTTATACTACTTATGTATCGCTTAATTATTAGATTTTTTAAACGTAGATTTTTTTGAGTAAAACGGAGGGAGTAAATAATTAAATATGATCCATGTTTGCCTTTCCTCAATTAGGAAAAAGTTGGTTGGAAATTAATTAAGAGACGACGTGGGTGAAGTTAGAACCATGCATGTTTCATTATTCCTACATTATCATAATTATCATTAGTAAGGTTTTTGGTAGGACACCTCTATGTTTTTTTTTTTTTTAAGTTGTTTATTTTATAATGTAAGAATTAGATTTATATGTGTGGAGCGATCTAATGTCTTATATTTCTGGAATACGATACACTATTGTAACGCTTGTTCTCATAAAATAGATGATAGACGTGGAAGACCAATATAAGATGCTCCCTCCGTTCCTCAAATAATTTACGTTTGAAAAATCTAATTTATAAAATATATATAAGTATTAATAGAGTTTATTATAATTATAAAAATACTTAAACATATATAGTCAAAATGTTTATATAACATATGGAGGGTAAAATTGAAAAGTTATAAAGAATGTAGGACCATAAATTTTAAAAGTAAACTCTTTTAAGTATAGCATCTCAAAATAAAATTGTACATTATTTTGCTTGAAACGGATGGAGTATACAATATTTCTAGAATACGATATACTATTGTAACGCAATACTTGTTGTTATAAAATAGAATGATAGACGGGCTTGAGACCTATAGATATGGAAAATGATATATTCACAGAATCTATTTATAGATTTCATTTACGTTCAGCTTTAAAGTGTTGTACTCTAATTGGAAAGTACAACCGTTAAACTTGGATGTAAATAAAATCATTAGATGTAACATCACTTTGATTTATATTTGTTTTACATGTCATTGTTGTGTAGTTTCTTTGCTCTAATTGAAATTTGAAGCGATATATTTTAATTTTTTGATTAATTTGACCAATTTTAGTGTAGATATTTGGTGAAAATATAGTTATTTTCGCAAAACTATAAGAACATAGATTATAGTAATTTCAGTGTAGTTTCTAGAGGTTAAGGAGTCGTTTGGTAGCCAAAATTAAGACCGGATAGGATTAATAAGCAAATTTTTTAGATATTTGGTACGCAATAAGCGATCCAAACTAATTTCATTAACTACCTAGACAATGTTATTATCCCCTCGCTAATAATACCAAGGGAGAGGGTGATATTATTAGCGCCCTAACTAAAAAAAATACTTGACTAACATTTTTAATCTCAAAACTATCTCAGACATACAAGTGAGGATTAATGGGCGCTAATAGTATCAAAATTAATAATACTACTTATCTCTGTCTAGCTATCAAATAAGACCAAGAGTTTTATTTTCTATAATCAAATTTAAATTTGTTAAATATATTACATCCAAAAATAAATTTGTTATATTAACCAAAATTATTGAAGTATACATCGCTTCAATTACGACGGAAGGAAGACCTTTTAGGAGCACTATTCGAAAATCTAAAAGAGTAATGCTATGGGTACCTAAAGAGTATTAAATTTTTTGTACTAAATAATGTGTTAGCAGATGTGGTACAAAAAATAAAATTAAAAATTATAATTAATGCATCACATCAGTTGACACATTAGCTGACACATCATTTGATACAAAAAATTTAATACTCTTTAGGTACCCATAACATTACTCAATTTAAAATGTCAATTTTTTGTAAACTTTTTGGTGTGAGTGTGACAACAGAGTGTTGGATTTTAATATTAGGGTTCAGTTTTATCGAAGAAAGATTTAATTTTTTTTCTTAATAAATACTCTACAAAGCTTTCAAAAATCCTACTCCACAACTAACCTGAATCTTGCTTCGCCAAAATAATTTCCCTATTTCTATTTTTGTTTTGCGTGGTAGGTTGATTGGAATCATCATCTTTGTACTAACTTGTTAGCCATTATTTATCAGGTCTTTATAGATACAGACTAGGCGATGTGGTGGAAGTGGCTGGTTTTTACAAAAACACCCCCAAACTTAGCTTTATATGCAGGAGGAAGCTAATTTTGACAATAAATATTGACAAGAACACTGAGAAAGACCTTCAGTTGGTTGTAGAGAAGGGATCCCAAATACTAATGAGCAAGGCAAGAGCTGAGCTAGTCGATTTCACGAGCCACGCGGATGTGGCAAACCAGCCGGGTCACTACGTAATTTATTGGGAGATCAAGGGAGAGGTCGAGGAAGAGGTGCTCGGAGAGTGTTGTAGGGAAATGGACGTTGCATTCTTGGATCACGGGTACGTCGTTTCCAGAAGAGCAAAATCGATTGGGCCTTTAGAGCTCTGCATTGTGGAGAGAGGGACTTTTAAGAAGATTTTGGATCATTTTATAGGAAATGGAGCAGCATTGAGCCAGTTCAAGACCCCAAGGTGTACTAGCAATCAAGTTATACTGAGGATTCTCAATTTGTGCACCATTAAAAGGTTCCATAGCACAGCATATGGATGACAAATAAATATTAATTTGTACACAAAAATATAAATTCCACTAGTTCAATAAATTAAATGCATTTCTACTGTGTGCAATTGAAGAGAATAAACCCTAGACAAACTCTACCAGGTAATTTGGGAATGAAAATTTTCAGTTACAAACAAGTAAGGTTGCTTTCAGTACGGCATCTTGTTATTGTGCAAGACTTATTCGGGCCAATTAGGTAGGGATTCGGATTGGCCTGTCCTTTTAGATAATTTTTATTCGCTAAAATTTATTATAATTGTTTTTAATCGTTAAATGATATTTTTTTTACAAAATCTCATCTATGCCTTTTAAAAATACAGAACAGTGCACGCTATGCATTGCAAAAAGCAAAAAATACAAATTACCTTTTTCACAACCAAAAGTCGTGCATCGACTAGAAAACAAACTAATCGTCCTTCACTTCAAAACACACGGCAAAAAAAACCCTCTTCACTTTAAAAACATAGCAAAAATTCTTAAAACCCTTCAGAAATTTTGCAAAAACTTTTGAAAAATATTATCTTGAGTTACTATCAAACAGAAAAAAAAAAATGTCTTCTCAACTACAAAAGAGCACCGGGAAGAAAGCAACAACCACCAGAACCAACAAAAACAAAGTATCATGTTAGTATTAGTATTGCTGAATACATTTTAGGGTTTCAAAAACAGAGCATAAATGTTCCTGAATATCGTTTGTAGGGTTACAAATTTGCATATAAACTGAATATATAACACTGTTTCTAGGGTTTTTTTCATCACGATGCACAAAATTTATGCATCGTGTTTGCAAACTTTTGTTGTTTTTGATACATCGAACTACATTATTTTGGAATCGTGGTCACTGAAAAACATTAATACCACGTTTTGTTTTTGGATTCAATTTTGTAAGTCGCGATGAAAAATATTGTGCATCCTGATGCATATATTGTCCATCACAATGCACAAAAGTATTTCATCACGACGAACAATCGATCTACATATTGTCCATCACGATACACAATTTTTTTTAGTAATGTTATACTTGATGATGCACAAAATTATTCTTGACAATGCACAAAAATTATACTTGACGAGATACACATTTCTTAACACAAATTCACAAAAATTGCATTAACGATGCACATTTTATACTTGACGTACGATGTACAAACGAATCTAACAAATATACTTGTTATGCAGGTGTAAGGAATAAAAAAATATATGGGTCAATTATGCAGTCCCTAATTGACCAAATATAAAGTATTAAGTTCAGGGAAGACCATATAACGGTGTTGAAAAAGACACTCTTCTGGTACATAATAGAAAGCATCATTGGCAGAAACGGACTCCGCGACCATTCTAAGAAGGATGACTCAATAATAAGGTGTATTGCAAAGTGCTACGTTAAAGGACTTGCGTCCTTCCAAATAGCTGGACAGATACTAAAGCTTAGGGAAAAAGATGTCAAACTTATATTTGGAATCAAGGACGGTGCAGAGGAAATCAACATCTTCTTCTACAAATTGGAGCGCACCGATTTCTTTGATGAAAGGTGCTTCCCTGAAAAGATGTCTAAATAAACAAAAGACATCAGACTCAAGCCAAAAATAATCATTGATAAAATCAAGGAGAGGACAGATAGTGTTCAACAAATCGATGTTAACTGCGTGGCATCATTGACGACACTGCTTGTCCTTGCGACGTTGCTGGTGGCGACCAAGACCTCCTATATACCTTGAGAGTACACGTACCTTGTCTCCGACATAAACAAAATATCAAACTCAAATTGGTCAAAACATGTAGTTGATATTCTATTGGAGATCTTGGAATCAGTAACTGATCAAAGCATTGAAAGATGTGTGCTGCTGCTCGAGGTAAAATTTAAGTTCATTTGATATTATTATGTGTAATTTCTGTCTATGATGCATGTAGATTTGGTCATATTAACAGTGTTCAATTTATGTATGTATGCAGTACTGGATGTGCGAGCATAGTGACAATATTGTGCTCCGGACACGCCAAACATATATCCCAAGATTTGTCAAATGGGATTTGTCTGGGCTGTCGAGAGAACTCGGTGAATCAAATTTCATGATGGCCATGAACAACCAAGTGAGTGGTTATATAGAAATGGCACATTAGTTTATTATTATAGATAACAACATTAAACTTGCGATGCATAAAAAGTGTGCATCACGATGCACAAGGTTGTACTTTAAAAGTACAGTTCTTGAGCATCACGATGCACAATTTTTTATTTAACGATGCACGATATTGTACTGAAAAGCATAAAGAGTACACTTGCGATGCACAAAATAATTTACTTTTTACTTGACGATGCGCAACTTTTTATTGATGATGCACAACTTTTTAATCAACGATGCACAATATTGTTACGAAAAGTATAAGGAGTACACTTGCTATGCACATTCTCTAAAAAAATTACATTAATATTTTTGCGGAGGTTTAGGGGTGTTTTGAAAAGAACACAAAATTAAAAAGCCCTCATCTAGAGAGAAGGAAGAAATGAGATGAATATTCTTCTAAAGGCTGCTGTGATGGATGTCGCTCTCCAACAACACAAAGTCAATTCACCACCTCATCCAACTAAAGCTGTGGATGCAAATCCACAACTTGAACAGACTGCTTTAGAAGCTGCAAGAACAGTTTTCATGGTTGACCAAGACGCTACAATGACCGTTGTCAAAGCTGTTGTGGATGAGGAATTATCCACAATTGAAGCCAAGGACAACGAAATTGAGATCCTTAAGTTAGAATTGGATAAAAATGATGCAAAAATTGAAAACATGGTCAAAGTAATAAACAACCTAAGATCTGACTAAGAAAATATACAAGAGCAACAGAGTGTCAGACTAAATGAACAGAATGCTCAAATTGAAGAACTCAAAAGGCTACTATTACAAATTACTGAAGAAAATACAATGATGAAAAATGAGAGGCAACAGGCCCTCATATCAAGTGCAGCTGAAAAAAGGAATTAGAATGAGGTGGATAAATTGGAGGGTGCAGTAAATGAAGCGGTGCAGGAACGTAAAAAATGGGTCAGGACTCCTTCTTCCATGGTCAAAAGAGTACAAAACTGAGATGACCGGAAGAGGAAGAATCCAAATGACTCCTGTACCAACGATACAGCAGAGTTTGTAAAGAAGAAGAAAATGAACAAATCAAAAAAGAACAATCTCCCCAAACTTATTGAACTGGATCTGAAAGTTTTATAGCTATGTAAATTAAAAAACAGAATGCTGGAATATAGTAAATGTTATCAAAGATGTGATAACATCTACTGTAACATCCAGTAAAAATAGCAGCGGAATAAAAAACAGTAAAGAATACTTTGTTGTAACTATTATCTACAAGTATAAATACTTGTAGATGTGCCAATAATGCAAAAAACTTTCACTAGAAAATATAGAACCCGTTACAAAGAAAACAACTAGTGAAACTAAAAAAAAAAAATGTTCCTAATCAAAGTATATCACTTAGATTATAGTTCACCACTGAAAGATCAAAGATCATATATTGTCTAAAGACAACAACCGTGGTCAGTAACTTAATCTTCAGATTCCAGAATACTTTGAACAGAATGTGATGGAAGATGTTGCAACATCCTTGATCACATCTACTGGAACAACACAGCAGTTTCGCTCTCTGAATTCTCTGCAAAAACTCCTATCAATCTTGCTCTCTGGATCAGTTCTGAATGGGGCACGAATTCCTCCTTATAAAGAGCAAAAGACAAAACTTGGAAAACAAGAAAAACACTAAATAAAGAATGTTAAAGTTAGCATAAATATATACCATATTTAACTAATCTAAAGTCAACTATTATTTACCTAATTTAACAATATCAATCATCCTCTAATTAACTAATCAATCAAGATATACCAAAAATATTATCAATCACAATCTTGATTGATTGATCTCAAATTTTACCAAGAAAGGCAAAAATTAATCAATCAATTAGTCAATTACCAATTTACCAAATTGACCCAAATTAAGAATTGATTGAGAGGATTCTAAAATCCAACAATCTCCCCCTTTTTGCCTTTCTGGTCAAAACACACTTTAGAGCAAAATAATGATCAAAGATCAAAATCAAAATCTCCCCCCTGAATTTGATGATAACCAAAATTCAAATTCTCCCCCTACCTTAGAACTCTCTCCCCCTTTTTGGCGAGAAATGGAGGAGATTATTGCAGGAAGAAGAAGAAAAAGAGTCTTTCGTGAGAATGGAACCTTCAACTTACCAAAGATACTGGGAGACCCAATTTTGAATTATGGTAATAAGAAATTTTCTCCCTGTTGATTGCTTCACAAAGTCAAGGATGAGCCAAAAATACATCAAAAGATATTAGGCAACAAAATATTACCCAACATTGATCTTTGATAAATCTTCTGCAAAAATACCATCAATTTGTCTCACTGCTCAAAAATCAAGAATCATTCAAATTGTTTTTAGACAAACAAATTCAAGGATAAAGATTTTCAGTCAATATACCACACTGAAATAAATAGATAGTGAGAAACAGCAGCATGAATATGTTTCACCAGACCAAATGCTCTATTGATATGCCTAACCATGAAGAATAAGACAATACGCACACATGTGAAGGACTTTGTTCAACGAATGTGAAGAAAAATGTTGGTACATTGAGAAACACATTTTCAATTTCGAATTCAATTGATCAAGATTCTTTTCTCCCAGTTCTTTTGAATGATGACTTTTGCCTTAAAGCTGAAGGGATTTAACCAGTAGGTAGCTTTCACTCTACCTCAAGGATAGCCCTTTCTCATATGATCACGCCAAAATTTCAAAGAACATATTTGATTTAGATGATAAGATCACATATGAGTGACTGCATACACATTGAGAAGGTAGCTTTTTCCCTCAAAGGCTTCCAATCACTATTTGGGCTCATTCACTGGGAAAACTTTTTTTTTACAAGATTTTGAAAAGAGATCCACATTCAAAAAAATGTCTTCCAAATACCACATTTAAGAATGATATCATTTGACAAAGTCGTGCCCAAAACAAATGCAGGATGATGATTTTTTTTTTTTTTTTTTTTTTCCTTTTGTTATTTATTTTTTGTGTACAACATGCATATGTGGTCACACATGTAACCACATTTTGTGAGACACTCAAATGACACACAGACTTAGAAATTTCCTAAGAGTAGAAAATCTCTCAACATCAAGAGTCTTGGTGAAAACATCAGCCAATTGATTCTCAGTTCCTATAAAATCCATGCAAACAATATTTTGTTCATCCAAATCCCGAATTAAGTGATGTCTAATATCAATATGTTTGGTACGGGATTGTTGAACATGATTTTTCGAGATATCAATCGCACTGAATTTATCACAATAAACAACAAGGGTATCACTATGTAATCCATAGTCATTGACCATTTGGTTCATCCAAAGAAGTTTAGAGCAACAACTACCAACCGCTACATATTCTGATTCAGCGGTTGATAAAGAAACACAGTTTTGTTTCTTACTATACCGTGAAACCAAATTATTTCCAAAGTAAAAGCAACCCCCCGTGGTGCTTTTTCGGTCATCAATATTTCCTGCCCAATCCGAATCACTAAAACCAACAAGATTGGTATTAGTATCTCTAGTGTACCATAACCCAAGTTTGGTTGTCCCACTAACATATCGAATAATACGTTTTAAAGCCTTTAAGTGGGATACCTTGGGATTGGCTTGGTATCTTGCACAGACACAAACACTATACATGATATCGGGTCGGCTGGCAGTCAAGTATAATAAACTTCCTATCATACTTCAGAATAGGGTGTGATCGACACCTTCACCTTCATCATCCCTACATAACTTTTGAGACAATCCCATGGGAGTTTTCAAGTGGGATGCATTCTCAAGTCCAAACTTTTTAACCAAGTTATGAGCATACTTGGTTTGAGACACAAAAATTCCTTCATTGGTTTGTTTCACTTGAAGGCCAAGAAAATAGTTTAGCTCACCAACCATACTCATTTCGAAAGTGGATGTCATGTTCTTGACAAAATGTCCTAACATCTTTTCAGATGTAGATCCAAACACAGTGTCATCCACATATATCTATGCAATGAGTATTTTATTTTTCTCTTTTTGAATGAACAAATTTTTATCAACCTCCCCTCTTTTGAAACCAATTTCAAGAACATATTCAGTGAGTCGTCCATACCAAGCTCTAGGAGCTTGTTTGAGACCATATAATGCCTTCTTTAATTTAAAAACATGATTTGGTTTGTGGGGGTCTTCAAAGCCTTTTGGTTGTTCGACAAAAACTTCTTCATTCAAAATGCCATTCAAAAATGCACTTTTCACATCCATCTGATGGAGTGTGATTCCTAGATGACAAGCAATGGCAAACATTAATCGAATAGACTCAATATGGGCTACAGGAGCAAAGGTTTCATCAAAGTCCACCCCTTCTACCTGTGTATACCCCTGAGCTACCAATCGTGCTTTATTTCTCACTATTTTCCCAGACTCATCAGTTCTATTCTTGAAAATCCACTTAGTTCCTATCACATTACCTTGACTAGGTCTAGGAACTAAGTACCAAACATCATTTTTGGTAAACTGATTTAATTCTTCTAACATGACAGTTATCCAAAATTCATCACTAAGTGCTTCTTTCACATTTTTGGGTTCAAGATTAGAAATGAAACAACAAGTTCTAACATTGACACACTCAGAAGATAGATAAGTCAAGCTTACCATTTTTTTGTAGTCAACTTTACCTTTTTGTCTTGTCTTCATTCCATCAAACACATTCCCAATCACTTGAGTAGTAGGGTGATTTTTTTGAATTTTGCTTGACACATCCTGCCCTTGACCAGTTCCAGCTTCATCAACAGAGTCAACCTCCTCATTTTCTAATTCTATTTCAGCTGATTCTGAGACGTTGGTAGGTGTGTTCGAGGATGTCCCCACATTTTGACACATTTTCTTTAGAATCATTTGAGTTTGGATTCTGTGATTCAGTATCATCTTCAGCAGTTTTCTGTCCAAGATTTGTAAAATCATCAAACGTAATATTTATGGATTCCATTATGGTCTTAGTCCGAAGATTAAAGACTCGAAATGCACTACTATTTGATGAATAACCAACAAAAATGCATTTGTCACTTTTGGAATCAAATTTTGCAAGATGATCCCTGTCATTTAAAAGATAACAGATACACCCAAAAACATGAAAATATTTGTGATTCGATTTTTTTCCCAAAAGAATTTCATACGGAGTCATAATGCAACCGGGTCTCAAATACACACGATTTCTAATGTGACAAGCAGTGTTTAAGGCTTCAGCCTAAAACGTTTTGAAAGATTTTGAGAACTTAGCATAACACATGCCATCTCTTGAAGTGTTCGATTTTTCCTTTCCGCTACTCCATTTTGTTGTGGAGTTTTGGGGGCTGAGTACTCATGAGTAATCCCCTTTGAATCGCAAAACTTGAAAAAAGATGAATTTTCATACTCAGTACCATGATCCAAACGAATCTTAATAACTTTTAAGTCATATAGATTACGGACCTTCTTGTACCAAGTCTTAAATGCCTCAAAAGTTTTAGATTTTTCTCTCAAAAAAATAACCCAAGTGTACCGAGAAAAATCGTCAACACACACAAAAGAATATTTCTTTCTCCCTAGACTTTCCACTTCAATTGGACCCATAAGATCCGTATGAATGAACTCAAGACAACGTTTTGAGGATCGTTGTTAAAGTTTTGGGTGGGACACTCTAGTTTGTTTACCCTTTTGGCATGGACCACACACACCCACATTTTTTGTGTTAATCTTTGGTAATCCTCTAACAGCATCATGCTTTATTATATCTTGAATTTTATGAAATCTAGCATGCTCTAGTTTTTGATGCCACAGAGAACTATCATTAACACTCGAGATATGACACGATACAATATCACTATACATGTAACAGTTATCCGATGATCTAGTACCTGCAAGAACACATTTGTTAGTACCATCAAATACTTCACATGAATTTTTGTCAAATTTGACATGCAAATCATCATTACATAGTTGACTTATGCTGATGAGATTTTCTTTGAGACCTTCCACATGAAGAACATTCTTGAGTTTTGGTAATCCCTCAACATTGAGGTTTCCTCTACCAACAATTCTTCCTTTTGCACCACCCCCATAGATCACACTTCCACCATTAAAGCTAGAATACTCAGTTAAGTGTTCATCTGTTCCTATCATATGACGAGAACATCCACTATCAAAGAACCATGATCCAGCAATATTGGTTTTTAAGGAGGTGTATGTAATATTGCATGTTACTTCAGTTTTCTTGACCCATATTTTTCTGGAATTTCTGGGGATGTGCTGATTCAGATGAGGGGACATTTTCCTTGACATTCTATCAGGAATGGATTTTTGATGAGAGTTTCTTGCCAAATCTGCTTTCATCTTATAACAATAAGGTCTAATGTGACCTGAAATGTTGCAGTAATGGCAGATGTACTGACGTTTCCAATGTCTAGACCTTTCTTTGTTACCCCTTTTGTTTTGAGTAAAAATTTCACCATTCATTCTTTCCTTGAAAAATGCAACAGGTTTGAATCCTAGTCCAGCTGTATCTTCTTGACCATAAGTCAAGATTTCATCAAGCTTAGCTTTGCCTTTGTTCAGTTTAGACATAGTTTCATCTGCACTTTCAAGGTCAGTTTTGGTTTTTTCAAGATCCATGTCTTTCTTGGTGAGCATGACTTCCAGCCTAGCTATGGAAGCTTTCTGAACATCATTCTCTTTTGAGAGCAACTCATTTGAAGCTTTCTGAACTTCAATTTCTTTTGAAAGATATCCATTTTTCTCAATAAGAAGATTCAACTTTTCTTCCTTCTTTACCCAATCTTTATAAAGTGCCTTATAATCCTCCAATAAATCTAAATTTTCAGAATCAGACTCAGATTCATTTTGGACCTGATTGTCATCAGCTATGGATGAGTTGAGACAATTTAGATCTGGAACGAACTTTTTAACAAATGTGATCACAGATGGAACCACATTTAAGGCAACACCTTTAGATACACCATGAGAATTTATTTGCAACACCTTTTGGGTTTCGAAAATACTGTTTAGAGCAGTTTCTTCTTCTGATTGTTCATCCTCGCTATTACTTAGGGTAGCTGCCAAAATTTTTCCTTTCTTCCTTGTGGTATTAATACATTCGGCAGTATAGTGACCATAGCTAGAACATTCTCTGCACTGAACAGATTTCTCATTTTTTGATTCATATTTAGAAGGAAGTTTAGGTGAAAACTTGTCTTTGGAATTATCAATATTGGTTTTTGGAAAAACCTTTCTTAGGACAAATTTTGGAGAGGGATTAGATTTTTGAAAATTATGATAATTTTGTCCTTTGGTCATGATGTTATTAAACCTTTTGAAAAACATAGCTCGAGATTCTTCTCCAACATCTGGTTTTCCAAGTTCATTTGTAAATTCAAGTAATTCCTCAGATAAGTCAGGTTGATTTTGAAAAGTAGGCAAAGCAATACTTTTAACACTTTTATTTTGCTTTTTGTTCTGCAGAGAAAGATTTAACTCAAAAGTTTGAAGAATACCAGCAAGTTTATCTAAACTCATTCTTCCAGTGTCATGAGCTTCTTCTACTGTAGATATTTTTATATTGAAGCGTTCTGGAAGAGATCACATCATTTTGCTAACTAGTCTTGCATTGGAAATAGGATCTCCCAATGCTAATGACTCATTAGACAAATCAACCAACTTGGAATAGTAGGACGCAATGTCCTCATCCTCTTCCATTTTTAAATATTCAAAACGGGTTATAAGTAAACGTAGCTTGGTTAAGCGAATTAACACTATCGGGTCCCTCACAATGAGCTTGGAGGGCTTCCCATACTTCTTTGGCTGATTCAAAATGAACTATGATTTTGAAAATGTTTGGTTCCACACAGCCATAGATAGCATTAATAGCTTTTGAATTAAAATTTCCTACGCTTCTTTCTTCAGTCGTCCAACTAGCCTCGAAGGTAATCTTATAATCTCCATCGAGATCAATAACTTTAGGTGGAGTCTACCCTGTAACCACAGAGAGCCATGTTCTTTCATCAAGAGACTTAAGGTACATGCGCATCTTGGGTTTCCAAGTAGAGTAATTAGACCCATCGAGGACAAGAGAACGTTGAGCACCATATTGAGAGTCAGACATAGCTACAACCAGGGACCTCACTTAGTAAAGTCAAGTGTAGGCTTTTATACCAAATGAAAGTTTTATAGCTATGTAAATTAAAAAACAGAATGCTGGAATATAGTAAATGTTATCAAAGATGTGATAACATGCATCTACTGTAACATCCAGTAAAAATCGCAGCGGAATAAAAAACAGTAAAGAATACTTTGTTGTAACTATTATCTACAAGTATAAATACTTGTAGATGTGCCAATATGGCAAAAAACTTTCACTAGAAAATATAGAACCCGTTACAAAGAAAACAACTGGTGAAACTAAAAAAAAAATGTTCCTAATCAAAGTATATCACTTAGATTATAGTTCACCACTGAAAGATCAAAGATCATATGTTGTCTAAAGACAACAACCGTGGTCAGTAACTTAATCTTCAGATTCCAGAATACTTTGAACAGAATGTGATGAAAGATGTTGCAACATCCTTGATCACATCTACTGGAACAACACAGCAGTTTCGCTCTCTGAATTCTCTGCAAAAACTCCTATCAATCTTGCTCTCTGGATCAGTTCTGAATGGGGCACGAATTCCTCCTTATAAAGAGCAAAAGACAAAACTTGGAAAACAAGAAAAACACTAAATAAAGAATGTTAAAGTTGGCATAAATATATACCATATTTAACTAATCTAAAGTCAACTATTATTTACCTAATTTAACAATATCAATCATCCTCTAATTAACTAATCAATCAAGATATACCAAAAATATTATCAATCACAATATTGATTGATTGATCTCAAATTTTATCAAGAAAGGCAAAAATTAATCAATCAATTAGTCAATTACCAATTTACTAAATTGACCCAAATTAAGAATTGATTGAGAGGATTCTAAAATCTAACAGGATCCCACCACCAAATCGATACTGGCCAAACTTTACGAAATTGATGATGGAGATCAGTAAGCCAAATTTTAATATTGTCGAATTTTAATAACATAATATTATTATATCGATTGTGTAAATTTATTATTAATATGGTCTTCAATCTTTTGCAGGGCAATTATTTATATGGTTGGGGATCTTTCACAAATGGTTCGTTATTCTGATATCCAAACCTTGTTGACACACATAATTCTGGAGAGCAACGTATGTATTCCAATTTAGACACATTGATATTGCTTTCACATTCCACAAAAGATATCAGCATTACACTTGCGATGCACTTAAAAGGTGTGCATCACAATGCACAAATTTGTACTAAAAAGTACTATTTTTTTGCATCACGATGCACAATCAATCTTTATTTCACTTGCGTTGCACAACCAATCTTTATTTCACTTGCGATGCACAACCAACTTTTATTTCACTTGCGATGCACAACCAACCTTTATTTTTGATGCATCATATTATATTTGAATATATTATTTATTAAATGCAATGAATGAACCGGTTTAATATGCAATGTTATTTTATTTTTCTCAGCTATATAACTTGCTTTTCTTTCTTGTTTATGGCACATAGACGTTTGGACGTTGATCGTGGAAAATGTTCAAAAAGAAAAAAAGAAAGACATTCCCAGAAACGTTTTTAGTTCTGCTTCTTGGGTAATATTATTATAATCTTAATTCTTTACTATATAAGTTTCTTAATTGATTGTTATAAACTAAATCTGTATACGTTATGTTATTATGTGGCACGACAGTCAACCGTCGGCATATTCAAAGATATGCTTAAAATGCACGTCGACGACAAGTTGGAGGAGGCCATAAACCATGATCTATTAATCATCCCAATAAACACACCAGGGCAGGGTGACGCGTAGTTGCTTGCATTGGACCCTACTGGTGTTTTATGAGAATGATAATAAATGGGTCCTCTACAACTCTTTTATAAACAAAAAAGAAAAAGACTGGCACTTGGAAAAAGCTAAAATACTGGTGAGTAATGTACCCATGTCTCTATTAAAAATAGAACAAATAATCAACTGATACTTGTTGTTGAATAATTTCTACTACAGGCATTATATGTTGAAGAAAAAGATAAAGGCATTGATCTATGTATCGCCATCAATGCGATACCAACGATTAAGCCAACTACAAGATGTCTGCCCAATAAGCACATGTCAAACATCACCCCCAACAAGCAGTTGTAAGTGATGAATGCGGGGTGATCGTTTGCATGTTGATGGAAAGATTGCTCCGAGACAAGCAATTGTAAACGGAATTTGACGCTAGTGTGTGCAAAGTACAGGGCCAAAATGGCTAATGCAATGATTCTATACGGACAAAATGATTAAGAAATAATATTTTTTATTAATAACATTATATTTTTCGTGTTATTCCTTTCTTTTTATAAATCTGTGGTGATAAACATTGTGTAGTTTCTATCTTTTTTACAGTTGATGATGCACAAAAAATTATACTTCACAATACACAAAAAATTATACTGAAAATAATACTGTAACACTTGACGATGCACAACATTATACTAGACGATGCACAAAAAACTGAAATATAATTTTATATTGACGATGCACATTTCTTACCACAAAAAAACTGAAAATATTACAGTTATACTTGACGATGCACAAAATTATACTTGACAATGCACATTTTATATACAAAATTACAAAAAAAAATATTAACGATGCACATTTTATACTTGACGATGCACACAATGCACATTTCTTAACACAAAAAAATCACAAAATATATTGACGATGCACATTTTATACTTGACGATGCACACGATGCACATTTCTTAATACAAAGTCACAAAATATATTGACGGTGCACATTTAACACAAATGGCGATGTACAAATACACTTAAAAAGCATCATATGTTAATATAGGGGCATTTTTGGAATAAATAGTTAATTTATCACTTAAAAGGGACTTAAGTGAATGAAAACAAATATAGTGGACTTAAGAGATTGAATATTCCACAAAAGATATCGGCCCGCAATTTTTCCTTATTTATTTGGGCGAAATTTGGGATGGTCCCTTTTATGGGATTTTCAACCACTTTAGTCCCCTATAATTGTTTCAAACTAGAAAATGACATTTTTATTGCAAAATATCATCTATGCCCTTAAAAAACACGGAACAACATGCTATGCATCGCGATGCACAAATTTTGTGTATCGCGATACATGTATGGTGCCTCGGGTCGTAGGAGGACCGAGCGTTTACGTTGACATGAATACGGAAAACGATTCACATTATTTATGGTTATTGGTTTTGATTCGTCGATTGAGTATTGGTCCTTATGATTTGTATACAACAGCAGCAACACAATCATCTATTATAGTTTATTAGAGCAATAAGGTCGGAAGTGTTGTTTAGGATTCGGAGGTGTACCTCCATCCACCGTATCCTCTCTTATGTGTTTATTTTACTTCTCTTTATATGCTTCTTATATGAGCGAATGTTGGTTGTGGTCTCCAACTGGTATAGGACGGTTGGTGGCTACTAAGGCTCTCGTTAGTATAGGGTTGATTGTTATTATGTGTTACCTGCCTATTACCCTGCTATTGTTGTGCATTATAACATGTAATATTGCTGCATTAGTAACTACTAAGCCTTGTCTAGTCCCACGCCTTTGTTTTCCTTAGTTGCAGGTTATAAGTTCCAGCACTGTGAGGCCGAGTTAGCTATTTTGTATTTAGTTTATATTCTTTATTTATCATTTGTATTGCAAGATAGTGGATTAAACTGAGTTATGTAAACTTAGTTCGTTGGGTAGCATTGAGTTGTACTCCTCTTTATGGATTCGTAATTTGGTGCCGACCTGTGGGGTCAAGCGGTTGTATTTTATTATAACTTCGGTTAGACTTGTTCAGTCTTATGTTTTTACTTTGAGGCCTTGGGCTAATTTCTATTCGTAGTTCTCCTGAGTGTGTGAGCTCATGATGGTTTAGTATTGTTGTTCTCCGGCATATGTTTGGCCGTTGAGGTTTTACTAGTTGTGGTTTTTATTACTCGAGTTTTTAAAGCTTATGTTTCATCTAGTATTCCACTGCTTAGTTTTGGTTTTGAGCTTTTGTGGCTCGATCTTATCAATTGATTCAGTTGATTATGTGAGTTTAGCGCATCGAGTTGGGGTTGAACATGAGATCTCGGACTCGGAGCGTTACAGTTTTACTAATCATCAAAAAGGGGAAAATTGTTAGGACCTAGATTCTTAGGGTTTTGATGTTGCAAAATCAAATTAGTATAATTTTCCATAAAACAATTTATAGGCTTAATGTATAAAGAGTTATTGTCCAAGAAACAAAAACAGTAAAGATGAATCTCATATGTAGAACACAAACAACCAAGATACAATTCTATAGCTTAACTGATTTCATAAAATAGTTAAGATATCATAGCAAAGGCTATCTCAGTGATATGAAACACACTCTCATCGGAGGAAAACCTACTGAGACAAACCCTAAAAGAATGTTCCAAATCCTAAAAGAATATTCTTTGCAAGTTGCATGCCACATAGACTGCACTTGAGCTGTAGATAGCTCATCTAGCCGTTGTGCAACGACTAGAATGCAATGAAAACTTTTCAATCATTGCCTATATAAAGGAATGTTATCCACAACATAAAAAGAGGTTTTTGAGAGAGTGATTAGGATGGTATAGCTTAGACAAAGATATATCTGACGAAAGATACAGAGACAAGAGAGATTAGAGTTCGAGAAACTCTACAACACTAAACAGCTAAGTATTAGTCTGTAAAGAATAGCCTGAGATATTTAATATCGAAGCTATACAAGTATCAACCATCCCACAACAATCAACAATCTATCACAAACTGCCAGATCAAGCAACGGTAGTTCAATTGTTTCATAAGACAGTTGCACAACAAGCAGTTGTCACACAGTGATATCGAGCCTACAGTAGAAGCTTCATTCGACTATTTATAGTCACTATATTAGGAAGCAACCCCCCCCTTTTGTATTGTGTAGAGAACCTAGTTAAAAGAGCCAACTAGTTGAGAAGAACTTGAGAACTTTCCTTCGACTCCCAATAATCAGTGTAATTAAAAGAGTTATAGTGGATTATTACCTTATAAAACCAGAGGGCTGTGAGGAGTGGTTGTAGGAAAAGAGATCCGAACCATTGTAAATCATTGTGACAATAACTCGTTGTACATTAAGCCTAATAAACTGTTTTATGGAAAATTACACTAATTTGGTTTTGCAACTTAAAACCCTAAGAACCTAGGTTCTAACAAAAACCTTATCATTATTTGTGATTCTCATTAGTAATAACTATTTTGGAATCATTCTATCAATTGATATCAAAGCTTAGCTGTTTTATACCAAAGAATTTCATAATACTATTGAGATTGACATTTCAAATTGATATCAGAGCTAAGTAACAGCTAAGAGATACCTATGACATAAAAGGCTAACGTGACATTTCATTATATCTATTTGTCAACGCTAACAAATTTAATTTTTTATTATCTGTTAATTTTCATTCAATTTCTTCAAAGGAAATAAAACTTGAAGAAAGAATGTGTCACCTCCTTTTCCACTTTATTTTCTCATTTATGTTTTTTATCTTCTTGTTAAGCGAAAGAAACTAGGAAAAATTATTACTATAATTTTAGCTATTTATTTTCTATTTTTAATTTCCTTCATATTAAATTATTTATTTTTCTATGCATCATTAGATATACTTTAATTGGAAAGACAAAAAAAATTACAAATGGAAACGAAAAAATTAATTGACTCTAAATAATTATTTTTATTTTTAAATAAGATGTGGTTGAAGAGCAATCAGGTCAAAAAAAGTTGATTAATTATAGCGAAAATAGTCCCTTCCTATATTTTACTATCTTTTATTATAGAATTTTCTTAATGTATACGCAACGAGTGTGCCACGTGGCTTGTACATATATTAAACAAATATCTTAATTGGTACTAAGTAGTAATAATACTCACCATATCTCTTTAGACATTGTCACGTGACAAAATAAAACAAAAGGAATGAATAATACATAGGTATTTGAATAAGTCTATTGCAAGAGCATGGACAATGGTGAGGAGCTTAAGAGGAGTTTACCAACATTTTCAACTCAAATTTATTACAAAAATATCTTTATTTATAAGCTACCTAAAATGTCACCTCTCAGATTAGTATTCCTATTTATAATAATTAAGATTGCATACTAATTGAGATGTTTACATGTTCTAATTAACACCCTTAATATATATCAACTATGTTCTGATACTAATTGTGAGATCAAGATGGAATAATATTACTTAGCAGTTACATAGCTTTGCTACGAATTGAAATAATCAGGTTCTTATATAATGTTTCTTGGTATATAATAGCTAACCTCTTATATCTATTGAAATATCACATCTTTTAATAATCAGGTTTGTATTGACTCAAAATATATTGACAAATGATCTCTTGATTGTTTTGACAAAAGTTGAGAGATACATGCTCTTATAAATAGTCAATTGTTTTAAAGAACAATTGAAAGAAGACACATTTTCCTAATTAAATATGTTTAACACTTTAAGAATAGCTAGGGTCTTCTTGAGATAGATAGACTTGATAAATGACTATCTTATAACAACACAATTTAATGTGATCATTGAGATTGATCAACTCTTAATGTAAGAATGATTGTTGGTGATAAAATGGTAAAACAACTAAGGTTGGCCAAAACAGTTAAGGTGATAAAACAACTAAGATTAATCAGTGATCTTTAGACAAGTTATGATCTTATCTAGTGCGTGTGATGTGTTGTGATGATTGATTGCAACAAGTAGACAGTTTGATGATTGTTTGGTCA
Organism: Platycodon grandiflorus; assembly: GCA_016624345.1. Classification (NCBI taxonomy): domain Eukaryota; kingdom Viridiplantae; phylum Streptophyta; class Magnoliopsida; order Asterales; family Campanulaceae; genus Platycodon; species Platycodon grandiflorus. The sequence goes on from CM028365.1 coordinate 41,226,660, forward strand.
AAGAAATATGAAAATAGTTAAATACAAGTACAAACAAGCATTCAATGTACGTAACAGTAAGCGATAAGTAAAGAGATGAATAGAGAAATTAACACAATGATTTAAGGTGGTTTAGATCTCTTATCCTACATCCACCCCTCACAACCCTTTGGCTCTTGTACGGCAATAATCCACTATAATTCTTCTAATTATACATATTATTGAGGCCAAAGGAAATATCTCAATTCTTTCTAAACTAGTTGGCTCTCCAACTAGGTTCCCCTACACAATACATAAGGGGGTTTTGCTTCTTAATAAAATTACTCTAACTAGTCTAATGAAGCTGCTGTTGTAAACTCGATGTCACTGCCTGACTATAGTTTGTTGGGTAACTGTTTTAACAAAACAGTTAAGTTGCTGGGTTGCATGATCTAACAGTTTGTTGATGAGTTGCTTAACAAATTAAGATATCAGAATATCACAATTTGTTCTCGAACTGAACAATGATAGATATTATGCTTGCAGAACTTCTTTGAATAATCTCTCTTATCTTTGTATCCTGCTCTCATATTTTTTCACTCTTTTATGTGATATATCTCTCTAAAATCATCCAGACTTTTTGTTCACACACCCCTTTTGATTTGTGTGAGAACTTTCCTTTATATAGACAATGATTGGAAAGTTTTTGTTATAATCTAATCGTTGGACAACGGCTAGATGATCATTGTCCAGCAATGAGTGCAGTCTATGTGGCATTCAACTTGCGAACAGATTGCAAGAATATTTCATTAGGGTTTGAAATCATTCTTTTGAGGTTTGTCTCAATATCAAATCATCCAGTGAGTGTCAATCCATGCTATGTTCTTGAGACAAAGCTTGCTCTTCCTCTTGGTTGTTTTATCAAGACCGTTAGTTGTTAGCTGATTGTTCTTGAGACAAAGCTTGCTCTTCCTCTTGGTTGTTAGCTTGCTCTTCCACGTGGAAAGTGGCTGACAGCTCGTGTGTCAGCGGCTGTCAACGTGGTTTATTTTTATTTTTTGAATTTCTCTCCGTTCAAAATGACATTGTTTTGATTATTCCTAAGCTGAAACCAATATCTTATTTTGCTACTCAATTAGCTTTTTGCTTATTAAGAACCCAGGATACTATTTAAAGAATTAATCTCCATTGAAAGAAAGAATCCGTTGGTGCTCTCCCCATAGAAACCTCCGTTGTGTGTGCTCCAATGGTTTTGCTTTAACTTTTTCAACACAATAAAAATTATACATCAACCATGGGACTTGATCGTAAAATAAAGTATTAATAACAGTACCCTCGTAGAAAAAAAAAAAAGATTTATCTCACTAGCCCTAGTTTCTACCAACCAAATTATATTATCTTTGAAAGTAAGAATTAGTACACCTTAACAAGTAAAGTACCGAAAGACCAAATTGGGGATAGAAATTGACCTTGTCAATTGCATCCTTGACGATTACAACTATGTTGTTCGGGACAGCAGTATTCCCAACAATCCCTAAAGACAAAGTTAGTAGTAATTATTTAGGAGAGTTTTTTTTTTTTTAATAATTATTTAGGAGAGTTATTATACAAATTATGTATACCTATATATGATTGTACTTATCCATGTTTCTTGTAAATTTATGTTACTTCTTGAATAAGTATTGATCGATCCCAACTATGCTTATATTAGATTCTTAATTAACCAAACAAACTCTCCTTACCTTGGAAAAAACGGGCGAACCAAAGATTAATTTGAATGTTTAATCCCTCTTAATATTACGTTAAGCCAACCATAGGAAATCTCAATCGGGTAAATTTCAACGATAGATCAAGTAACTAATCACGATTTAGAAGCTAATATATCCATTTTTTTTTATTTTTCGAAAATGGCAAGGTTTGTCAACCCTAATTAATATGCACTTGAATTGGGTTCCATAGTGCATTTCCATTGTTATTTACAAGAAAATTGACCTACTCCTAATTAAAAAGGACAATGCTACAAAATCCAAAGAAAGGATTCTACAAATAGTAACAAGGAAAACATAGATTACAACCACAAAAACAATGGCACTCGTCTACTTCTTACCCAATACCAAAAAAATAATTCTTTAGATGCCCTTAGCCCCCTATATAAACCTAGCTTGACTACATTTTCCAATTCCCCAATTCTTCAATTTTTTAAGGCATTACAAAGTTCAACTCTCTATCTCAAAGGTCATTTACATCATGGGTTCTCTTTCTACATATTCTCCAATCGCTCCTCGATCGAGTGAAAATTCTCTCAATAATTATAGAGTTTACACCTCGTTTTCTGCCAAGTATCCCATGCCAAACGTGAACATGTCTAATTGGATTGAGTGTTTCAACCCATCGGACAACACATGGCATCGAGTAACCTCGATACCCTCACTCATTGAAAATCATGTCCTCAAAGGCTTTGCCATGGTGTCCATTGGCGACGATATCTATGTGATCGGAGGCCGCCTTTGCCATAAGGAGGTAATCAGTGGTCCCCATGACACCATTGAAATGTATCTAGAAGTTCGTCAAGCCGTACTAAAATACAACATTCGTACCAAGATATGGTCCAAATGTGCGTCCTTAGGAGTACCTCGATTTGACTTTGCATGCACCGTCATTGGAAATAAGATTTACGTGGCAGGGGGAACAAGAACCAAGGATACTGCTAGGGGAATCTCATTGGCCGAGGTCTACGATCCGACACTCGACCAATGGAAGCCATTGCCTAACATGAGCACCTCAAGGTACAAATGTGTCGGGGTGACATGGAAAGGAAAATTTTACGTGGTTGGAGGATTTACTGACAAAGGAGATAACGATAATCAAGGACCCTACATAATGGAGCGAAGTTCAGCTGAGGTGTATGACACGTGGAATGACACGTGGGATTTTATGCCAAGAATGTGGGAGTTAGATGTGCCACCTAATCAAATCGTAACCGTTGATGGAAGGCTATTTAGCTCGGGTGATTGCTTCAAGAAATGGAAGGGACACATCGAGGCCTACGATGACAAGCAAAACATGTGGAATGCAGTGGATGGTTCGCATTTACATACATTGTCATCTCCGGTTTCCACGTCAGATGCCACGATGGCAAATTGGCCACCAATGGAACAGTTGTACCTTACAATGGCACCAATTGGGTCCCGGTTGTACTTTTTATCGGGCTATCGGATGGCAGGGGAAATCCCGAGATTCAAGTCGGAGGTCCACGTGTTTGACACTTCAGAAAGTGGGGATGGCTGGAAAATCCTACATCCAGTAGAGGAGCAAGGGGAGAAGGAGCTTTGTTGCCATTGTTGTGTTATGAAACAGCAGGCTTCGTAGATTCAAGTGGCCTTTTGGGCCAGTTATGCAATTTTAGTCCAGTCAATCATGATAATTAATGGGCCTAGGGTCCATCATTCTAGGAGGTGTGTAAAAAATTGCAAATAACAATAAAAAAAATGATTAATCAAGAAAAAATATTAAAAGGTCCGTAATTAAACTGTAATTCTCCTTAAATTATCAATATATATTTTAATTTTAATTTTAATCAAGAAGGTTTTTTTTTTTTTTTGGGCATTTGTGAGTTATGTTTGAGTTGCAAAAATATATTTCTATATTTTTGAATAAAGAGACTATAAAAACACAATATCAATTCACTAAATTACGAAGGAAGACGGTCCCTAAATATCCTAAGAGCATCTCCAATTCTATCATCTAATTTTTTTTATTTGGCATGTTTAAACAAGACGATCTCTTTTATATGTGGCAAAAATTTTATTAGATAGAAAGTCCTCTTTCTAAACGTGTTCCAATACAAGACTTCTTTTAGAACATTCTTTTCGACATGACATAGTTTTATAATTAATTATAAAAAATAAAAATTAAAAATTATTCATACTGTAACTGATTGACGGTAAAAAATAAAAATAAAAATTAACGGTAAATAACGTGGATGAAAAGACATCATCTAGTTGACTAGAGGATCACGTAGGAGATGTCTTCTTAACTAAATGTCACATGATCTCCACCTCAGCATAAGAGGTTTGCATTGGAGAAGATTTTTTTCTTTGTTGAAAAAATCTAACTTTCGTACATGTCTAGTATTTATTACTAGATAGATAATTGTATTGGAGAAGCTCTAATCCCGTGACAGGAGAGGGGAATACTTTGTGGATACTTAAAGAAAACAAAAAATCTAGATCAACTTTGTTCATCACTAAAATCAATCTTTTAAAATTGTCAAGATCGATATTTTTCACATTAGCCCAGTTAACTCGCTTGTAAATGGGGCGAGTTGTGTTGGATCAACTATTGATTCACTGAAAGAACAAACACTTAATTGAGTTTGTGGTAAAATAAGTTTTGTGAATCTATTTCGTTTTTGACAAATTTTTATGATTGTGTGAAGTTCTTATTATAAGAATATTCTGCATTTGTGTAAGTAGTTTATGTTATAAACTAGTTAATACCCGTACTACGTACAGAAAAATTCAAAAATAATATATTTTATATTTTAACATAATTAAATAAATTCATATATACCTGAAAATGTTTTAAAATTTTGATTAACGCAAATTTGTTTCAAATCGAGAATCCATAATTATACATAAAGTTTGTTTAAAAAAATACATACAATATATTTTAAGCAAATACATGGAGTATATTTAAATTACTATTTTTTTTTTTTTAGAAATCTATGCAGATCACTTTGAATAGTAATTCGAAAAAAAAGTTACAAATGAAAAAAAGTTTTACAGATTTAGGATACAGGTGAAGTCAAAACAATAATTAGAAAAAAAAAATTACAGGTAAAAAAAAGATTTTACAGATTTAGGATAAGTTTAAAATTAATTAAAAAAGTTACATAGGTAAACCTGAACATTGTAATTACAAAAAAAGTTATATATAAATTTTTTTTAGAGATTTAGGATACGATTAAACTTAAAACAGTAATTATAAAAAAATTATAAGTAAAAAAAAGATTTTACTGATTTAGGATAAGGTTAAGTTAATTAAAAAAGTTACAGAAGTAAATTTGGTTGTTCGGCAGCAAAATTATTTACTTAAAACAGTCACGTAGACAATGGAGGAAACAATGGCTTTTGTTTTAGTTATTATTAATAGATTATTTAAAAAAAAATGTCTGCTTCTCTGTGCAATGAAATTATATGAACTAGTTAATACCCGTTCTACGGATAATTTTTTTTTTTTAAATGCAATTCATATTTTAGCATAGGTTTAATATACAATTTGGTCCCTGAACTTTATACCATTTTCTGGTTCGGTTATAGAACTTTGGCATTTCCTATTGTGGTCCCTGAACTGCCATTTAAGCCTAACAGTTAGTCCCTGGAGTGACGGCCGTCACTTTAAACGTTAAAAAAATTATTAAATGGCCAAATTGCCCTTACTACATGCTGAGTGTGTTTTACTGTGGACAAATCTTGTTTATTTGGATTTAATAATTTTTTTTAAAACTAAGTTACACACACTCTCTCTCTCTCTCTCTCTCTCTCTCTCTCTCTCTCTCTCCCTTATTCTTTCTCACTTCAACTGTGCAGTCACAACAACTTGATATTGCGCGGCCGACGCCGACGATCTCATCCGTTTCTGGCATTTCATTTGTTCACTGGTCGCGAAATCTCTCCCTCTGTTGACAACTCTCTTCTCCTCCTTCCTACTTTCTCTCTCACACATTAACAAACAGTCTCACTTTCTCTCTCTGATTGTACGAAATGGAAACGTCTTGTTGATGGAAGATCAAATCGGAGTGATGGAAGATCAAATTGAAATGAAAACGTCTTCAAATCTGGGTTCCTCTCTTTTTCTCTCTCTCCCTCTGTCCGAGTGTGTGTGTGTGGGTGCAATTTCTATGTTTGTCATTAAGGTGGTGCAACGGCAGGGAAAGGTGGTTCAAGCTTACAGTTTGGGTGCAATTTCAGTTGTTTTACACAATATGATTATCATTTTGCACTGTTCAACCTCTTTTTCTGGGCAAAAATTGATCTTGAGTTAATCTTGAAATCGGGTTATTGAATTGGAGAAAGAAAACCCTAATTCGAATTTTAATGATTTGGATTTGAAAATTTGTGGGAAGGGTGGAAATTTATATATTTATATAAATTTATACATTTAAATTTTAATGATTTGGATTTGAAATCAGGTTATTGAATTGGAGAAAGCAAATTTATACATTTGTTTTGCTTTTTAAGAAGTCTATGCCTGAATGGGAATTCACGTGAACGGTGTTGTCTATTGGCCGGGTCCGGACAGTTATCTTCTTGCCTATGATCTGGCAAAAGAAAGATCTAAAACAATTCCAGGGTATTACAGAGACATAGCTTTGGGAATGGTGGAAAGAAAGCTTTGTCGAGCTTATATGAGTGGGCATAAGTGTGCTTTGATGTTGTGTTATTGTTTTTCTTTTTTATTGTTGATGAGTGAATACACGAAACATCTTTACATAAATACCTTGAGCTGTTGACTAATGATTGGCAATGCCATGTAGTTAACATATTCCATGAGGAAATGAGTGTGCCTGCCACTCATAAACTAAGGCTGGATATGTCTGGTGTTGTGTGGCCGAGGAAGAGTAGGTGACGTTGGGCCATTTGTCGACCTCCTCTGTACTAAGGATGGATATGTCTGGTGTTGTTCTCGATTTCTAATAGATTTAAAGAGAGAAAGAAAAGACAAGCAAGAAGAGAGAAGAGACTCGGGGGAGAAGAAAGTGAAATGAAGAGAGAGAAATGAGAGAAAGAAGATACACCTAGAACAAGAGGGAGAGAGAAAAGAAAGTGAAAGAGACAAAAAGAGATAGAGAAAGAAAGAGGAGAGAAAAAAATATATTAAATTCAAGTAAGTAAGATTTGTTCACGGGAAAACACACTCAGCATGTAGTAAGGGTAATTTGGGTATTTTAAAAAAATTTAACGTTTAAAGTGACGGTCGTCACTTAAGGGACGAACCGTAAGGCTTAAATGTCAGTTCAGGGACCACAATAGGAAATGTTAAAGTTCTATAACTGAATCAGAAAAAGGTGTAAAGTTTAGGGACCAAATTATATATTAAACCTTTAGCATAATCACATAAATTCATATATGCCTAAAAATGTAAAAAAAAAAAAAGTTAGATTAGCGCGTATTTATTTCAAATCGAGATATAACTAATCCATTGTACATATTATTTGTTTTAAGAAATGCATACATTATATTTTAAGCAAATACATTCAGCATATTTAAACTACTAATTTTTTTTAGAAATCTATGCACTTTATATACAATAACCTTAATTAACCAAATAGTAATTACAAAAAAAATAGTAATTACAAAAATATAATTTTATAGATTTAAAATATGGTTAAAGTCAAAATAATAATTAGAAAAAAAATTTACAAATTGAAACAAGTTTTACAGGTTTAGTATACGGTTAAAGTCAAAACATTAATTTGAAAAAAATTATAGGTAAAAAAATATTTTACAGATTTAGGATAAGATTAAATTAAAAAAGTTACACACGTTAAAGATTTAGGATACGGTTAAAGTCAATACAGCAATTAGAAAAAAAAAATTACAAGTAAATTTTTTTTTTTACAGATTTAGGATAATGTTAAAGTTAATTAGAAAAGTTATAAATGTAAACCTGACTGTTGGGCAGGATAGTTCTATACGTAAAACAATCACTTGGACAGTGAGACAAAACAGAAAATTTTAATTTAGTTATTATTAATAGATTACAAGCATAATTTTGGGTTAGATCATACCGAGCGACAAAAATATAATTTTATAGATTTAAAATATAGTTAAAGTCAAAATAATAATTAGAAAAAAAATTTACAAATTGAAACAAGTTTTACAGGTTTAGTATACGGTTAAAGTCAAAACATTAATTAGAAAAAAATTATAGGTAAAAAAATATTTTACAGATTTAGGATAAGATTAAATTAAAAAGTTACACACGTTAAAGATTTAGGATACGGTTAAAGTCAATACAGCAATTAGAAAAAAAAATTACAAGTAAAAAAAAAAATTTACAGATTTAGGATAATGTTAAAGTTAATTAAAAAAGTTATAAATGTAAACCTGACTGTTGGGCAGGAAAGTTCTATACGTAAAACAATCACTTGGACAGTGAGACAAAACAGAAATTTTTAATTTAGTTATTATTAATAGATTACAAGCATAATTTTGGGTTAGATCATACCGAGCGGAAGGCGGGAGCGTCAGAGCGGTAAATTTTAAAGTTAACTTAGGGCGTCCACAGTGGGGAGCCTCCCACTGCCCCCTAAAAATAGCTTTAGAGATTTTTACCCTTCCTTGATCCTACAGTGGTTCCTCTAGTCCACCCTCTATCTTTAAAACCAATTAAATCACCCTCTAAATATAGAGTGAGTTTTAACATGAATAGTGACTCAAATCCTCTACATTTTTCTCACTTTATTTGAGCACAATATATTTTTGTTTAATATTTTGGAATGGAAATTATTAAAATATACTCTCTCTATCATTAAATTATTGTCTTTTTTTTTTATCCGTTCCAAAATAATTGTCTTATTTTTTTTATTCGTCCTTAAATAATTGTCTTGTTTGAAATTTTCATAGTTTAGGAGATCATTTTTACTATTTTACCCTTATTTTCTCCCTACTTTAATTATGAACCATATACACATGGGTATTAAAAGAAACTACATATTATACCAATATTAATAATCAAGTCAATTATTTTTTCTCAATCCATGTGCCAGATCAAACAAGACAATAATTTAGGGACGGAGAGAGTACAATATATTTTTCATAGTATATAAAATTTAAAATATTTTATTTTAATTGTGGTGGAAAAATATAAATAAAAGAGGAAAAATATAATGGTAGTTTAGGTTTGTTAGTTGAGATGAGAATGATTAAATTTTTAGAGAGTCGTATAGAGGGTGTTTGTTGGAGTAAATTTTTTTTTTTTTTGAGTGTTGAAAAGTGAAACTGGAACAGAAAATGAGGTGTTTAAAGTGTAATTTAGAGAGCCACTGATGTGGATGCTCTTAGAGAGGGAGCTGCCTTTGTTCCAAAAAAAAATATATATATATATATATATTTATTTATTTATTTATTTGACAAGTGAAACTTTTAAAATAAAACACATGAAAAATTTATTTCCTACTACATAGAATCTCCGTAATTTTTAAAAGGAATAATCTATCCTATGCCCCAAGGGCACAGGTTAGCCGAACCGATTTTTAAAACACATAAAAAATGTAAAAGAAAAAATAAAAATGGCATTGTTTACAAGATCTGAAGGATATATTTTCCAAGTATGAAATTTTATTCTTAAAATAAAATTTAAGATTAATATGAAAATATTATAATTAAGACTTTAATATTCGTTAACATTTATATTTGGATATAATAAAGGGTATTTTCGTCTGTACAAGTTTTAATCTAGATAAACGTAGTAGATGAGTAAATTTTGTAGTGGAAATAGACTCTCCCTTTTATAAATTTTTGGTCAAAGTTTAATTTTTTTGAATGAAGGGAACATTTTCTTATAATCTTTTTTAGAAATGTGGCTATTTTTTTAGGACAAATCAAAGAGAAAAAATAATTTTCATTTTCTGAAAGAGGAGTAATCTTATATATACCCAGTAAGAAAAATACATCAAATGATTTAATAAAAAGTTAGCGAACATTAACGGTTATGTATCTCATCTATTATAAAGTCAGATCACTCAAAATGAATAATGATTTGTGAAGCTCTGTCACTCTTTTTGGCTTTTTCTAAATTACTCTTATTTTTACTTACTAATACATACATATATATACTCTTATGTAGAAAGAACTCTAAAAAAAAAAAAAAAAATCGATTTAAACTTTGTTCAACTTTTATTTTGAGTCATTTAGAAAATAACTGGTTCAAACCACTGATGCCGATCCTGAGATTTTGGGGGCCCTAGGCGAACTTAAACAATGGGGTTCCAACGATATACATGTAAAAAAAAAAACCTACAAAAAAATTGATTATTTTCATATCGCAGTAAATTAGTTTTAAAAAAATTTGACTTAAAAATTATCAAATTTCATTAAACATCATTTATAATCTATAATAATCAAAAGAAACGGTGTAGAAACAAAAAAAAGTGTTACTTAAACATAACTCTTATAAGCATGTTTAGCTGCAAAATCACTAATTAAAATTTGATAATCAAGTTGTGATATTGCAAATATAATATGCAAAAATTAAATAATTAAACATTAAAAATCTAATTACCTAGATAAACATCTTGCAACAAATTTTACATAACACAAAAAAAAAAAGAAAACCAAACAAAATTTTAAATTAGTTAAGAAGAAAGATATTAGAGTTAGAGATGTGCCTTTTTAAAAATTAGTAGCAATGAAATATTCAATGATGCAGTATTTTTCCATCTTCTTTTTTTTCTTCTAAATCACTTCGATTTTTTTCAATTACTGAATCCCGACTTTCAAATCTTAATTCTCTCCCTCACCTCAGGTATATAATAGATTAATAGAAACCTGATTATCTTTTAGTTTGGGCCTAAGTATTAGATGTGTGCTATAAAATGAGATATGAGCCTTATTTATAATAGAGATAAAGAGTAATGCTATGAATACCTAAAGAGTACCAAATTTTTTGCACCAAATGATGTGTCAACTGATGTGGTACAAAAAATAAAATTAAAAATCATAATTAATGCATCACATCAGCTGACACATCATTTGGTGCAAAAAATTTGGTACTCTTTAGGTACCCATAGCATTACTCAGAGATAAAACTTGGACAAAATTTGGACCGGTCCCTTTTAGAAAATTTTCAACCGCTTAGGTCCACGATAATTGTTTTCAACCGAAAAATGGCACTTTTGTTGCGAAATATCGTGTATGCCCTTAAAAAACACGGAACAGTGTACACTATGCATCACAAAAACAAAAAATGATTCATCCCAGACACAACACGATGCACAAAATTAAAAAAGGTGTGCATCGGCTTTCACACAAGTAAAACTATGCATGGGCTTCCAAAACACAAAACGATGTATCGACTTCCAGACTATTAAAACAAAAACTAAAACAAATGAATGCTTAACACAAATACAGAGAAAAAAACTCTCTTCACTTCAAAAAAACTTAAAAATCTTAGGTAATTTTGTAAAAAGTTTAAAACATTATCGTGAGTTACTATCAAACAGAGCAAAAAAATGTCTTCTCAACTACAACCACCAGAACCAACAAAAATGAAGTATCAAGTTGAAGAACATAGTACCAAAACAATAAAAACACAAAAATACGAAGTTGAACAAGTTCCAGGTACGTAATACATTTTATAGATGTACTTTTTGTGTACAACTTCCTGAATAGAGTGAGATCTGTATACATTTGCATAAAAAAAATGAAACAGTGTTTGTAGGGTTTAAAATTTTGAGAATCGCAATGCATAAGTTTTGTGCATCGTGACAATGTGCAATCGCCCACTTATCATATAGAATGGTGGCCAAGAAATCACAGGCAACCTATTCCCCTTCTTTTTTTAATATCTCAATTTTCTCATTAAACAGTCTAATGTTGTGGAAATACGCACAGTCCTTGAGTCTTGAACACAAACTGTTGCAAAACACGTTGGAATAACGTTTACCAATAAACATTTCTTTCAAGTTCCGATAAAGATGCACCAAGAAAAAGAAATGCTTGGAACTCCTAAACAAGTTGCGTATTGCTTCCATTAAACCAACATTTCGATCAGATACAACAACACTTCACGATCGATTGCTCCTTTTATCTTAGACAGAAACCAAGCCCAATTATCCCTATTTTCAGAACTTACAACAGCAAATGAAAACGCAACGAACCTGCAGCATATGAACAATATTTAATCAAGATGTGCATCGCGATGCATATACTAGTACTGAAAAATACTATTTTTATACATTGCGATGCACAAATTTATATTCGATGCACATTATTCTACTTAATTAACAACATAACATGTGCGATGCATACTAGTGCGCATCACGATGCACAAAAAATGTACTACAAAAGTAAAGATTTTGTGCATAGTGACGCACCATTTTTATTTTCCGATGCACAATAATGTACTAAATGTATTCTCTTATTAAGTACAAGTATAAACAGGGGCATAAAAAACATGACAACCTATGATATTAATCAAAATAATGTTGAAACAATGGAAAAAATATAGAACAAATAGACATACCTTGATTTCTATCCTTGGACGTGGCAGACAAAAGGGTGCCCTTGAATCAAAATTTCATAAATGTGCCATCTATGAAAAATATAGGACGGAAGTAGTTGAAACCATCTACGCATGCCCGAAATGAAATGAACAACCTACTGAACCGATTCGTAGCATCGTCCGATTCCAAGAAAGTAAAACTACCAGGATTACTCTTATGCAAGGCTTTAACATATGATGAATGAAATTATAACCTCGCAAGTGCACGAGTATACCGAAGTATAGCTACATAGGACAAGGGTCGATCCATGGAGACTTGAGTTTGATTTAGAGAATTAACTACCAACTTCGATTGACAAATAAAATAAATAAAGATTGTTTGAAATTATTAACTAAATTAACTAAATAGCAATTAACTACTACTAATTACCAAGCAAGTATTTCGGAGATTTAACAAGAATTGGGAGACCTAGGAATTGGGATTCACTCTGTATCTTGGATTTATGCCTTTCTAATTTATGTATCAATCCAGTTCTAGGATTGATTCACAAAGATAAAGACTGGGACGCTTGGATCATGATTTGCAGGCTTAGTATCCCTAGTCGTTATACTTTCTTGATCGGTCCATCTAATAAGCAGGGATCCTTTAAGAATTTAGGAACAATTAATCTCTTTCTTATCTTAGCAAGATTATGAATCAATAAGAAATAACATTCATAAAAGATGGCAAACATATGACTTATGCATTCGGATTGTGTAATTCATCATACCCTGATAATCTAACAGTTGTAATTACCTACACGCAAAGACAACACAGGAAGATTCGATAAAAATACTTTTATGAATGACTAGAACTATTGAACTGATTAAGAACTATATTACGGCATAAACCTTTGATACAGAGTTACCTCCAATTCCAAGATAATGAGATTAGTTCCTCATGATTGAAACGAAAGCCAAAATAGTCTGATAATCCATCTATGAATTCTTGAAAGAAGAAATTAAGAAAAGATTACAAGACGTCTCCACAACAGTTTTTCTCCAAAAACCAAAAGCACCCTCTCTAAGACCTATAGGGCTGCTAATATAGCAAGTTCTCCTGGCTGAACAAAACACTTAATCACAAAAGAGGGCAACAAAATACCCGGTGCTATGCGGCCGCTTAATGCGTTCGCATAGCTTATCGCAAAACCATGCGGCTGCCTAGCGCGAGCTCGCATCCAAATCATTGATATTCTGGAATCTGTGCGGTCGCTCAATGCGTCCGCATAGCTCCAGATTACCAATTTTCCTCTCTTTGCACTTTGAACCCTGAAGATTCTGCCATAGCACCTGACACCTCCAAATTTCATAAATGTCTCCTCTAGTCCCTAAAACTTCAAAAATACACTAACAACCCATATTAGATAATAAAAACTCGAGAAATTGCTAAATCTAAGCCGGAAAAATACCCTATGGATGAGTATAAAACTCATCCATCAAATACCCCCAAACTTAGATTTTTGTTCGTCATCGAGTAAAAAACAAAAACTACAAAAACAATAAATCCAAAGTACAACAAAAATATCATCGCAAGTCAAAGTTCAGTACTAGATCACATGAAGCTTCAGAGTAAAACCCCACACAATCAAGTAGTCGACAAAACACCCTTACAAATCTAGACTTTCACTTGGTCAAAAATCAATAGTCCTTTGAATCTTCGTGTGTGTGTGTGTACCAATCATTGAAAATCTCAAAATTTAAAAAACTTTTATCGAATCAAGTACAACAACCATTCCTAAAATATGACAATACAATTCTTTTGCACAAAATACCAACAGTGCATCATGAAACATAAAAATAACCATCACTACCCAGTTGAATTCACAAGAGTTAGACAGCGCCGGCATTCAAAGGTTAACACATCCATCCTATGCACTTCCCTATATATAAAATACACAGCTCTCAAGTCCCACATGCTTATGCAGTGATTAAATGAATCATGAGCTAAAACAAGATATTGCGGTTTAAAACAAGGGTCAAATCAACCATGCCTTCGGAGTATCTCCATTACACAAAACAAAGTAGCAACTAGGTCAATAGGGCTTTTATAAGCTTGTAAGGCAAGGCAAGGGCTACAAACGAAGGGATAGAAAATCACAAATCAAGAGAGCAAGAATGTACCCTTCATTGAAACCAACTTTTACTTTAACAACTCAACTTTTTCTTAGTTGAAAAAGTCAACACCATCACAATTGACTATGACACCCAATGATCTACTTCTCTTTCTTTTTTTTTTTTTTATATATAAGGGCATATGCAAGATTTATTTATCTAGTTTTTTTTCTTTTGCCCTTTCAATTTTTTTTTCCCTTTGAATCATTGGGGTCCCTTCTTTCATTTCTTTATTTCTTCCTTCAATACAAAGTTTGGCAATATCCCATTCCCATTCATGCTCTCTTGACGGGTAGTCTAAAGTGTATAGGCTTTCATGGGTTCGGTGAATGCGGGTGAAAATAAAGAAGTCGAAGGGGGGTCTATGTATGCTTTTGCACACACCCTTATTTCAATTAAGCTCAAAGGGACACAAGGGAATAATAGGTGATTAGGATGGAGAGATATAGGCACAAACGGTCCAAAGATGGCCTATGTCTTCCCTAATTGCTGCAATATTCATGCTTCACTTCAATACAAATCATTCATGGCATCAAATCCTTCCCATACTCAATGCTTTCAAAACATACTCATACCTATCACTTAATCATTTGCTGGACAAGAAATAGGGTAAATCAAGACTTACATGCAATTACAATTCAAGAAGTGTGCTTGAGACATATTAACAAGAGAAGTCCAACAAATCTAGCCTAACATGAAAGCAACCCTAAAATCACATCAAAATGCAATGAATGCGTGGTGACGACTAAAGCAGAAAATTTTCACAGGAATGAGATGTGCACTTTACACTTGATAAAAATAATCAAACTATCAATAGACAAATCATGGCAAATCGTGCTCAAAGGTCGAAGATTCAAAATTCAATTAATTAAAACCAAGCTAACATCTAGATAGCTTGAAATGTAATATCTCCTAACACATGTGAAGGCTAGACAGTCTCATCACTGGCAGTGATCACCCGAACCAACACTAAGACAAGCAGACAACGTATTTTTTTTTTTTAATACTAGAGTAAAGACTAAAATTGAAAACTACACTACAAAAGCAGGAAGACTGGATATATAACCACCACACCCCCAAACTCAAATTTCACATTATCCCCAATGTGAATCTAATACCAAACCGAGGATGTGGGGCTAGCATCCATCAATTATCAAAAGAGGGAGCAGGCGGCAAAAAAGGGAGGCCCGAAAAGCCATCCCATGCATCCAAGCTGCCATATAGCCTTGAAAATTTTGGCTCATTTCAGCCTCTATTCTCTGGCTAGCCCAGAATTTTTCATTTTCCTCCATCTCCACTCTCTGACGGATATCAATTTCAGTTACCCTTGTAAATAACTCTTTCATATCTCCTGACAGAGTCTCCACCCGTTAGAATAACTCTTCATCGTCAAACTGTTCCCCTTCCTCTTCTTCTTCTCTCCCACGCCTCACTGGGCGGGCACTCGATTGCCCCCTTCTCTAACCAGAGAGGCAACATTTCTAGCCTAGACAGATGATCGGCTACTACATTGCCGGTCCCCTTTTTGTCCTTGATCATTAGGTCAAATTCTTATAATAGTAACATCCACCTAATTAGTCTAGGTTTGACATCTTTCTTTGTTATTAAGTATTTTAGGGCAGTATGATCCGAGTAAACAATCACCTTTGATCCAAGCAAGTAAGGGAGAAATTTTTCCAATGCAAACACAACGGCTAGAAATACTTTTTCAGTGGTGGTATAGTTCAATTGTGCATCATTAAGTGTCCTACTTGCATAATGAATTACATGCGGTGATTTGTCAACTCGTTGCCCTAAAACACCTCCAATAGCAAAGTCAGATGCATCACACATTATTTCAAAGGGTAGGGACCAATCAGCGCTAACGAGAATTGGGGCCAAAGTCAACCTTTCCTTGAACAGATTGAAAGCATCGAGACAATCTTTGTCAAAGATGAACTCAGTATCTTTGGCAAGCAGGTTACATAAAGGTTTGCAAATTTTAGAAAAATCCATTATAAATCGCCTATAGAAACCTGTATGCCCTAGAAAACTGCGGACACCATTAACAGAAACAGGGGGAGGTAATTTTGAAATAATTTTTATTTTTGCCTTATCTACCTCAATCCCTTTTTGTGAGACAATATGTCCCAACACAATGCCTTGCTTTACTAGAAAATGACATTTTTCCCAACTAAGGGTTAAATTTGACTCACAACAACGTCTAAGTACCATTGTCAAATTCTCAAGGCAATTATCAAAAGAATCTCCAAAAACTGAGAAGTCATCCATAAATACTTCCACACACCTTTCAATCATTCCAGAAAATATCGAAGTCATACATCTCTGAAAGGTAGCGGGAGCATTGCATAAACCGAAGGGTATCCTTCGATATGCAAAAGTGCCAAAAGGACATGTAAAAGTGGTTTTCTCTTGGTCTTCCGGTGCAATAGGAATTTGGTTATATGCCAAAAAACCATCTAGAAAACAATAAAAAGCATGTCCTGCCAATCTCTCAAGAATTTGGTCAATGAAAGGTAAGAAAAAGTGATCTTTTTTCGTGGCGGCATTCAATTTTCACAAAGCAATACACATCCTATACCCTGTAATTGTTCTTGTGGGCACTAACTCCTTTTTATCATTTTTAACTACTGTGATTCCTGATTTCTTTGGTATAACTTGTATCGAACTCACCCACTTGCTATTAGCTATTGGGTATATAATACCCGCATCAAGTAGCTTGAGTACTTCTGCTCTTACTACTTCCTCCATGTGAGGGTTAAGTCTTCTTTGGTGCTCTCTAGAAAGTTTAGCACCCTCCTCAAGATTTATCTTGTGCATGCATATGACATGGCTAATTCCCTTTATATCAGCCAAAGTCCAACCTATGGCCTCTTTGTGTGTACGCAAAACATAAAGAAGCCTTTCTTCTTGTTCATTAGTCAAATCAGAAGTAATTATAACAGGCAAAGTATTCCCCTCCCCAAGAAAAGCATACTTTAATGTCTCAGGCAATTGTTTCAATTCTAACTTAGGAGGGGATACAACAGAGGGCACAAGTTTTGTGTTGAAATGCCCTAAGGGGTGAAAAGGTGAGTCACTAGGAATTTTCTCTTCTGTCTTATCGAAGACAGGTTTTATTTCATGGACTTCCTTATTATCCCTGTTCTCACCACCATTCAGCAAAGCCTCAATTTCATCACAAATCAGCTCATTTTCCAAATTCTCAGAGATTATGGATTCTAACTTATCAACGAAAAAATATTCATTCTTGTCATCAGGCATTTTCATGGCATCAAACACAGAGATCTCAACAGTTTCATCCATAACAGACATGGACAATTTACCATTTTTCACATTGATAACAGTGTTAGCAGTAGCCATGAAGGGTCGCCCAAGGAGAATGGGCACTTCATGATTAGCGCTAACCTGTTTTCCATCTCTAAGACTACAAAATTTACAAGTAAAATTAGTTTATCAACCTGAACTAAAATATCCTCCACAATGCCCATAGGATGTTTCACTGAACGATCAGCTAGTTTCAAGGACATTGTGGTGGGTTTTAGTTCTCCCAAACCCAATTGCTCATAAACAGAATAAGGCATTAAGTTAATGCTAGCACCTAAATCCAGCATTGCCTTCACCTTTTTCGAATCCCCCAAAGAGATTTGGATGTTGAAGCTACCAGGATCTTTCAGTTTAGGTGGGAGGTTCTGCTGGAGAATGGCACTAACATTCTCAGACATTATCACCTTTTTATTCTTCTCGTACCTATGTTTCCTGGTAGTGAGATCTTCGAAGAATTTAGCATAAGATGGGATGTTCTTGATTACATTTAATAGGGGAAGATTTATGTTTACTTTGGAAAGGATCTCATAAATTTCTGAGAGCTGTTTGTCCATCTTATTCTTCATTAATCTGCCAAGAAAAGGAATCGGTGGCAAATATGAAGTTGGGGAGGAGATTTTGGAGTTTCTTGTGGAATTTCCTCAGCTTGTTCCTTCCCCACTTCTATATTCTTTTCACAATTAATCTCAGGAATAGGGTTAGAGTTTACCTCACTACCTATCACCCTACCATTGCGAAGCACCGTGACTGTCTGGGCTTATTCTGGTTGACTTGAGAAAGTTCTTTACTTGTGGCCTTGTAGTGATTTGGCCAATTGCCCAATTTGATTGTCCAATTTTCTTAATGCTGCCTCATGTTGCTTGTGCATCTGCTCATTCTGCTTGAACCTCATTTCATTGTCTTGTTGAGTTCTCTGACTATCAAGAATGAAGTTTTGGAACATCTCTTCCAAAGGGGTTTGAGTCGGCTGAACGGCTGCTTGCTGCGGCTGTGGTGGAGGTTGATGAAGAGGTTTCGGATTACTCCATGAGAAATTTGGATGATTCCTCCACCCAGGGTTATATGCATTTGAGTACGGATCATTGCGCCCCTTTGGTGGATAAGAATTCATTGCATTCACATGTTGTAAGTATTCAGGAAATTGTTCTCTAGAAGGACACATGTTAGTAGCATGATTGTATATACCACAGATCGCGCATGCTTCATTTATTACAAGAGTTTTTGAATTAGAAACAAGTGAATCCAACTGAGCAGCCATTCTTGTCAACATGTTGTCATTCATATTACTGTTAGAGTTCGCTTCATACATACCTCTTGGCTTACCTCTCACACTTTTCTGTTGGGAATTGGCACCAAGCATCTCAAATAATGCTGTAGTTTCTGCTGGTGTCTTTTCTCCCATTGCACCACCTGCAGCGTTGTCTACCATAGCTTGGCAGCTCTGGGTTAGTTCATCATAAAAAGTTTGATTCAAGCAATGTACTGAAAATTCATGGTGAGGACATTGGATTAACAACGTTTTAAATCTGTCTCATGCCTCATGGAATGCCTCACCTTGTTCTTGTTGAAAAGTTATTATTTTTTTTCTCATCTCTGTCAACGTGGGGTGAGGGTAATATTTGCTTATGAAAATGTTATATACCCCCTCCCACGTGGTCAAACTGCCTGGAGCTAAAGACATGAACCAGGTCTTTGCTGGATCCTTCAAAGTGTATTGGAAGCAGCGCATCCGTAACTGGTTTTCAGCTAAAGTTCCCAAGGAAAATTTTTGAACAGTTGAAAAGTAGTCACGAATAAATGTTAAAGGGTCCTCAGAAGCCATCCCATAAAAGGACGGTAGCATGTTGAAGTGAAGACTCCTCAACTCATAATTCCTAGCAGTCATAGGTAAAATAATACAAAAGGGTGAAGAATCAATCTTAGGACGAGCGTAGTCCTTCATAGGACGAGGTGGCTCTCCCATTGTGATAGTAGCATGGTCCTGTTTTAGATCAGGAATTTCAGTTTTTAAGAGTGATGGTCCAACTTCAGGTTCTTTTACTCTCTTGTTCTTACCTAACTTATCAATGTCATCGTTAATCTCAGCCAGAGTAGGATTTAATTAGTGACCGACGACCGTGCATAAACTGCAGGAATCCAGAAAGCTAATAACTAATTAAACTAAATCAGGAAAACCCAAGTCCCCGGCAACGACGCCAAAAACTTGATGAATGAAATTATAACCTCGCAAGTGCACGAGTATACCGGAGTATAGCTGCACAAGACAAGGGTTGATCCACGGAGACTTGAGTTTGATTTAGAGAATTAACTACCAACTTCGATTGACAAATAAAGTAAATAAAGATTGTTTGAAATTATTAACTAAATTAACTAGACAACAATTAACTACTACTAATTACCAAGCAAGTATTTCGGAGATTTAACAAGAATTAGGAGACCTAGGAATTGGGATTCACTCTATATCTTGGATTTATGCCTTTCTAATTTATGTATCAGTCCAGTTTTAGGATTGGTTTACAAAGGTAAAGACTGGGACGTTTGAATCATGATTTGCAGGCTTAGTATCCCTATTTGTTATACTTTCTTGATCGGTTCATATAACAAGCAGGGATCCTTTAAGAATTTAGGAACAATTAATCACTTTCTTATCTTAGCAAGATTATGAATCAATAAGAAAGAACATTCATAAAAGATGGCAAACATATGACTTATGCATTCGGATCGTGCAATTCATCATATCTTGATAATCTAACAGTTGTTATTACCTACACGCAAAGACAACACAGGAAGATTCGATAAAAATACTTTTATGAATGACTAGAACCCTTAAACTGAATAAGAACTATATTACGGCATAAACCTTTGATACAGAGTTACCTCCAATTCCTAGATAATGAGATTAGTTCCTCATGATTGAAACAAAAGCCAAAATAGTCTAATAATCCATATATGAATTCTTGAAAGAAGAAATTAAGAAAAGATTACAAGACGTCTCCACAACAGTTTTTCTCCAAAAACCAAAAGCACCCTCTCTAAGACCTACAGGGCTGCTTATAGAGCAAGTTCTCCTAGCTGAACAAAACACTTAATCACAAAATAGGGCAACAAAATACCCGGCGCTATGCGGCCGCTTAATGCGTTCGCATCGCTTATCGCAAAATCATGCGGCTGCTTAGCGCGAGTTCGCATCCAAATATTTGATATTCTGGAATCTGTGTGGCCGCTCAATGCGTCTGCATAGCTCCAGATTGCCAATTTCCCTCTCTTTGCACTTTGAACCCTGAAGATTCTGTCATAGCACCTAACACCTCCAAATTTCATAAATGTCTCCTCCGGTCCCTAAAACTTCAAAAATACACTAATAACCCATATTAGATAATAAAAACTCGAGAAATTGTTAAATCTAAGCAGGAAAAATACCCTACGGATGAGTATAAAACTCATCCATCAACATACCACTGCAGCTCTTGGAAAGATTCTTCGTAATAACCAAATAGCTTCTTTCGAGCACGCTCCTCCATGCCTTGCTGTATAATATCTCAATGCCATAATTTGTCCTCATGTGATCAATTAAATCAATCGGCGAATAGCTTGGTCGACTACGAACATGGTCAAGAATCAATTGCCCAATTATACCACAGCCCATCCTTTTCGAATTATTATCGTCAACCAAGGTCAAATGACAACTGTGTGAAAAGTGCACTCGTATATATATGGATACTGATTCATTAACAATTGAAGATGCCTTGATGAACCAACTACAATCATTACTGAATTTCTTCACACATGCAACGCTAATCCTATTTTTGTTGTTCTTACTGTAAATAAATTCAAAACCAATTTTGAATGAATACTTTATAAGATGTGTGCGAAAATATTCCACTTCACCTTTAAATATTTGACCAACACCTATAATAAGATTTGCCCAACCAGAATTCAAGAGATCCTTTCTTGTTTGAGTAGGATATATGTCATAATGGGACACTTTCAACATCACTTTCAGAACTTGAAGAATTGGTACAATTACTATCACTGTTCTCCTCCTTACATTGTTGTGCATTGCCAAATAGATGTGGTGCATCGCGATGCACAACTTTTTCTTGATGCACAAAATCATGCAAATTTCGTGCATCGTCTTCATAAACAGTTGCATCGTGTGTGTCTTCTGGAATCTCATCTTCATAATTCTCTTGTTTATTAATCTCGTAACTCAAACAATTATCAGTTTCAAACACGTCAACAATAATAATAGAAACTGATAAACTTTTGGCCATTGTCACCATATATTTGAATTCTTCTTTGTTGGTTAAACAACAATTTTTATGTGATCCTACACTGTATTTCAAATTACAATTATTTGATTTAAAATTGGAATATTTACCTCTGATGCATTCGATCAACTCAAATAAATCAAAATTCTCTAAAACTTTCGAAACAAAAGTATCTCCTCTGAATTTCAGCAACAATATGACAGCACTTTCGTTGGTTGAATCCATTGATTTCGATTTCACAATGAATTCGATATTGAACTGCTTTGGTATTTATTTTTTAATTTTCTTCAGGTTGATATGAATGAGAATTTTAATAAGAAATTACAATTGAGATAAATACGAGATTGAAAAGAGTAAATTAAGGTGCATCGCAAAACTAAAAATACATGATAGATTGTTACAGGGCAATTTGGGAACAAATCATCAATTTATCACTTAAAAGGGATTTAAGCGATTGAAAACAAATATAGTGGATCTAAGCGGTTGACAATCTCAAAAAGTGGACCGGCCTACAATTTTTCCATAAAAGTTTAATGTATGTGACTAATTATTCTGGACTTTCTATTACACTTTAAGATGTAGGCCTTATGACTTATATATACTGTACTATTAAGTGAGATTAAGGGACCATTTTTTGTGGAAAAACTTAGGGGCCTAGGCGGCCGCCTAGTAGGCCTATGCCCAAGGTCGGGCCTGAAACCACTGATTACAAAAGCTGGTAAGGTATCGAATCTACGCTATGATCTCTCAAATGAACCCAATTAATAACAGAATAAATTGCATTAATATCATCACATAATATGTGATTTAGAATTCGTTTGGTCGTGTGTTTTGGTCAAAATTTTCAATAACTATCCGTTTCAATTCAGTGTATGAATAAGTTGTGTTATCAAAATGCGACTACATTATAAAATGCTTAAGTTTTTAGCGTTTTCTCAAAACACTAATTTTAAAATGCTTACTAAAAACAAAAAACGACATTTTAAAAAAGTGAGAGATTATTTCCACTACATTTTTTACTTATCCACTACATTTTATTTTACTTGGACAAGATTACCCCTTTTTAATTTAGATAAGAAAACCAAATTCAACTCTTCCACCGAGTTCCAATCAATTTGCCCTGTGCGTGTGAAGAGAGAACTTTCCAACCCTTTGATAAGTCAAAATTCCATATATTACGAATGATTCGCAGAAAATATAGCTTTCAAAATTATTTTGGTTTGTTATTACGAAGAACCCGTTTGGTATAGCATTTTTAAAATAAAGTGTTTTAAAAACGCAGCGTTTCTAAAATACAGATTATTTAAAACGCGACATTTTTCTTTATAAATGCGTTTGAGATATAATGTCAAAACACAGCTTTTTATTCCCTACTACATTTTAAAATTTTCTTTTTAGAAAAAAGTTAGGAATTCCAACGTTTTAAAACGCAACTGCATTTTCAAACGCAATTTTTTTAGTGCAGTATTGAAACACTAAGTTAAGAAATAAGCTGTATTTTAATTTTAAGTTTTGGCCAAAACGTACAAATAAATGGGCTCAAAGTATTGCCCAGTATCCCGTGATTGAGATTGGTCTATACATGGAGCATGAGTATTCTTAATAGAAAATTTACCAGCTTTTTCAATCCAATATTTTCAAGAAGATATAAAATCAGGTGCTATAAATCTTAGACACATAGTTGTTTTTTTTGTTTTTGTTTTTTAAAGTTGGAGGGGACACCCTTATCCTAACCCTTATTATTATTTAAGGCCTTGAAAGCTATAATTAAAATTATATAATGCATTTAGTATAATTAGAACAAATTATGCCTCTCGTGAGAACTCGACCTCTCTGTCAAAAGAAATGATTAGTACTAAATGATGCTTGAACAACTACGATGTTTCTGATGAGTTTTGAACATTCGACCTCTCTGTTGAGAGTAGTTGCGTACCAGAGTGTTTCTGGTGAGACTTAAACATCCAACCTCTTCGTCAGGAGAAGTAAGCGGTACTAGTTGAGCTAGAGCTCGTTGGTATCTTAGACACATAATAAAGTATGGGAATATACCAATAAGAAACTTGGTGAGAATTTAAGAAAGAGTAATGCTATATCTACTTAAAGAGTACTAAATTTTTTATATTAAATGATGTGTTAATTGATATGACAGTTGGTGTAATGCATTAATTATGATTTTTAATTTTATTTATTATATTATATCAGTTGTTATATCAATTGACATATTATTTAGTATAAAAAATTTGATAATTTTTAAATATTCATAGCATTACTCTTTAAAAAACAATGGAGAGAGAAAGAAATTTAATATTAGTTGTGGGAGTTGGATGGTGCTCTTGTTGAAAGGTGGGAGGAGGAAAATTGGGTTTTGTCCGTAATCATTTACTCCTATTTTGACGCGGGGGGCGGCGAGAAAGGGTTTGACTTTTGATTCAACGTAGGTTAAAGAGTAGCGATATTTGTATCTAAAGAGTATTAAATTTTTTATATTAATTAATATGATAGTTAATGTAATATATTAATTATAATTTTAATTTTATTTTTTGTATTATATTAATTGACATATTATTTGATGTAAAAAATTTAGTACTTTTTAGGTACTTATAGTATTACTATATGTTAAAATAAATTTATTTTCATACTTCCTTCCTCCATCTCTTAATTATTATCTTAGTTGACCCAATACACAAATTAAAAAAAAATAATTGACTTGATTATTAATATTGGTATAATGTATAATTTTTTTTAATGTCCATGTGTATGTGGTCCATAATTAAAGTTGAGAAAAAAGTAAGGGTAAAATAGTAAAAGTAATTTTCTAAAAAAGAAAGTTTTTAAACAAGATAATTATTTTGGGACGGACAAAAAAAAGAAAAACAATAATTTAGGGATGGGTGGAGTATTATAGAGCAAAGGTAATATTGTCAAATAAAATTTTAAAATAAATATGTAGAAAATAAGTAATATTGGTGGTGAATATAGGTTCTCCCTTTAAAAAATGAGTAATATTATGTATAACTAAAATTTATTTCAAATGTGCACAAAAAGTTCTTGTTTACATCTTTTGGTCGGTGAAAATATTATTTAAATAGTAGAACCTATAAATTATTTAATCAATTAAATAATACCGACTGAAATTTTGGTGCAAATTTAATGTATACTTTAGCTGCACTTTAAAAAAATATGCACCAAAGAACCGAATCAGCACATACATAAGAGACTGAACTATCCCATAAAGCCCTGTCCTTCTGTATCTCTGCTCAACTCTGTCTCTCTCTCTCTCTCTCTCTCTCACAGTTCCCTTTCATGTCTGTTCTTTAAGTGTGACGAAGACTACATTTCCTTTACAAGGGTACCTGCTTGTATTAGCGTAAGAAAGCCTCCAAATTAGCCATCATTTCTCTCTCTCTCTCTCTCTCTCTTCCCACAATTGTGTACTCCCACAGTGGTAAAAAAACCATTTTTTCATCAACCATGGCAAGCCTTCAACGCATTTGAAGCTAAACGACAATTGGGTTCCCTCTCTGTTTCTTGCTCTCTCTCTCTCTCTGTGACAGGTGATGAGAGAGAGAAAAACTAATACTTGTAATCTAAAGAGTCATTTTTCAAGATTTAGAGGGGGCCGAATGGGGATTGTGCCACCAAGTATAGCTCCAGTGATTAGTACAACAACAATTGTGGGTAGAGATGAACCGCATTGGAGTAATTTTGACAAATCTGTCAATGCAGTGTCATTTGGGCTTGTGGCTACTGCCATTCTCATCTCCATGTTTCTCGTCATGGCTATTTTTGAGAGGTTTCTCCGGCCCCGATCGTCTGCCGCCGGTGACCGGATTCGTGGGGATCTTGAGGCTCAGATGATTTCCAGTGGCAAACTTTACCCTTCTCCCAAAGTATGCTCTCTCTCTCTCTCTCTTCTCCCTCTCTCAATAAACATTATTACTATGGTTAATCTTTACCCTTTGACTTTTATTTATGGTAATTATAGATGAGTCTTAAGTTAATAACTCTTGAAGATTACCAGAGAGGGAATTTAGTAACAGTGAGAGCTGGAAAAATACATCACTGTCACTAATGCTGTATGTCCAAGTGAGTCTTTAGTAAGATTCCACTTTTCAACTACAACACTCCATTGTACATTACGTACAACATTTGATATAACCAAAATGAACCTTAATGGAATGTGTCACTTGAAATTTAAAGTGCTAATAGTGAATGTTATTTCCAACTGTTTTTTTTTTTTTGTTAATTCTTCATATTTTGTGCTCAAATTTGTGTAATTAGTTAGGCCAATAGGATATGCCCTCATACAGCACGTCATACTAACCTATTACGCTAATTAGTTAGGCCAATGGGAAGTAACTATGAACTATTTATCACCAACATTATTTTTCTATTTTTGATTGAAACCAAAAGGTTATAAATTTGAACTACGAAAACAGTCTCTCTATTTGTATAAGAATCCAATATTAGATTGTTTATAATAGGCTCCACGAAAGCTGGAGGCCCAGGAACAGTAAGGTTATGTTTGACCCTGTGTTTGAGGGAATAATGGCTTTGGTGGATGCAGAAACTGATTTTGGAAATATTTCAATCTTTATGTTCACGTGATTCTGTCTTTTAAAGTAGAAGAATAATATTAGAGGACATTGCCATCAAGGTCCCATTTATGTTTTTTATAATCCACTCTCCATACCAAAGGCCCACAATTGGAGTCGTCTTCGTCTTTGGCTTCCTTAGTGGCTAGGATTTTTGGATTGTCCCTAATTTCCTGCTGATTTCGGTGAAACTTCAACCACTAAAGTACCCATTAATTTTGGACATTCATAGACATGCTTCTCAAGTAGCTCTGTTTCTCTTTTGCTCCACATGTTTTGTGCTATTCTGCAATAAGAACGAGGGAAAATTTTATTTTTATTCCCCTGCAATGAGTTGTGACTTTGGTACACCACATTGTCTCATTTCGCAAAAATTTACGTACATCCCAAATAACAAATTCTTTAAACCACAAGACATCGATATGCATCTTCTTCCATAGTACGCTCTCTTTCTTGAGCAACTTACACGAAGAAATAGGTGAAATAGTACGTATGGTAACATTGAATTTCAAGACCATGATTAACAGATGGTACGTTTTCATTTCTTTCCTAGAAATTTCATAGTTGCAGCAATCTAATGCTTTAGCCGAGCATTGGAATGCTTATCTATATCAATCATCTATTAAGCTATTAACTTAGGTACTTGATTCTCGTAGGTATTTCTATATTACTCGGCACTATGCCACCTAAACATTATCTTATTCGGTGTAGATTTACAATAATTATTACTGTTGTGGTGGCAAAGAAAAGCTACTTCATTAGCATTAAAAAAAATCAATGTTTTTTTTTTTGGTTTGGCTACTTTGTTTCTCAAATTACATTCTTGCTGTTGCTTATAATTTGAGCATCAATTAACAACTGGGAAACATCTAAATCATTTTAGGAAACATAATCTAAATCCTATTAGGAAACATCAATAGGTATAAGGGAGCATAGCTGACTGTTGATCTCCATTATATGCTAGAGGTCAAATCTTGCTTGATATTTTTTTTTCTTTTTTCTTTAAGCCTAAGTTACATCCAATCTATATATCGTAAAAACTTAAATAAGTAGACTACTTTATATTATTATTGGTTTCTTTATGTCAATTTAAAACAAGTAGGAGAGACATTAGTATAATTTGTGTTTGCTTTTCATGATTTGTTTGGGCCAAGGGGTCTCCTCTTTTGCCAACAGCATGTGGCTTTGTCCAAGTTGAATTAGTAAAACTACATTACTTTAACCACTTTTTAAATTATGTATCTTAGTACTTACTCAAAACCATTCTTTGCAAACCCATGTGCCTGGTAGGTTAATGTTTCGGAACTAGCAACAACCGAGTACCATAATACCATCTAATATTTTACGGCTAATGCTAAGTGCGCTTAGAAAAAATGTAACCTGTTTCACTGTTTCCAATTCATTGCTTTAAGTTCTAATGCATTGGTTAGTGCTCCCAATGTATAAGCTTGTGAGAAAGTACCCACTAGCACGAATTAGCAGGAACCTGTGTTTATGATTTACAAACCTAGATCAATTAACATATGATTATGTTTAGAGTTAAATTTAGGAGTTTCTGAATAAATGCAGAAAAAGTCCCAAGACTGGTGTTTTGAAACAGACAATTTCAATGTCATATCATACTATAGGGTGGTAGAGAAAATGTGAATTGGCATTTGCCTATTTGCCTGTGTGAATGTCATCTATATCTTTGAGTTGTCTCACGTAGCCTCTGGTGCAAGAACATCCTTTGACTATTTCGCATATTTGGGGCCTAACTTCTGAACGAGGGGGAGTAATGCTGCATCTTAAACCCCAGAGTCCCTACGTTACAGCCGCTTAAGCACCACTTGGTTATGACATACTTGCTTGTACTAACCCCATGAATTACGATAGAAGTAATGAGATTTGCATTTGTCCCCATGCCCTTAGCTACTTTTTTATGCAAGTTTATGTATAATTGTTTAAATAACGCTTTTGTCTTGTGCGTAATTATTGTTACATAAGTTGATTAAGTCAAATCCTCGTTATTTGTTCTATTGGACTTCTAACCTCTCTCTTTGTTTTACAAATAGCAACAATATTAGTTAAGGTTAGCAGATTGCATCTGGTGTTGAAATTGGTGTTTTTTACATAAGGTGTTTAAATTATCCTCATAGAGTATCTTTAAGGGACCACAATGTAATAAACCCGAGGCCAAGGAACATTAGATTAAATAACATGTTTGGTTTTTTGATAAATGTTATTCCAGAGTTGTCTAGGTTCTAGGTTCCGGCGAGGTCAATTTGTAGTCCACACTCAGGGAAGCTGGTATTATTTTTAAAACAATATATGAGCACATATTTTATATAATTACTGTTGCCAAAATAATGTAATTGCTTATGCTTCTCTTGTTGCTTAAAGATTGCCAAGCTAGTCCTTCCTTATATCATAATTGTTGCGGCCAGATACTCGTAAAGTGAGGATTTATTCACATCGTTAGCACATGTAAAACAAATATTAGCAAAGGTCCCTGCGATTGGACCACAGGAGGACTCATCGATGCCTTAGTCGGCATGTATTTGAGAAGAAGAACATAATTGAGAGAGATTGGAAGTTGGTCCCCGCTTACCTTGACCTGTAGGGTCTTATAATAAGTAAGGATTTACAATAGGGTTTTTTGGAGAAGAAGTCAAGTAAGCTTCCTAGGGCCAGCCTATTTAGAGCCTTTATTAAAATAGCCCTTTTACCCTTATTAATTTGTTACGTGTTAAATATCACCCACATGGGTCCCCCCACCCACACACTTTCTTGAGTCATTTTGGGTCAAGAAAGTAGTTACATTGGAGCTTAACTGCAGGGTATTGTTGGAGCTAATTTATATAGTGGCTGCTAGCATGCTTTGTTGCAGCTAATTTGTATAGCGCGCTTTATTTGCCCATAGTCTTTAGTTGGGTGCTTTCTTTGAGTAATTTTGTCCATTTTTAATTAGCGTTTAGACTATGTGCCCGACTCCATTGTGTGTCTTTATTCATTATAACATATATGTCTTATTTATAGATAAGAATTAATCATGTAAAGTCTTTATTTGGTACGGAAAGTCCTCTTTATTTGATTTGGGGTTGATCTCTAATATTTGGATAAGATTAGGGTTTCTCAGAGTGGATGTAAGTAAGGTTTCTAGGGCCGACCCCTTTATTAAATTAGCCATTTGATACGTGTAAAATTTTACCCATTTCAATAACATAGTTATATGGCTTTCTATTTAATAGCAGAAACAGAGTATTTGATCATTTAACGATAATGCAGATGACTATTTATGCAAGAGGAGTGTCGGTGTTGATGCCCGGAGAAAAGACTCCAACATTCATCGCTCATGCTGCTCCCGCACCCTGTCCTTCCGAATGTGTCTCACAACCACTCAATTAGCAGACTGTACTTTGGAGTTTATCCTCGTGCTCCTCAAACACAACCTTGAAGCCAAAAAATACTACACGTAAGTACGTATTTATAGGAGAATAGTGGGAAATCTGGGGAAAATTAATTGACAAGTGCTTATCCAAGATGTTCTTGCCATCGATAAACTCAGTTCAGTTCAATATACATACTCAGTGAAATTGATGAATAGTTTTCTGATCCTATTTTCTGTGTATATCTCATTTTCTTTTTCACAAAAAGATGCTAATCTTCTTTATGTAAATAGTGAGCTCTAGTTTTCATCAATAGAAAAGAGGCTTCATGTTCCCTAAAGTAGTTTGAATGAATCATTCAACAGTTTCAGTTTAACAAACCAAAAACAAGTGATACAAATCAAATGTATTAAGTAAATTGTTGTATTTTACATTGTTTTACTTTATTGTAGATTATAAAACTGGCGCTATTTACACCATCAATGAATACACCAATTTTCTTAATATCTTGATTTTTAATTCATCTAATTACTAAATACACCCTCTATATATTTCTTATTTTACCTTTATTGAATTTTATATTTCATAATATTTGAAAAAAACAAGTAAATCAACATTAAATTTTCATTTGAATAAAGGTTAAGTTGACTTTGACATGTCTAATTGCAAATTGTTTGGGAACTGAGACGGTAATCATTTAGGAGTTGTACTGTACAACCACCATTTATATTGTCTGTGGTGTACAGCTCAATAAAGCATGACAGTATTCTATACAGTCCCTCCATCAAAATAATACTTGTAGAAAATAATACTAGTAGTATAATTTAAAAAGTTCAATTATTTAAAGGTTTAAATCACAATTTGGTCACCCTATTTTGACAGAAAATTCATTAAGCTCGTTCTATAATTTTTTTCTCAATTTCATCACTATACTTGGCATGTTGAGTCAATAAACTCACTGTGCTTGACTTCCGTTAGTATTATTGGATGGAGGGTTGTAAAAAGACCAAAATGCTCTTTACCTTATAATATTTTGATGGCTTAAATCACCTTATAGTTACCCTACTGTGACAGAAAATACATTAAGATTAATAGTATAAAATTTTGTGCATAAAATATTTAAAATAATCAAATTAGTTAAATAAGTTATTTCAAATATAATAAAATAGCATAATTTTAGACTAATTCTTAAAAATACTAAACAAAAATTAGGTTAACTTATCAGAATTTTTAATCAAAATTAATAAGAGATTGTGTTGGTCTTTTCTAAAGCAATAAATTCTTTAGCTTGACTTTTTTTTTTTTTTGTACAAAACTAATTATATTAAACAAATGCATTAAATTATTATGAGATAGTTATTATTGTAGAATAAAGTAAGCTTCAAATATTATTATAAATTATTCATAAGTAATTATAGATATTTAAATAAGGGTTAATGACACCACTAGAAAAAATCCGTTAAGTCAATCATGTGGTACATGCCATTTTTCAACTCTCTTAAATCATATTGCAAGACAAATTTTTCTTATGAAAAATATTTTTATGGCTTACTTATCAATTATATCTCATAATTACCTAAAAATATTTTACCATTGCTTCGTTTTTGTACCTTTATTTATCGAGTCTGTAAATACTTAGCAATAAATTACTATACATACGCTATCGTTTGTAAGTTCAGCCTAGGGCATGCCTTGAGATAAAATGATCACTCATTGGAAGACATGTTATTACTAAGGATTGAACATCTGCTTTAAAGAGCCGTATATATATGTCAATTGTAGTAATGACCCCAAGTAAATAAGAGGAGATTGTTAGGAATATACTTGTGAAACAGCTGATGCATATGTTTGCATATTCCAACATAGTGATTTGCTTGTTTCCATTACAACATATGTTTCACAAGTGGCTAAAAGGGCTGTGTACCGGTTAGTGTAGCAGCTTTATGAAACAATGCATAGGTCATTAAACTAGGAAGTCTTTGTACATGTCCAAGTCTTTATCCTACCAAACAAAGATGACTCTTCATATGGATTAGCTCTACTAGCATCAGCAGACATGTCTCACCAGCAGACATCTCTACCAGCCATGTCTCATCAGCATTCTTTACCACAGCAGTCTTACATCGGCATATCCAAGTATTAGTCATGCGCTTCATCAGACAACTGCAAAGAAGCTGATTATTCACAAGAGGAACATCGGTCGTTGCTCAAAGCTACAATTCAAAAATAGATCCGTTACAAGATCTTCCTGACAGCTAAAGATTCGCATCGATGTCTGTGCTTTCACTATTATTCAGAAGATATTTCCTCTTCCGTGTATTGATCCTAGTCTCCAAGGCTACATTCCATAAAAGGTCAAACACAATACGCTACATCCCAGGCCTGCTCTTCAAGTCTCTTTCATCCACCCTGTATTCTTTGGACGAATTTCAAGACAAAGCTTAAACAGAAGGTCTTTACCCAACAGTCTACACAATGCACTCTGATGCATTAATGATCCAGACCGCTAACAGGCAAAAACTCATCCAAGCTCCAACGACTACTTCATCTTCTTCAGCCTATAAAAGAAGACTCTCATTCTCTCATTCAAAAGAAGCAGTGGTGGTGGTGATCCTAGTGCTTCCAATCTGCAACACCACTTAGTGTAAGAAAACACAAGTGTAAGAACAAACATTTTGTGAGAGAGAAAATAGAAATTCCTAAGGCGAAGAAGTTCTGCTTGATCAAGAACTTCGTTCTTGATTTGAGTTCTTTCTTCCTTCGAAAAACTCAGTCTCTTAAGTTGCTATACTTCAAATCCACAGCTAAAGACCAAGTATCCTGCTCGTCGTTGAAGACCGATCAAGCTTGAAGATGTCCGATGAAGAATCAGAGCATAATAATCCATACTGCATTCATATCGGCAGACGTGTACTATATTATAACGGTTGTCGATTTTGCAATGAATTGTCATCACTCTTGGCCGAGTGCTCAGCACTTAATTGTTCAAATACTTGTTATTTGAACAACGCCTAATATTCTCTTCTCACAACAAATTTATCGAGTTGATACTACAGGAAGACAACATAATAAATGTTGACTACATCTTCCAATGTATTTTCGATAAATTTGATTTTGCTTTCTTAATTTCTCCTTTTTCTTTCCTAGGGAGATTGCTAGGTTAGAGAGTCTAGATTGATGTACTAAGCATGTTTGTCTTTGAGCAAACCTCTGCTGAATTTTAATATAAAGTGTACTTTATTACATTCAGTCTTTACTTATCTTTCCTGTAACATATGTCATATATCTTGTGCAATCTAGTTGTGGAAAGTAATTGATGCATCTAATATAAGATTTAAGTGTGCTGTTATGATAAACTTATACTTATTTGTTTACAACTGCTTTAATCTTAATTGCTATACTTATGCTGATTTTTCTTCCGCTGCTTATATTCTTCTATACCAGCTAAGTATAACAATATCTTCCTACCAGCAGTCCTTAAAGTCTGCTGATGTACATCAGCTGATTCCACTATATCGGCTATGTCGCTTTAATATGGAAGATGACCTATTCTTATTAATTGTTTCATCACTATCTTTCAATATAATTTTTTAATCTGATGAAATCTTTACTAAAGGTCATATAGGCTATTCACCTCCCCCCCCCTCTAGCCTATATTCTGAGCACATCCTCATGGACCTAACAATTGGTATCAGAGCTAGTACTCTGAACTTCATTCCAGGCCTAACAACCTGAGAGTTTTGATCCTGTTGCTCAGATTAGATGCATAGTCAAAAAGATTTGTTTTCAAAATCCTCATTTCTAAAAATCTTTTGACTAGGAGATCTGGAAGTCATTTTGAAAAATGCATTTACAAATCAAAATCAGTTTTGTTTTCAAAACCTTTGTGAGAAAAGAATTTATATGATGACTGTGTGATTGCTATAGGAAATTCTTTCGTATGACAGCTCCAATTGATATTATAAAGAAAAAGTACTATAGTTAAAAAGAGTTTGACTTGCTAAGGATAATGTTATTTTTTAAAATAATTTGTTTTCAAATCCATGACATATTCTCTAGCAAATTTCTTAACTTCATACTTGATGGATGAATTACACTGACTTGTAAGAAGATTTTCAAAAAGGAAATTTAAGGGAAATCAAATTTATGTCATCTCTAAATCACTGTGATTATTAGCTCTTGGTCTAAGGACGTCAATGATGAAATTGTTCTTCTTCAACGGAAAGCTTCTGCCTAAAAGATACACTCAATGAACTTATGCTCAACATCACAAGTTCTTCAACTACTATGAGCAGATATGTTCAAGTGGGTATAATGAGAAAGTAACCCTAGTTCCTAATTTCATGTTGTTTTGGGTTACACTTATAAGCTATATTTTGAGTAATCATTCAAATATTGCGCTTATTAAGTCTCATTTGTATTATTGAATTTCTGGACCTATCTTTGGCTCATAGATGTTGCTAATGATTTTCTATGAGTATTTAAGGTAGAAACTCATATTACCAAGAATCATAGATGCAACAACTCTCTCCATCAGCAGACATCAATCTGGCTGCTGACTTATGAAGAACTGCTGATTACTGATGAATAATCTTTTATATCCTACACTCACTCGGGATTTAAAAAAAATAATAAGCTTTTCATCCAAAAATATGGATAGAGTGAGTAACGTGAGGTTTATGTCAAGTATAGTGATAAAATTGAGAAAAAAAAATGTAGGGTGAGCGTAATGAATTTTTTGTCAAAGTAGGGTGACCAAATTGCGATTTAAGCCTTATTTAAATAGTAATTTTGCTTTAATTTATTTCTTATGTAATTTGCGTTGTAATGATATCCTTTTCTTTTTGTTTTTGGTATGATATGATAGGGTTAATTTCATCATTGGTCCCTGAAGTTTAGGTTTGTACACCAATAGTCCCCAATTTTAGACTTGTCTCACGACTGACTAAAGTATGTCATTTGTGCTCACCACTAGTCCCTGAGATGGACGACGTTAACTCAAGGTCTGTTAAGTGACCACATGCTCCATCACGTGCATTTTTATATGGGCAAAAATGTCAATTCCATTTCCAACTTTCTTCTTTTCCCTTCTCCCACCGCCCACCATTTTCAGGACTCAAAGCAAGGGCCCTTAAGAAAGCCAAACTCTTCCTTAGAAATAAAATAAGGAAGGACCTCCGCAGACCTATCATTCATAATCTTTGAAATAATCTTGTATCCATAGTTGCAAAGACTTAACTTGTATGTCGTAATTCCTTGAAAGAGGAAGGAGTCTCGCGGGGATAAGAGCAAGTAAACTAGCTGTATAAGCCCTACTTGAATGATGAGGAGATTTCTTGAAAAAAGCTTGAACAGCAGCTACAGCATCAGGCTAAATTTCTGTGAAAGCATTTGGACCTGGAGACAGGATCCATGAGATTGACAGTGGACTTTCTCTCTGTAGCTTAGGGAATAGTGCACATTTTTTGATTAATTTCTTCAGTTTCCACACTAGGAAGACAGTGAAATATTTCCTCAGAATTAGAAGCCTTTTCCGAACTCAAAAGAGACTGGATTAATTTTCATCAACTGCCACCAAGATGATGATCAAAATTCGAAGTTGAGACGAGCTAGAACGATTATCAATTGACAATCCCAACATTACAATCTCCCATCT
Source organism: Platycodon grandiflorus (assembly GCA_016624345.1). Classification (NCBI taxonomy): domain Eukaryota; kingdom Viridiplantae; phylum Streptophyta; class Magnoliopsida; order Asterales; family Campanulaceae; genus Platycodon; species Platycodon grandiflorus. The sequence goes on from CM028365.1 coordinate 41,262,217, forward strand.
CAAATCCCTAATTAAATCTCAACTGAGAGTTCCGATTCATAACCAAACCCTCTCCACAAATCAAACTCTACTGCTCGCCAAAACCACCACCGACATTTATCGATTCACCGACATGTCGAATCCCCAAACCCCAATCTCAACCCTCAATATCTCCCACGGCTCGATGATTTACCTAGCTTACGAAGGCAAACCCACCATCACTGGCCCCAATTTCCACCCCCCGGCTCATTTGGTCGAAAAATGACCATGGACGACCTCATTGCCAAATAGATTCGCGTCTCCTTGAATGGTGAAGAGAGAAGTAGAAAGCTTGAAAATGGTGGGTGGTGGGGGAAGGGAAAAGAAGAAAGCTAGAAATGGAAATGACATTCTTGGCCATACAAAAATACACGTGATGGAGCATGATCTCACTTAAAGGACCCTGACGGTCATCCATCTCAGGGACTAATGATGTGCAAAAATGACCTATTTTGGTCAGTGCTGAGACAAATCTAATATTGGGGATTATTAGTGTACAAACCCAAATTTCAGGGACCAATGATGGAATTAACCCGATATGATAAGTGAAAAATCATGCTTTTAAAAAGAAAAAAGTTGAAAAAATAAATATTAGAAACGAAACTATTTTTTCGGAATTAATCAAATAAAAAGTAACATTATTTTCTTAGAGAAAAAGTGCACCAAAAATCCTTGAACTTTGGCCAAATTAGGATTGAAGACCTAAAATAGAATACGTTTGAATAAAATCTCTAATGCCAAATTTTGCTAGAATATAATCCCTACCTTTAACGACCGTTAAATTAAGACCCTTATTTAAGGTTTGTTTGTTAACCTAATTAAGAGCTTAATTAGGAAAATTTGAAGTGAGTTAGAAATAAGTGTTTGAAAATACAATATTACATCACTTAATAAATCAAGTATCTCTTAAAAAAATGCCAGAATTTTAAGTCAAAAGGTGATGACTTAAGTATGATCGATAAACACACTAAGAGGTAGGGTTTTATAACTTTCCCAATTGAGACCAAAATACCCATCAGATATCCTCGTTCGCCTCCCATCATTGTTCGCTTTTGAGTAGTTGTCGTATTTCAAAAGCTCCATATGTATAAAAAAATCATAGCAAAGCCAAAACCAAAATGAGCAGAAATCAAGTCTCTTCGAGGCCCAACGGAAGAAGAAATTGATTCCTTCTAATCGCCATGGCAAACTCCCCGTTACTCGCAAGGAAAGAGAGCCATAAAACCTACCAAGTTCACAAAAGAGATGAATATGTCTAGAGAGAGAAAATTAAGTATTGTTAAACCACCACCTGAGTCCAGTGGTGGAGCAAAGAAATAGTTGTTTCCACACAGGGATGATTTGAGAGGCCATACTGTGCTGTGTAGAATATGTTCTTGCTCTTCCCTTAATTTTTTTCGTTTTGTTTTTTGATAACATTTATATACAACGCTCGACTCCCTTCGCTGTAACAATGGTGATGGGCACGCTAAATTTTCATTCATTTTATTTTATCTTGGTGCTTGCTAAAATGGTTCAAATAAAATTATTAAGGACGGAGTTGAGATTTTTATAATATTCAAACAAAAGAGATTTATTATTGTCGAACAAAATACTTGAATTCAACACTTAATTTTAAGATCACTACAATTGATTTTTAAGTACTTCAAATTAAGTGCTTAATATTTTTAGCTCCACTTTTTTAGACTTCAGTTTTAAGAGCTTAATTTTTAGTTTTAAAAAATAGGGCCTTAGTCATGTGCTTTGTACATGAGCTCTTTTTGAAGGGCAAAATTGGTAGATCATGGCAATTTTGAAACTGAATATTATATGAAGAATTTTGTGTAATAATATAACAGAAAATTGCTGGCCGGTCCACTTTCTGAAACTTTTTTTCTCTCCAGTCCACCCTTTTTTTTTTTAACCGCTAAAAGACACTTTGAGAATTTTCTTCCTAAAATGCCCTCAACAACATCGTTGCTTCAAATTAGAGGTTCGAATTGATGTATAAATGATTTCATGTTGTTAATATAATCTTTCCTCATGTTTGGGTATCAATTTCCAAGCATAGAACACGAATTTGATCAAATTCGAATTTTTTGAGTTCATCCCATTTTTCTTTGTTCTTGGGCTGTTTTGGCCACTTTAATCTATGTTTTAAGCTTCAAATTTGTTTAAAATCAATCTCATATTGTTATTCTAACTCAGTACTACATTTGTGCACAATTTTTCTACCAAAAAATACTATTTTCGAGATCCAAATCGAGCTTGGCAATGTGTTGTCCGAAAATAGAGGGAGATGTTCTTGGACTGATTTTGGGACTTTAATTAGTGATTTGAGTTTGAATTTTGTATAATATCAATACCATACTGTTATAGGAAGTCAATACCATGTTTGTATGTAAATTTTTCAACCAAAAATAACTATTTTGATCGATTTTGATATTATATTAATTAATTGGGCATCGTGATACTTTAAATCGGGCATCGAGATGCTTTAATTTGGGCATTGGGATGCCTTAAATTGGGCATCGGGATGTCTTTAATTCGCGATGCCTTGGTTGCTCATCGTGATGCCTTGGTTACTCATCGCGATGCCTTTGTTGCTCATCGCGATGCCTTGGTTGCTCATCGCAATGCTTTGGTTATTCGTCGCGATGCCTTTGTTGCTCATCGCAATGACTTGGTTACTCATCGCGATGTCATTATTGCTCATCGTGATGCCTTGATTGTTCATCGTGATAATTAACCCACACGATGCCTTGGATTACTCATCGTGATGCCTTGAGTTACTGATGCGTGCGTGTTTTTCTTTCATTAATAACATAATCGTCTTTTCGTATAAAAAATGCCTTATTTCGATTTTAAAAAAAGATTAGTAGACTGGAGCAATTATAAATATTGAAAAAGGGACCGACCTGTAATTCACCTGTAATATAAACACCAAGAGCTCGATTGAGTAAGTCAAAGTTGTAATCACAGTGGCATTTTTTGTCAATCACATGCCATCACGTAACTATTATCACCAAAAAAAAAAAACATTGTCGGACTATTTTTCACAGAATTTCAATATTAAAATATGATCAAATTTCATTTTAAAAAACAATAAATATATATTTATTTATATATATATATATATATATTTATTTTTTTATTTATTTATTGTCGGAATATGTAAATTTTCAAATCGCCAGAATCTAAAAGAAAAGAGAAACTCGAACAACATTCTCTTTCTCTCTTAATTTTGACCTTTGTTTCTTTATCTTCCAAGTTCAACACAGTAATTACTTCAAAAGAAAAATAAAAACAAAACAACTAATATGATTATTCGATGAAGATTCTGCCTTGGAGAAAAAATTGACTTAAAGTGAAGAGAAAAATTGAGCATAGACCAGAAATGGAGGAAAAAGGGGAGGTGTAGACACCCAAAATTCGTAAATCTATATTGCATTGTCCAATAAACATTAATTTATTTACAAAATAGACTAATGCAAATTTTATGACAATTACAGGTATCCAAAATGCCTACACAAACGACAACAGACTAAAGACATAACGAAAGTATCCCCGGAGGACTAACGTTAAGTCAAAAGTCAAAAAAAGGACAAAAGTGTCAAAACTAAAAAGTCTAAAGGCCAAAGTGCAAATAGCCAGAAATTTGGGAATACTCCATGGTGCGACGCGCACCAAAGGAGTAATCTTCAACAATACGGTTGGCAATTTTAACCAAAATCTTCACCCACAAGCCTCATGGATTGCTTGGGCATGAGAGTAACCCGGTTACTCTCTCCTATAAATACTCCCTCTCAACCTTGAATAAAAGAGGTTGACACAGAGAGAGACACAAAAACACACACACACACACAATATACCCCCTCCTTTATTTTTGAAGAACGGCAGTATCAACAACACACTCAAACACACACAAACACAAACACAAATCAAGTCTTCTTTTCTTAGGAAGCAAGAGGAGCACAAATCACAAACCAATAGCCTAGAACTTGGCTTGTAATTCTGTAAAACGACAGAAGGTAGGAATTTTCGCTTTCTTTTGATTTTCTTCAGTTTTTAATGATTTTCTTCAATTTAGATATGTAATAATGTAAACAAAGCTTGCAAATATGTAAACAAACATGCTTGGATGAATTTGGTATGTAAATATGCATGATTTTGCTCCCAAATTCCAGAAATGGGTCACTGTGTTCTTGATTATGTCATTTAACTTTTTTTTAGTTCTTGGACTGTTTTCTTCAATTTAATCCATGGTTTAGGCTTGGAATTCATGTAAATTTGATTACATATTGTTAGGTTAGATTCCGAGTACATACAGAATCAATTTGATGACCAAAAACAACAATTTTCAAGTTAAAATCAAGTCTCCCAAGCTGTTATCCGAAAATAGAGCAAGGGAGAGACATCCATGGAAATTGTTCAATCCATCATCTGTGAATCAATGGAACATGATATAGATCTTGTTTTACTTCTTGTTGATTTGAGCGGCGAATGGGCAATGATTTGGGTGGCGACTACTTTTGTAGGGTAGAAGAAATAATAATTAAATAATAAAAATAGAAAAAATATATGAAATACTAAAATGGAAAACATTAATGTAATACTAATAAAATGGAAAAGTTAATGAAATGATAAAAAAATTATTTTTATAATTACAAATAGATACCAAGTTAGATATGCTATAAGCCTATAACATGATCATAATTTACCTATTTTGCCCTTCAAAAACAGGTCCATGCACCACACATGGTAACTTAATGGCACAAGATTAACAGGCGTATGCGTTGACGTCAAGGACTTGATTTCAATGAAAATTGATATTAGAAATTCTAATCAAACGTTTTCTATTTCATGTCCTCAATCCCAAATTTGGCCAAAGTTTAGGAATTATCTATGCACTTATTTATTTCTTATAAGATTCTAATCAAACCTTTTCTATTTCAAGTTCTCAATCCCAAATTTGGCCAAAGTTTAGGAATTATCGATGCACTTATTTCTTTCTTATAAGACAGATGGAGTACCATTTGATAATTGGATTAATTAGGGTGTTTGTTGGGAAAAATTACGGGTCGGTACCTTTTGTGGAATATTCAATCGCTTAAGTCCACTAAATTTATTTTCATTCACTTAAGTCCCTTTTAAGTGATAAATTAGTTATTTGTTTCAAAACTGCCCCCGTATCAATATATTACGCTTTTAAATGTATTTGCGCATCGTCATGTGTGTGAAATGTGCATCGTCAATGTATTTTATGATTTTTATGTTAAAAAATGTGCATTGTTTGCCACGTCAAATATATGTGTGCATCGTGTGCATCATCAACGTAATTTTTGTGATTTTTTGTGTAAAGAAATGTGCATCATCAAGCATATTGTTATGCATCGTGAAGTATAACAATATTGTTTTGTTCAGTTTTTTTGTATGTAAGAAATGTGCATCGTCAATTATAACAGTATTATTTTCATCATATTTTGTGCATCGTAAAGATGGTTATTATGTGCATCGTCAAAAGTACTAACTGTAAATTTATGTTTTCTTTCCCAAATTGCTCCTGTAACAATCTATCACGTATTTTTAGTTGTGCAATTTCCTTGACTTACTCATTTCAATCCCGTATTTATCTTCATTGTGATTTCTTATTAAAATTATCATTCATATCAACTTGAAAAAACTTAAAAAATACCAAAACAGTTCAATATCAAATTCATTTTGAAATCAAAATCAATGGATTCAACAAACCAAACTACTGTCATGTTGTTGCTAAAATTCAGATGAGATATTATTGTTTTGACAATTTTAGAAAATTTTGGTTTATCTAAGTTGATTGAATGCATCAGAGGTAAATATTTAAAATTTTAATCGAATAATTGTACTTTGAAATACACCGTAGGATCACATAACAATTGTTGTTTAACCAATGAAGAAGATTTCAAAATCATGTTGGCATTGATCAAAATTTTATTAGTTTCTATTATCATTATTGATGTGTTTAAAATTGATACTGGTTTGAGTTATGGGATTAATAAAGAAGAGAATTATGGAGATGAGATTGCAGAAGACACACGACGTAACTGTTTTTGAAGATGACTATGCACAAAATTTGCATTGTGATGCACAAAACCTTGATAAAGGTAAAGAAAAAGTTATGCATTATCAGAAGTATAGTGATAGAAATTGTACCAATTCTTCAAGATCTGAAATCGATGTTGAAAGGATCCCAACATACGAATATGTCATGTTCAAACAAGAAAGGAACTCTTAAATTATGGTTGGAGAAATCTTATCACTGGTGTTGGTCAAATATTTAAAGGTGGGGTAGAAGATTTTCGCACACAGCTTATAAAGTGTTCATTCAAGATTGGTTTTGAATTCATTTACATTAAAAACAACAAAAATAGGATTACCATTGCATGTAGGAAGAAATACAGTGATGTTTATAGTTGGTTCATCAAGGCATTTTCAACTGTTGATGAATCAGTATCCATATACAAGTGCAAACTTTTTCACAGTTGTCATTTGACCATAGTTAACAATAATAACTCGAAAAGGATGGGCTGTGGTATCATTGGGCAGTTGATTCTTGACCATGTTCACAGTCGACCAAACTATTCACCGAAGAATTTAATTGATCACATGAGGACTAATTATGGCTTTGAGATAACATACAGTAAGGCATGGAGGAGCGTAGAGAAGGCTCAAAAGAAGCTATTTGGTTGCTACGAAAAATCTTTCCAGGAGTTACAGTGGTACGTTAAAGCCTTGCATAAGAGTAATCCTGGTAGCTTTGCTTTCTTGGAATCGGACGATGATATGAATCGGTTCGGTAGGTTATACATTTCATTTCGGGCATACGTAGATGATTTCAACTAATGTTGTGTTATAATGTTCATAGATGAGACATTTACGAAATCTCGATTTAAGGGCACTATTTTGTCTACTACGACCAAGGATGGAAATCAAGGTATGACTATTTGTTCTACATTTTTTCCTTGTGTGTTCAACATTATTTTGATTAATATCATAGACTAATTTTTTTATGCCATTGTTTGTACTTGTACTTAATAAGAGATACATTCAGTACATTATTGTGCATAAAAAATGAAAGTGGTGCATCACGATGCACAAAATCAGTACTTTTGCAGTACACTATTGTGCATCGCGATGCACACTAGTATGTATCCTAAAATTGCTGTTATTAATTAAATATTGTTTATGCTGCAGGTCTGTTCCTGTTTGCATTTGATGTTGTAAGTTCTGAAAATATGGATAATTGGGCTTGGTTTCTATCTAAAATAAAAGGAGCAATCGATCGTGAAGTGCTTTTTGTATCCGATCATAATGTTGGTTTAATGGAAGCAATACGCGATGTGTTTAGGAGTTCCAAGCATTTCCTTTTACTTGGTGCATCTTTATCGAAACTTAAAAGAAATGTTTACCGGTAAACGTTATTCCAACACGTTCTGCAGCAGCTTGTGTTCAAAACTTAAGGACTGAGCGTATACCCCCAACATTAGACTGTTTAATGAGAAAATTGATATATTTAAAAAAGAAGGGGGACAGCTTGCATGTGATTTCTTGGCCACCATTCCATACGAGAAGTGTGCGATTGCACATTGCCACAAGAATAGGTATGCCGAAATGACCTCAAATGCTGCTGAATCATTCAATAATTGAATTTTAGAGGCTTGCGGTCTTTCCATCACTCACATGGTGTATTGTATAAGATCGAAAATAATGAAATGATTTAGTAAAAGACTTGGGAATGGAAAGAGATGGAATAAATTGTTATGTAAGATGATGGATACAAAGTAGAAGAAGTACCTTAATATTGGGATCACGTGGCAGTTCGCATAGCACTCAACTCAATATACGAGGTTTTATCCGATCCAAGTGTCTAGGTTGACTTGGAGAAGCGGACATGTTCGTGCTATCAGTGGCAAATTCAAGGATACCCGTGTTGCCATGCAACCATTGTAATTGTGAGATCTGAGAAAAATATTAGTGATATGGTTGATAATTACTTATTAATAAGCAATTATATCAAGTATTATGAGGAAAACTTGATGCCAATTGCAACTACAGAAAGGTACGAGCTTCAGAATTCTTGTGAGGGTGAGACCATGTTACCTCCTATATTGAAGAGATTACCCGGACGTCCCAAGAAGACAAGGATCTCATCAAATGGTGAATTAACAAGAAAAAAAATGATATGTAGTAGATGTCACAAACTTTTTAATCATAATGCTAGATCATGTCGAGAGGCTATACAAAGTTGATTTTTGTTATGTTGTAACTTTTTAAAGTTCATTTTGTATATATACAAGGTTGATTTTTGTGCATCGTCAATGTAATTGTGATTTTTGTGTTAAGAAATATGAATTATGTGCATCGTCAAGCATAAGATGTCCATCGTCAATTGTTGAACACAAATTTCATAAAATTGCACATAAAATGTGCATCGTGTGCATTGCGATGCAGCAAACAACACTCTTTTTTGCTTTTTTTAGTGCATCGTAAGTGAAAAATGTATTTGTATTTACGTTTTTCTTGTTTTACAATGCACATCGTGGGTTTTCGTATTTTTATGTGCATCGTGTTGTGTTGCGATACATCGTTAATATATTTTGCAATACACAACATGCACTGTTCTGTATTTTTTATAAATATAAATAATATTTCGCAATAAAAGTATGCTTTAACAATTAAAAATAATTATACTCCCTCTGTCCCTAAATTATTGTCTGGGTTGACTCGGCACACGGATTAAGAAAACTCAATTGACTTGATTATTAATATTAGAATAGTATTGAAATAGTGTGTTGTTTCCTTTAATGCCCATGTGTATGTAGCCCATAATTAAAGTAGGAAGAAAAAATAAGGATAAAATAGTAAAAGTAATGTTTTAAAAAAAAATTTCAAACAAGATAATTATTTAAAGACGGATAAAAAAAATAATAATAATAATTTAAGGACGGAGGGAGTATTAAATTGTAATGATAAAAATTATTTACTCGTAAAAAGAGATCTGCCCAAATTTTGTCCTTTCTTTGATTGCTCCTGTATGGGTTGGAATTGCAGTTGAGAGCAACAAAATAAGGTCTTGGCGGGCCTAAAGTTTGAATAATAAAATGGTTGGGAATTGGGATCTATGCAGAATTTTGATTTATACTTTGGACAGGCGGCCAACATTAGGGGCCCTCGTGGACGTGTCCATGGCCTAATTACGAGATAAGGGCTTTCTGTAATATCTATCATTCCCTTAGAGCAATCACATTATTTTCTTCTTACACAATTTCTTAGTTAAGAAGAAGAAAATATATAACGGTGGAAATCTTCTTAATTTAAGAAGAGTTTTTTCTTCTTAAATAGGTAGAGAATGGAGAGTGAGAGAAAGTGGGTCAGCCATGAAATTTATTAACTTTTTTTTTTTTTTTGTTGAAGCAGCACAGCACACGGCACGGAACAGTTTTGTTTAAAGGTGTATTCATTTTTTTCTTACCATTTTTTGTCTTTTTTTTTTATTTCTTTCCTATAAATACACCTCAACTTTCATATCATTTATTTATTTATAAATTAATTTATTTTTACGGAATATTTAAATATAAAATATATTAAGTAAAGTTAAATAATTTTATTTGTTTGAAAAATATAAAAATAAGATTAAACTGTAAAGTTAATGAGGTGGCAGTGAGACCCAGCTAAGAAGATATATTAAGAAGATTAACAATGAAAAGATAAATTCTTAAAAGAAAAATGTATAAATGACAGTGGCACCTAACTAAGAAGATTTGTTAAGAATATACACAATTGTGGATGCTCTTATAGTAATGTCTGTCCTAGGATTCCGTTTGACTTTGTCGATACTTTTGGGCCGGGCAATGGTGAACCGTAACTCGACTTGCCTCTCTTCAATGGCTTACTTTTTTTTTTATATATATATATATATTCTAAATTTATTCTAAATTTATTTTAAAATTTATAAAGATTTTCAACGAGATTTGACCTTGAGACCAACAGCAGGAGGAGCACAGCTAGTAGAGCAATCAATGAATCTCCTTTTCAATGGTTTACTAAATCCTCTACAATGGTTTACTAAATCCCGTTTTAAAACGAATCATAGAGTTCAGGTAATTCGTCATTCTTATGAAATGTAAATAGATAGGTTTATAATTATCAATCATATATTTTTTGTTTTGGTTAAATTATCAACCATATGTCTCGATTTGCACATAAATCTTGTAGGTGTAAATTTAGTTTAACCCTAGTTATCGGATTCATGCCATGAAAATGCTACTGCATAAAAACTTGATAAGAAGAATTTTACCCTCCATTGTGATCCTTCTGAACTCTGGAGATTAGACTCCATTCAATCATATTTATAAGAAAGAAAAGTATTGCAATTCAAAATAATTGGTTTCCAAACAAACCCTTAATCTTTGAAGATACAATTAATTACATGCTATATCCATCTGATAATATGGTCCCAATTGACAACACACGTTTCCTTTTCCGTTGAAAAGGGAATCGTACAAAACTAAAATTTACAAAAAGATTCTATCTCCAGAACAGGCATTGGACATAACGACACCGTGGATGTAACATTAGCTACAAAACGACACCGTAATAGAGTTCCCTCATAGGAAAATGAAGCACTCTAGGGAAACAAGAGGGTTATCTAACGACTCTCTTGGCTCTGGCACAGCGCCGTCGTCCGGCTTATCCAACTTATGACCTTCATTTTCCACATTTCCCACCGCCGGCGGTCCACCGGACCGATCAGACTTAATTAAGCTTGGACTCCTGTGCCTGATATTCCGACGTTGACCCAACTCGCCACGCATCGCCGGTGATCTCGACCTCCGACCAGAACCCTCCCCAGTATCCCGCCGCACTACGTTTGCTGGTCCCGCATTCCGTCGCTGAGCCGTCGTATTCCGACCCGGCACCGATCTGGAGGGCAACGGCCCTTTTTTCTCTGGAGACGGCACCGATCTTCTCGCCGGCGATCTAACCCCTCTCTCCTTGCCTCTCAAATGTTCACCGGGGTACTGCCGTTTTCTGGGCACCTTGGCCGGAGGCCGATTGACTCTCTGAGTAACTTCTCCGTCGTCATCATCGTCTCTCTTTTCGGTCAAAGCCGTCGTTGAGTAGCTCTCAGTGTAACTGCACAGCTCCGAAACCTCTGATACCTCGGAGAAAATTTCAACCGCCGGTTTAGCTGTTACCTCCGGCTCGATCTTCACTTGTTGAATTTGGGGTGGTTGTTTGTTGGGTTGGGTGTCAATTAGAGTTGGAGTGGGTGGTTTTGGGATGGGAGTTTCGGTAAGCACTTCTTTGACCGTTTCTTCTTCAAGTACTGGCGGCGGCGAAAGAGATGGTGGAGCAGCTCCGGGGTTGAGTTGGGATTTCTGAGAATCTGGGTGGTTTGATTTGGGGACTGCGGTGGTGCTTAGACAACAACCCATTTGTTGATGCAGAGAGGATTGACAATTGGGGCTAGAAAATTACATGTGTGTGTGTGTGTGTGTGTGTGTGGTGGGAGAGATGTAATTGGGTTGATTGGGTAATGAAGGGTGGGGTTGGAATTGGGATTTGGGAGAGAAGATGTTTGATGGGTGGGGTTGGGGAACAAAAGTGGTGTGGGAAGGTATATTGTGTTTCGGTAAAGGTCAATTATGACTTTGTAACAGTATCTTTAGTTAAGAGTCAGTATCTTTGCTCTGGCTCCCAAATTTTACTTTATTAAGCATTTCAAAATAGAAAAAGTTTTCTTATGTACCCAATGCTTAAATAGCTGTACATAAAACTCAATCAAGGTATTAATGTGATTTGACGGGACCCACGTGACTGAGATGGCTATTACTCTCTCAGTTTCAGGAGACTTAGAATTCACCACAAGTATTAAGAAATTTTGTATGTCGAAAAATACTCTTTTCAATTCATTCAAAAAAACTCAGGTTTAAAAATTTTAATTATTAGGGATATATTAATATTATTAAATTTGTTAATAATTATAAAAATATTTAATTGTAATTAAAATAATTACAATACAAGTATAGTGTAAAGATGAAAAAATATCAAAATTGTAAGCATAATTTTTTAAAAGTTAACTATTTAAGTGAAAAGTCTTAATGAACTATTTGCATAAAACGGAGGGAATATAACCTTATTAAATACTCCATCCGTCCCGGATAAATGTTTCTAGTGGATAAAATACCAAAATTAAGAAACATAATTAATGATGTGCTGTAAAATGTGTTCTGACCATAATACCTATGAACATTAATTGAGTTCAACTATTTTAAATAATTGAGTCTCTTTGGGATATGTTATATTAAATGAAGTTTTAAGGGTATATTGAGAAGAATGGTAGAGAATAGGTAAATCAAAAGTTTTTAGGAACATTAGTTGGGACATCCCAAAATAGAAAGTAGGAACATTTATCCGGGACGGAGGGAGTTTTTTTATTTTTTGTGTTAGTGGTAGTTGAAAAGATAAATTAGAAAGAAATAACTATTGGAAGAAATAATTTTTTTAATGAAGAGATGATTAATTGTTGGAAATTAGAAAAAGACATGGACAACCGGCCAATGCCCAAATTAAGAAGGAGTCCAAATTTTTTTTTTTTTTTTTGAGTAATGCTATGTGTATCTAAAGTGTGCACCAAATGAGCACCAAAAGTCCTTGTTAGCATCTTTTGGTTGGTTAAAAAAAATTTAAGTGGTAAGACCTACAAATCATTTAAGCAATCAAAAGAAAACAACTGAAATTTTGGTGCACACTATAGGTGGTGCACGTAGCATTACTCTTTTTCTTATTACTATTATAATATTAATATACATGTAAACAAAAAATAATACTCAAGTTTTTTAAACTGAGGCCCAAACTCAAAGTTATTATTGTTGTTTTGAATTATGTTTATTCAAATATTTATTGAAACTTGATTTATTTGTTAAATTTTATTATATTGTTTATCGTTCTACACCAACGTGATCTCCATTTTTGGGAAGAGCAGGAATGTTAATGAATCGAATATTTATCTATTTGATTTGATGTTCATTTCATTTAATCAAATTTGGGCCTAACAAAAAATTTGGAGAGGTATATATCTTGTCCGTTATGGATTTATTTTCTGTTGTTGTGATTTTAGTGATTTAATTTTGTAATTTTGGACTTACTCTTTTTATTGTCAAGCTTTCTTTATGTTTCTCTCTTTTTCTTTAATCCTAACAAAAACACTTGTAATCAGAAAACAAAAATGGCTAAAATTTTGGAGCCAAACACACCCTATATTATCTGGGCATCCTTAGTGTCATGAAGCTAAATAATAATCTCTCCCTTCTTAAGAACAAGTCCATCTTTTCTCTTTAGCTGCTGCTGGAAAAAAGTGCTTATTTTCTGGTTTATTTATTTATTTTTTTGAAATGTTATTTTCACTATTTTGTTTTTAATTTATTTTTTTATGTTAATTGTCGAGTTTCTCTCATGTATGGGCATCAATAAAAATTACACATTACCATAATGTTTATAATTAAATTAGTTAATATTTCTTAAATTTATGTGTCGAGTTAAGCATAACCATTTCTAAGATCGGAGGAGTACTTCTCAAATATATATATATATATATATATATATATATATATATAAAGTTAGTGAGGATACCTCTACGTGTGTCACTTAATCCAACTTTGATTCTTTTTAGTTTTATGCATTTTAAAAATAAAATAAAATAAAAATATTTTTTAAATATATTAGTAAAAAAACTTTAGCTATTTGCCAAAAAATAGAAAGTTAGGAAAACAAAACAAAGTGGTGTTGCCTGTGAAATTTAAACCTAGAACCTTAAAATATGTATTACTCCCTCCGTCCCTTAATTATTGTCTTATTTGACCCAGCACACGAATTAAAAAAATAATTGATTTGATTATTAATATTGATATAATGTATAATTTTCTTTAATGTCCATGTATATGTGGTCCAATATTAAAGTAGGAAAAAAAGTAAGGGTAAAATGGTAAAAGTAATGTCTTAAAAAGATTTTTTTTTGAATAAAATAATTATTTTAGAACAGATAAAAAAATAATAATAATAATTTAGGGACCGAGGGAGTACAATTCTTTTTTTAGCTATACGTGTCATTTTTTGTGAAATATTAAAATAAGCTATTATCCAAATGAGAGGTGCTAAATGACACCCCCTCTGGAAAGTGACTCTTTTGCCACTCACTTTCAACTTAAAATAACGCAAAAAGCCCCCTGTACTTTAAAAAAAAAAATTTGGAAAATTGAAGAACAGCCCAAACTAGGTGGTCTTATACTAACGGATCCGTTAAATTTTTTTTTTTCAATTTAACCCCTTAAATTCAGAATTACGTTAAAAACTTAACAAATTTATTAATTTTTTAACGGCATAATAGGAGGACCGCCCCTCCCTAGGGGTTTAATGCAATAACACCGCCCACCCCTGAGGGTTTAAACATTTTAAACCGCCCACCTTTGGCGGTTTGATTTTTTTTTTTTTTTTCAGTTTATATAATTTTATATAATTATTAATATATACATAATTTTATATAATTATTAATATATAATTTTATTTTATATATATAATTTTCTATAATTATTAATATATATAATTTTATATAATTATTAATATATAATTTTTATTTATAATTTTAGTTTAATATATAATTTTATAAAATTTAATTTAAGTTTACAAATTATTAATATATAATTTTATATAATTATTAATATATATTTTTATTTTATAATTTTTAATTTTGAAATTAATATTATTGTTGATTTAATTAGTAATATATTTATAAACTAAAATTTGTACAAATTAATATATAATTTTATTTTAATATATAATTTTACATAATTTAAAATCGCTTAATAAATATATAATTTCAAATGATGTAATTTTATTTTATAATTTTAATTTTGAAATTAATATTATTGTTGATTTAATTAGTAATATATTGATAAACTAAAATTTGTACAAATTAATATATAATTTTAGTTTAATATATAATTTTACATAATTTAATATTATTTTATAAATTATTAATATATAATTTCATATTATTTAATTTAAGTTTTCAATTTAATATATTTGTTTATTTAATAGTAATAAATTATAATTTTATTTATAAAATACATAAGGGGTGATTTATAATAATTAATGAAACATAAAGGTTAAAACTATAAATATAAACTTTTGTAATTATTAAGGGTATAATAATAATTTTACCAAAAGAGGGTGTGATTTAGTATAAAAGGGAGGGGGGGGTTGTGATTTAGCACCTATGATCCAAATTAAAAAGAGATTTAAGTCAAGGACAAGAGTCACAACATCACGTCACACACGTGAGAATTATTGAAGGAGGAAGAAGAATTAGCGGCTACGGCCAGGCGTTAAGAGCCACCGCAAAAAATGAAACAAAAGAAATGATGAAAATAGATAAGAGGTTCCTTCCTTCACGTGCCCGTCCATGTTCTACTACTAATAATACATCCAAAACTGTAGAGGCCATTCTATAAATAATTTATTTAGGGGGTGAAAAGGCAAAAATCAGGTAGTATGTTAATGGGGTTTATGGTAATGTAACCTATTTCTTACTTGAAAAAAACAAACCAATTAAACAAAGTGTGATTATGCTATAATAATTTTCATCATTTCATCTAAGAACAGAATTATGCTATATTCCCTCCGTTTCTAAATTATTGTCTTGTTTGATCTGGCACACGAATTAAGAAAAAATAATTAACTTGATTATTAATATTGGTATATTGTATAGTTTTATTTAATGTCTATGTTCATATAGCACATAATTAAAGTAGAAAGAAAAAGTAAGGATAAATTGATAAAAATTTGTCCTAAAAACGAAACTTTTAAACAAGATAATTATTTTGAGACGGACTAAAAAAAAATAAGACAATAATTTAGGGACAGAGGGATTATTCATCTTGTCATCTAAAAAAGCGTGATTACGCTATAGTTTGGTGGTCTCCCATGTTCCTAGATTTCGTTAGAGTTCGATCGGCACCCGGCCAAAAAAATTTGCAGCAAGTGTTAGTGCGTTGGGTCTTAATTTGTCGGTGGTGGATCTTGAAGGTTAGGACCTGATCTTTTGTGCAAAGCTCTGTTTCCATGGATTAGCTTCATTTTTCTTTCTTCTTTTCTTTGATCCTTGTTCACATGCATGGCCTCCTTCAATGGTCATTGGTGTCTTGTCCAATGGTTCTCCCTTAAAAGAGTTGGGTTTTGCTTAGTTCCTGCTCCATCTTTTCGTATATGCACACAAGCCCTCTTCTTTACTCTTTTGTCTCTACATCCTATACTTATATGGGATGGTGTCCCTCAATACATACATCGGTTTTGTTCTTTCTTTTGAATATTATCGCAACTTTTTTTGTTAATTAGGCTCGACCCTTTACAGTTTTGTCCGGGCTTCTTTCTACTAGATGTTGTTCTGCCATCGCTCTAGTCTTTTCCCATCGTGGTTTTTCGAATCCCTCTCCATTTGTCCATTATATTGGCCCCCTACTCTTTTTCCCCCTCCCCTCGATGTGGTACTTTTGGTCCCCTTAACCCGGCCCACACTCTTGTGAGAGTTAATGATGTTTGTAAAAGGTGCTCGATGTGGTCGACTTTAGGTCTTTCCCTTATGGGTTGTTCCATTTTGAGTTTTGAAAGTTTTGTATCTAGATGAATCAATCAGAATATTTAATAAAGTGTAGATGTTATCGAAGATGTAATAACATCTATTGTAACAACGAGTAAAAATGCAGCGGAATAGAAATTAAAGAACAGTGTAACCTTTATCTACAAGTAATAATACTAGTAGATGGGCTAATATGGCAAAAACTTTCACTAGAAAATCTTGTAACAAGTTACAATTCAATTAAGAAAAACAAAAATCAACTAGTGAAACTATTAAAAGTTCCTAAGAAAAACAAATCACACTTGTGATTAGAGTCAACCACACAAAGATGTAAAATCCTATTGATTGTCTAACAACAAAAACAGTGGACAAGGGACTGTATCCAAGTTTCTACACTTAATGAATCGAATGTGATAGAAGATGTTTCAGCTTTCTTGACCACATTCAGCTCTTGACAGTGTATACGTGTTTGAAACTTCCCAAATCTGAAATCTCTCTCTAAGTCTCGAAGTATATTTGATGGAGAACGAACTCCTCTTTATATAGAGCTTGAGAGAACCTTGGAAAGCAAGAAAAACACTAACAAGGAATGTTAAGGTTAGGAAATAATATCTACCATATTTACTATAATCAAGATCCTAGAATTAAGTAAAATAAGTCAACTAATATATACCATATTTATATCAATCATCATCTAATAATCTAATCAATCAAGATATCCAAAAATACAATCAATTACAATCTTGATTGATTGATCTCAAATTTTATCAAGAAAGACAAAACTAATCAATCAATCAATTAATTACCAATTTACCAAATTGACACAAATCAATGATCGATTGAGAGGATTTTAAAATTCAACAAGTTTCAAAGAGAGTTGGCTCATCTTCGTATTCATTGACAAGTATTTGTTATTACTTCGGGGGCAAGGACTAGAGATCTTTGCCGGAGTAGTGAGTGATCCCTAGATGTGTTCTACTGGGGCTCTTTATCCAGCTTTGTGTTCCAGACCTGTGTCGTGGTCTTATTAGGTCTTCTTCGTGTGCTTGGGAGTTGGAATCATTTGACTTTAATCCATTATTGACAATTGATGCTGCCTTCCGGTCCCTTTTAGTAGGCGTTCTTACTTGTCTTCTTCGTCTGAGCAAGGCTTCAGTTGTTGGTCTGATCGTTTAGGTCTTAATTTTTTTCTTTAAATTTTAATGTCTTTTGGCCTTTTTGTAATTAGTTTAGGTGGAATTGTAGTCTAGGTTTATTTTTATGCTATCTGGTCAAATTTTTTTAGAGTTATAAAGGTTAGTTGGTAGTTAGAGTTTGGTTTTTATAGACTTTCGGTGAATGCAAGTTTTAACATTAACACTTCTTTATATCTTCGCCGTTTATCGTCTTGATCAGCCATTTTTGGCAATCATTAGTTGAGTGCAACATGAGGTTCTACGTTTGTAAATCTTTGTTCCTCTCGATCCCAACCCATATGGACCTCCCCCCCCCCTTTGTAATTTCCTGATTTTCAATGATATTCTCACGATTCTCACCAAAAGGAAAAAAAACAAACAAACAAAAAAAAAAATTAGTTTTAATAAAATTTTGGATTACTGAAAAACATCATATACTACCGAAGTTATGGAGCTACCATTATCATGTTAATGTCGTTATGGCGCTAATAGTCTATACTACTATATTACAATGTTTTGCATTGAAACTACTTAATAATGGCTAAGAACATTAACAGATATATTCGTAACATGAGTCGAATGAAAATAACTTGAAATTTAAACTCTAACATGTCTTAATGAGAAATTGTTAGTGTGCCTTATAAGTTATAACTGAAATTCAAATTACGAACAATTCTCTTATATGATTCTTTAAAAGCTGCTCGTTCTTTTGAAGGTGTTTTGTGAATCTAGAGATAGTCCTCAACTCTCATTATCTCCCTTCAATAATCAGTCATTGGAGCACCTTTGTCTTAAGTGTCATGAAGGCTAGCAACTTAACGGGATCAAGAAATTTTTATTTCATTTTTAACTTTGAATATGTCCTCATATAACTTTGTCGTTATAGTTAGCACGAGTAAGTCCGTTGATCTCATTTTTCTACTTTGAAGAATCTCAAACTAATTGGTTAATTGGTGCTCTCCACATAGGTGTTAATCCAGTTTTTCTCTAAGGACCAAGATATAGAGATTGATTGTCATTTGTAAGGAAAAATTATACTCTAATATCGTTTTATACATTGTTCGCGTCTGCAACCTATTGATCTTCTAGCCAAAGCTCTTTCCTCTTCTTAATTGGAACTTCTTTTCAGCTAGATGCAAGTGTTCAACATTTATACTTGACCGTTCCAACTTTAGAGATGTTAAGATCATATCTCAATGGTACTCCAACTTATTGTTCAAAGAGCAACATTTAAGATAGGACTGCTGATCAAGAATAAGGGATCAATTGACAACATCTCATCAAAGTAGCATGAAGGGTGTAAAGTGTCATTAGTGCATTCTATATCTATAAAAGACTTTCTAATGATTAGTTACTTAGAACTAAGTTGGGTAATTTTAGTGTCACAAATTTTTGTGTTGCCTATATGATGAAGAGTGGTGCTAAATACCCCCCCCCCTCCCCCAAATGCTAAATACCAACCCCTCCCTGATAAAATGACCATATTACCCTTAACTATAATTTAGCAAAATTAAAAAAAATGAATCAAAAAAATGAACATAGACTGCCAAGGTTGGCGCCTCTCCCCACCTCGCCCACGGTAGCCCGGGTTGGCGCCTCCCCCAACCACAGTTAGCCAAGGTTTGCACCCCCCCTCTCCACATCTGCCTAGTTTCAGTGCCACCCCCTATAATTTATCCACACAAAAAAAATAAAAAAAATGAACACAGGCAGCCAAGGTTGGCGCCTCTCCCCCACTGCACCCACAGGTAGCCCAAATTGGACCTCTCCCTATAGACTTGAAATTCTCTTCATGAAGGGCAATATGGTCATTCACCATGGAGAGGGTGGTATTTAGCATTTTGGGAGGAGTGGTATTTAGCCCCTTTATATGCTGAATTGAAGGAAGTCTTTCAATTTAGTCGAAGTTAAGTGTTTTCATTATATTCCAATAGTCTATTTCACAAACTAATCGTGAATGTTATGGAATGGAATGACATACAAGTTTAAACGAATGCATGTTAACTGTTTTCATTCTCATTCTCATTCTCATTTTGATTGGAATATACTCCCTCCCTCCATTCTAGGTAAAAAGTCAACTATTCTATTTTTGGATGTTTTACTCAAAGAGTTTACTTTCAAAAATTATGCTTACAATGTCCATAACCTTTATCTTTACCCTCTAATTGTGTTGTAAGCATCTTGGTGTGCTTAAGTATTTTTGTAATTATATATGACCAACTTCAATGACACTAACATATCTCTTAATTATTTAATTTTTCAAATATTGATTTTTTGGGTGGAACGGATGGATCGAGTATTACTGTTAATATTTTCATTTCGAACAAATTCATTGGGATCAAACAAACACAACCCAATATCATTTCCTCAACTAACAAACACAAAAAGTAACATGTGTAAAGCATCAATAAAGAATGAGGTGCTTTGGGCAATACTTTGTTTGTTTTGGATTATGAGTTGAAGACATGGTTGTTGCTTGTTGGAGATGGAGACACTAGCAAAACAAATGTCGCATGAAACTAAATCTACAAGTTTTTCATTAAACTTGTCACAAGTTTCCTCAAACATGATCACTTCAATTCATGTGCCCTAGTTTGATTCTCATTCTGTTTATCTTCAATTAATTATAAATAACACCAGCCTGTTTTTTCAATATCATGCATGCAGTTCACCAAACACTGCCAAACAATTGATCACCACCTTTCACCTATATTTGGGAAAAAAAAACCCACTGCCGCAATTAATCAACTTAGCTTCTTTAGTCTAACCTTCCCTCCCCAACCTCAACCTCCCTATGTTCACTTAAAATCTCATCCTCCTTCCCTCCATCCCCTTCCACTTTCAAACCAACTATGGCTTCCTGCTTTAACCAACCACCCACCGTCGAAGACGACTCTGTGATCCTCTTCTCACCTTCCGATGAATCCCCCGAGGGTTCGACTAGTCGTTCGTCCTCGTTTTCCCGCCACTCGCCACAAACGACGACCTCCTACAAGCTTGCTGTCAAAAATCTCTCATACTCTAAAAACCAATGCCTAAAACCTACTCCATCGGTATTTTCTCACTTTGTGAAGAAACCGAAGCCCGTAGACATACTCAAATCGGTTTCTTTCGTTGCAAGAAGTTCCGAAATCCTAGCTGTTGTTGGACCAAGTGGCACCGGAAAGTCAACACTTCTTCGAATTATCTCTGGCAGAGTTCAAGACAAATCTTTCGATCCCAAAAGCGTCTCCCTTAATGGTTTTGCTATCGCTAGTCCTTCGCAATTAAGGAAGATATGTGGGTTTGTGTCCCAAGAAGATAATTTGCTTCCTTTACTCACCGTGAAGGAAACACTCATGTTTAGCGCAAAATTTAGGCTAAAGGAAATGAGGCCGATAGAGAGAGAAGAGAGGGTCAAGAGCCTGATGCATGAGCTTGGACTATTCCATGTTGGTGATAGTTTTGTTGGCGATGAAGAGAATAGAGGAATATCTGGAGGAGAGAGGAAAAGGGTATCGATTGGAGTCGATATGATTCATGATCCTCCCATTTTACTTCTCGACGAACCAACTTCAGGGCTTGATAGCACCTCGGCTCTTCAAGTCATCGAGCTCCTCTCAAGCATGGCAAAAGTCAAGCAAAGAACAATCATTATATCGATCCACCAACCTAGTTACCGAATTCTTCAGTACATTTCCAACTTCTTGATCCTCTCTCATGGTTCGGTTGCCCACAATGGTTCCCTCGAAATACTCGAGGAAACCATAAATAGATTGGGATTCAAAATCCCAATACAACTCAACGCGTTAGAGTTCTCCATGGAGATTTTACATACGTTGAAAGAATCATATGATTCGACAAATCCTCTCTTTGTCGGAGAATATATTGCACCTTCTTTCAATACAAGGTGGCCAGAAGAATTTGGCAATTTTCAAGATCATGTTAGAAGAGAGACTACTTATTACTCTCATTATCTTTCGAGTTTGGTTGAGATAATGTTTCTTTGCGCGAGATTTTGGAAGACTATTTATAGAACAAAGCAATTGTTCTTCGCAAGAACGATGCAAGCTATCGTTGGAGGATTTGGATTAGGGAGTGTATATGTAAAAGTTAAGAACGACGAAAGTGGTGTCGCAGAAAGGTTGGGTCTTTTCGCGTTTAGTCTTAGCTTTCTTCTTTCTTCAACAGTCGAAGCCTTACCTATATACCTTCAAGAAAGACGCGTTCTAATGAAAGAAGCCTCGAGGGGAGCTTATAAAGCCTCTTCGTATATGATTGCCAACACCATAATCTTCCTTCCCTTTCTCTTCGTTGTCGCTATCCTTTTTTCAGTCCCGGTATATTGGCTAGTTGGACTCAATCCATCGATAGAAGCTTTTGCATTCTTCACCTTCGTGGTATGGCTTATCGTGTTGATGGCAAGCTCGTTAGTACTCTTCTTAAGCGCAGTTTCCCCTGATTTCATTTCCGGAAACTCTCTCATTTGTACAGTTCTCGGTGCCTTCTTCCTTTTCTCAGGCTACTTCATTCCCAAAGAGTGCATTCCGAAATACTGGATCTTTATGTACTACGTATCCCTTTATCGATACCCGTTGGATTCATTGCTGGTGAATGAGTATTGGAATGTGAGAAGCAAATGTTTTTCAAGAAATGGTAATGATCCATATTCAAATTGCTTGCTTACGGGAGATGATATTTTGAAGAGCAGAGGGCTTGACACGGACACAAGGTGGTTGAATGTGGGAATCATGTTTGCTTTCTTTGTGTTCTATAGGGTTCTTTGTTGGATCATTCTTGCAAGGAAGGTTTCAAAAACAACTATTTGATTGTGTAAATTAACTATAGATTATATACAAGAAGTGCCCCTCCTATGTTTATTGAACTTTACTGTCAGAAAACATACTCCTTTGTTTTGTTATATATGCTGAATCATGATTTTTATTTAACAACAGAATTTTGGTTGAGTAAATGGCATTAATAATCAAAAGAAACATACTGTAATTTGTATGATCAAAATGTTGGAAAGTGAAATACAGAAGATTTAGGGGAGAGTATTAATTGAAAAAAGAACATCACTTTTCTTAGCAACCGTTTTCATACGTAAAGTCTTTTACTACAGTCTGTTATTGCGAGTTGTGACGCCTCGACCCCGACCATCATTTTTTGTATCGCAACGACGACAATTCATTGATTAGATAGAATATCACAAGGACGAGAAGCTCTCCTCGTTCTTGTGAAACAAAGTATTGTACAGGACTAAATAGGCGTACCAACTAAGTTAGTGTCACTTTATTTCAACTTCTTCTTGATTAAAAGTTCAACCACACGAATTAGAACAGAGGCAATAAAACGGTCATGATTTCACAATGTGTCAGGTCTCATCATGTTTGATCCCTTCTCATGTACGTCGGGTAAAAAATAAAAACGAATTAAAACAAATATCAACATTCAAGTCTGTTGGCATCAAAAGTACCAGCCAGAACTGAACAGCAGTCCTATAAAAAGGAGAACTGAACATGAAAGTGCCTTAGCCATTGCTCAGACAAATAACTTCACGATAATGGAGAAAAATATAGTAGTTGTTTTCCCTCTCACTGTCCCAGTCCTCCTAGCCGTAATACCACAATGCCAAGTTCCCGATTACTGGAAGCTCTGACAACATTGGCCGCCTACGTTCAGCAGTTTCCATCCGTGTGCTGTTTATGCACAAGACAAATTCTCGATCACCTGTCAACAGGCATTTGACGAAAATGGTTCCCCGCTCGACTGTTCCATGTCGAGCCCCTCGGACACTCTGAGAAATAGAGGCAAGTGATGATCTACCATTTTGTGTAATTCGCCGTACGTGTTAGTATTAATTTATAATTCTCCCTTTTCATTTTTGTTAATTACTTTATTATGTTTATTTCAGGTAAACTATAGCACTCTGGCTAAGTTGCAAGAATGTTGGCCTGATCTCCAAGGAAAACGCGTAGGTTTTTTGGCTGAAAAAATGGGCAGAACACGCTTGGTGTCACGGCGGCGACCCCAAATCTATTTTGTCAATGCAATTAAGCAAAAAGAATACATTGATGGCCTCATTCCAAGTGACTTTCTCAACGCAGGTAAGCTCGTGGATCTACCAATACATTTTCGAGATTAGAGTGTGAATCTATACGGGAAGTTTGTGGATTGCCCTAAACAATTTTCTTCGTCCTGCAACAGCGAAACAGCAATGATATTCTCCTTCCACAGCGCACAATCCTTGAAGACAAAGGATATAACCATTGTTGCTGTTTCTGGTTCCAATATACTGTTATTGTTATTGTTACTTATAACAGACAGTTTCCAAATAAATGAGTAGTAGGTCTGACAAGGTGATTTCATTGATGACTCTCAATTTTAATACATCAACGTCATGAGATAAATTGAAGGAGATAAGAATGAAAGTTCTTTTGACATTGCTGATAGAAGAACTACAGGCTCAACTTTGCGTGGATCATCAAAAGTTTTATGAAGGAGATGGAAACAATCCAATCCAAACTGGTCATTTCTTCAAGGAATTATTACAGGACTAGCAACTAAGCCTGCATACACTTTCAAAAATGACACTATACTTCACCTGGACTTCCAGAAAATATTTGAGAAAAGTCAAAAAATAATGCTAATAGTTCACCTAAAATATATTTGTTCACCTATTGCATTCACAAGATGAATTTCAAAGTGCACTATACCTTCTTTTCTGGGGTGTGGTGGAGATGGGAAAGACACACCTATAATTAATTCATAGGAATTTCAGGGAAATATTGATAATTACACTGAACCAGATATAGGAACTCCAACATACTGCAGTCAATGGGTAGGAGTTCTCGCAATTGATAAACAGACGAAGCGCCCTTGCCCTTGAAGACGGGTCTTTTTCTTTTTCAATCTAGCCTGTTGACATTTTTCGATCCAAACAAATTCCCCCAGAACATGAGCCAATGGTCACCTTGCTTGAGCGTATCTCATCAGGCTCAAAAAATACAAGCACAGCCACTAGTTATGGTACAAGGGAAAACAAATATGTGGTCAGAAGACAGTGATTACGAGGAAGAAGATGCAGCGCGATCTTTCTCTATCATAGATTTTATATAGAATTCGCCGGCCTTGTATGAGGACCTGACCATGGGACCAGATGCTACGTATCGAAATCCCTGCCACAACCCAAGCAAAATTAACACCATAAATTTCATACAAGCCGTCAAACAGAAACAAAGTTAATACTCTTGCCAGTACCATGGATGTTACCAAATTACTCAAAAAGTAAAGCAAAGGTTCGGTTAGACTCGTACATATATTTTTGGCAAGTATACTACTGCTTAAATTTCTTGTACACAGGTTGCAATGCACCCCGTTGCCGTTCTTATAGTTTTTACTTATGAAAGGAAAAGGATGCAGTGCTATATAATCATCATCCTTATTAGCTTAAGAGTGGACAAATGTTGACATGATGCAAAAAAATGCATGAACACAAATTTGGGGTACTAATAGCTAAAGACATTGATCAAAGATATCATCTATTATGGCACTAAGTGGGTGCCACTAATCCATTCACGTCACATCCCAACATCAACTATGGAGTGATATTCCATGCACACCATAACTTAGTAAAAGGCAGATTGGTGGATCCAATAATATCAAAGGGACAGAATCATCAACAAGCAAAAGATTGTTTAGACAATAAAGCACTGTTCATAAAAAATTGGCATGTCCAATGCCAGGAAGAAATTCTAATAAATTTGATTTCAGGGCTATACACCCTCAGATTGCATTCAACTTGCCATTCACTATGTGTGGTTATTCAACTAGACTACTAACAGAATATATAGGCCTCGATGAAGTTTGAAACTGAGCTAAAAATATCCTGGCAATTGGTCCCAATAGCAGGGATAGACGCAATACGTGTCAAAGTACATGAGAATCTAATCCACCTTGTAAATAGTAGCAGCAATAAAATTAGTGGAGTACCCAAACATGCAAAACGAAGTTATTATGAAGACTTTGGAACCACAGACCTAAAAACAATTTTGAATGTAGAAAGGCCTCTGCAATAGTGAAAACAAACAAAGCTAGATGGGAGCTTGGGCAACTCTAAAGAGTACTAATGGCGATGGAGACATTATCATATGGCAATCATTCACCTTTAAAAGACAACTAAAAACATTCAGCGGTCAATTGAGGGAAATAGTCATCACAAAAGAGCCCAGCAAAATGCCAAGAATCACTTAATTCTAAATAAATTGAGCAGGACAAGGCTAAAATTTAAATTGCATGGACTTTTAGGCATAACAAGAAGAGAATCAATAAAACTGTATGCATGCAACAATGAGACCAACTATGGAAATTACGATCTAAGAAACTATAGGGTTGGAACAAACCATTTCCATGCCAAGAGATCGATACTTCTCAAAAGCCTCTGGAGTTATGTACTCAGAAACAGGCATGTGTCGCTTCGATGGTCTCATGTACTGACCAAATGTCATCACATCAACACCAGCTGCCCTCACCTTCTCCATTGTTTTGACCACTTGATCAGGTGTTTCCCCACAGCCCAGCATTATTGAGGTCTTGGTAAGTGTACCTGCAGGAGCATGGTCCTTGGCCATCATCAAAACGTCCATGGATTGCTTAAAGTTAGCACGGTGATCTCGTACTGCACTCTGAAGCTCTTCAACCGTTTCAATATTATGAGCAAAAACATCTAAGCCAGATTTTGCAACTGTCTCTACACAACCAGCATCTCCTCGAAAATCAGGAACTGCACCATTCACATGACACAAACAACATTACCAAAAATGCAAGGTGTATTTAGAAGTCTTGAGTAGCAGATCCTATTTTTCACAAAATAGGTTTCATACCCGGTAGCTTTATAAATATGTATGATTTAGTGACATAGCAAATTATGTAAAAGTAGCCGTATCGAACACAATGCCACATGTGTGGCCACACGAAATTAGAGTTCCAGAAAGATAGTAGGTTTTTACTTTATGGAAGGCCAACAAATTTAACAAACTCCCTCAAACAGTTGGTTATTTATCCCAAAGCAAGATAAGTTTAGAAAAGGTGGCATGAAAGAATTCATTGGAGCTTTTCGAAGTACATATATTCATTTCTGTCTTATATATCTATTCAGATATTATATACGTACGGCAGTGTCCAAGTGTCTTGCATTTTGACGTCTCTTGTCAAACACCGCAAGTCTATTTCAACACTCATCACTCAACACTCGTATTCTTGTCCACCAATCATAGTAAATTGTACATAAATATGGTTATTTTATCTTCTTAAAACAATGTAACCTCAGTTCTAAAATAGAGTCAAGCCCTAGTTGCAGCACCAAGAGTATGTCGATGATTAAGCTTCTCTAGAACTTAACATAGGTGGTATCCTATATGGAGCCTTCCCTGTTAATTCTGACACCAGTTTTCAACAGTTTAACAAGTACAGAGAGAGAGAGGGGGAACCCAAGAACTGAGCAGCTATCTAGTTTCGCCCTAAGGCAGAGACTAGCAAAAATAGCCTACAAAATTATCAGCACTCAAGTATCCTAGCTGGTCCACACTATACCATATGCTGGCTATTAGATCGAACAATTGCTTTTTATCCAGATATGAGCGAACTTGCCGATACTAGAATCCAATTAAAATAACCAAGCTCTTTAATTACCAAATCTGAATTTGTATTAATTGTATTTCAAATACAGTTGATAAAATCATTTTCTTCTATTTATTTAAGCTAAATCATTTGTATTCCGAATACCAAGAATATTGACCGAACAGCTTGAGCTAATAAAGGGACTCAACTATTTCATTCAAATATAACAAATATGCAGCAACTCATACCCAAGGCTTCTATCAGCATACTCGGTTTCAATATCTTCAACTTCCGCACAGTCTCTGCAAAATGACCACTTCCTTGATCAGGTAAATCGTCACGATCAACACTAGTAATAACCACATATTCCAAACCCCATGATGCAATAGCCTCAGCTACATTCGATGGTTCATTGGGATCAGGAGGTGGTGGAGTACGAGATGTCTTCACGTTGCAGAATCTGAAATGTGGAATAACAGAAGTACTATCATGATTTTGCTCACATGAATCATGGACATGAAGGTAACTTGGAGCACATTCACCTAGCATAAATCATAGATTCATATGTAATCCAAGGGTATCCTATGCATCCACATAATTATTAGCAAGCATATGTAAAATTACATCATGTTGTCCAATAGATGAGTAATTACTATATGATGACCAGAAAACTTAAAGCAGAAAGCTGACATTTAAAGTTGTGGTTCAGCCCATGCAAGTACAATATCACACCCGCCCGCATACAGACCAACGCCACATTCACCCAAGAAACGAATTAAGAAGGAAAGAGAGACTTAAAAAGATGTCGTGCAGCCCAAAAGACATTCATTCAAGTGCCTTTGGAGAGGTCATTCCAAGATAACTACAGAGTAATTGTATGGTTTTTTATCATCTATATTATGCTTGTTAAGCAGCCCTATCTAACACCGAAGCTTTTAGATGAGTTGGTGATTTAACATGGTTTCAGAACTCTCTTTGGCAAAGTCTTGGGCTCAAGTCATCCCGCATTCAACTATTACCCGAAGTATTGTGAGTGCACATGTAGGCATCCTATTTGGTTTGTGATGCCCCCACTGAGGCATGTTTGTTTATCTCTCCAAGTGTGTTGTGGAATGTTAAGCTTGATATACATTGTTGGGCCTTTATGTAAGAGCTTAACCTTTTGAATAAGTTGATAACTTAACAATGCTCAACTCCTTTTCAAATATAACTGAGGCTCTGTTTGTTTCAAGGAAAATGACTTCCGGGAAAATGACTTCTGTAAAATAGCTTCTGGAAAATGAAAAGTTTTTATTTTCAGGCGTTTGGTAAATCTTTTGAAAATATGCTGAAAAATATTTTCGGGTGTTTGGCAAACACATGGAAAATGTTACAGAAAAAATATCATGAATACATACAAAAAGTTATACTCCCTCCTATCTGAAAATTAGTGTCCCCTACTGATTATACACTGATTTTAAGAAATTTTTTGACTTCAAATAATTTTTCTTTAGTAAGCCCAATTTATTACTAGTGGTATCATATAATAGGCTCAATCTACTTTTCAATCTCATAAATAAGAATGACATAAGTGATAATTGACTTTAAAAATATTTCAAAAAATAAAAGAGACTTGTTGTGGGACATTCCAAAATGAAAGAATAGACACTCATTAGAACGGATGAAGTGTTTATTAAAATTGAGTAGTGCAAAGGTGACATTAGGCTCCAATTTCAGCTTTAAATTAAAAATTCTATGATCTCAAACATTATACTAGAAGTTCTATATACTCTTCAACCAAAGATTTCATTCCGTGTATTATTATATTTAAAATTTAAAATATTAAGAAAATAATTTAAATTTTTAAATCAACTAAAGACTATCAAACAAGATATTGTGTGTGTGTGTGTGTGTGTGTGTGTATATATATATATATATATAACGAGTTCACTCTCTCTTAGAATTTCTAATTAAAATATCAAGTTGATATATTTTCAAAATTCAACCACTTGAATCTGTAGTATTATTGTTACTTTCCCGTCTCAAAATGAATATTTACTTTTAATCGTGATAGTGAATAAAAGTGAACACTTATTTTAGGATGAACAAGAATATTATTTTTTAATATTATAAAAGTTATATATAAATCTTGACAATATCAACAAAATGGTATATAATAAAACTTTGTTCATAGAACCACTTCAAAAGATTACAGTAAAATATTATGAATACTTTTCTTGATAGAAAAGTTAGAAATGAATATATAATGTCCACATGTGCAAAGGTGATATTAGGAGAAAATTGGAATGAACAAATTTTGGAAAATGACTTACGGAAATGAAGTCCATAAGTCATTTTCCTGAAGAAAAAAAAAAGGCCTCATTTTTTGTTGACTCGTAAAATGTTTTACATTGACTACATTTTCCAATTGTTACCACAAACACCGGAAAATGAGGAAAATGTTCATTTTTCGTAAAACAAACGGAGCCTTAGACTCTTATCATTTTATTCTACAAAAAAAGACAAGAAGACATTCAGTGATTCAGATGAGGCTTCTGTCCAATTTACTTGCATGGATTAGAACAGCTAAGCCATGGATTTTCACTTTTCAACAGCTTGTGTGTACCTTTCAATGCGAAATAGCACGATTCTCTCTTTACATGACCATCAGTCTCTTTAAGTATATATTAATGAAAAAACAAATGGAAATCTATTAATGAAAAAACAAATGGAAATCACAACACCTTCTCAATTTGGAAAAAGTTCATTGAGAAAACGCGGAAGCATGTTATTAAAGGCTAAAGACACATCAAGGGGCAAAATGATCTTTCAGGACCTAGGCACAAGGCAACAAACCACAAGCATCAGACTTTTTCACAGGAAACCAATGAAACAAACTATGACTTCAACAAAGGAAAAAAATAAAAGGAAAAGAGCAGCTTCTCGAACTATGAAGCATCATTTTCCTCATAGCAAGAACAAGGCCCTCAAATTATTTACTATCCTCTAAATTAGCCTCTTCGTTTGTAGTTTCTGATGACCTATTTACCTTCCTTTATAATGGTTTGAGAAAATGAAATCAACTTGTTCTAATACATTGCTTAATCTCATGTGAAGCCGAAAATAATTATCAAACACAAATATTGGCAATAGAATCTCCATCTATCAGCCCAAGCTAACACTCAAAAAGCTTCGTACTTAATATATCCTTCCTTTTTGCAAACTTTAATATAGATTCAAAATGATTAACCGAACAAGTATAGCTCGAAATATTAAAACAAAAGTAACTAATTAGAGAGCCGTCAATACAGATAAAGTGCGCTTATGCACCTGCCAAAGAGGGACTCAGTGCACCTTCAACAACTTTGCTCTCGCCTGGGCCCAAGGCTAATCAAGGCTGTCCCTGGGAACCTCACCTTAGACAAACACACTTTTATTAGGTCCAAGCATAGTGGGTCTAGGCTCAAGATCAGGTATCGCTTAGGAACGCGACGCGCTTTAACCTATCA
This sequence comes from Platycodon grandiflorus, assembly GCA_016624345.1. Lineage (NCBI taxonomy): Eukaryota > Viridiplantae > Streptophyta > Magnoliopsida > Asterales > Campanulaceae > Platycodon > Platycodon grandiflorus. Next base: position 41,293,149 of record CM028365.1, read on the forward strand.
TTACTTTTTTGTTTTTTCATGTCAAGCGATTCAAGCAATACTAGTCCATTTAATCATTTCGAGGATATATTATAGTTGGCAGAATGGAGAGAATGCATTAAGGTAGCCACTTTATGAGTGCTAGCTTGGGCAGATAGCCATAGATTCTAATGCAACTGATGAATTTCTATTTAATAGTTATTATTTGGTATAATAGATGTTGCCTGAACATGAGATTGAGTAAATTATTAAACAAAATCAACATTATTTGATCAAACCATTATAAGGAGGGCAACTAGTACATCTACATCTATACATGAGGGTAATTTAGAAGATAATAAGGAATCTGGGGGCCTAGCACATACTATGAAGAGAATGAGGCCTTGTGGGTGGATGAGTAGCTCTCTAACTTCTATCTTTGTCATTTCTTCAACTTACATGTTTGTTCACATAATTTTGCATGGAAAAGATTCGGTACCTTATGCAGTGCACCTAAGCTCTAAGTGACCCGTCTGAGCTTTTAGCCTTTAAAAACAATAGGTGAGTGCCTACAAGCGCCGTTGCATCAATGAACTAAAGGAGAAACCCAACGAGGAATAAAGAAAAGAATATCAAACTGTACTTTTGGCATTTATCAACTTACTTTAGTTTTATTGCCAAAGGAAAGACTTATAGAATCATTTGTTCAGTTTTGTATTCAAATTGAAAAACTGGACTAATAGAATTTATCCTTATTACTTGTATCATCATCATAGATTCTTCCAATCATTTCCCAAATGGTAATATGATTTTGTATTTGATTTTCGCGGTCTAAACATGGCTAAGAAACTATATTTTGCATTATATAAATCTCTAGTTAATCTAAATACAACATCAAGCAAACTTCTCATCATTCAACAAATAGAATTACTCCATAAACTTGCTATTTAATTATCAAACCTATCTTTTTTCGCCATATGTAAAAATGAAAAGGCTCCCGCTAAAAAATAGCCCAGATTAATTCATTGGCACAAATTCTCAATGCAAAGTACTTTCAAGTTTAATCTCCTAACAAGGGCCATAACATCCTGCTAGCCAGTGAACGGGTATCATTGCATTGGAACCCAAGATCAATTCAGTGGGAACCCACACCAGTAAGGCAGTAAGCAAACTATTTATATGGATTTTGCCCGACCAATGCCTTAGGGGTCCTTGTTCGGGCTCCATTAATGGAAACATCTGGTATAGAAATAAGCATCAATGCATTAGAAACAATTGCCAAATAGGACGGATTTATGCATTGGCGCATATTCTCAATGCAAAGTACTGTCAAGTTTAGTCTCCTAACAAGGGCCATCTCCTCCTGCTAGTCAGTGGCCGGGGATCACTACATTGGAACCCAGGATCAATTCATTGATTCATTGAGAATCCACACCAATATGCAAACTATTTATATGGATTTTGCCAACCAATGGCTTAGGGGGCCCTTGTTCGGGCTCCATTAATGGAAATATTTGGTACTAGAAATAAGTATCAATGCATTTGAAACAATTGCCACAAGTATGCCCTCTGGATCAATGCATTGGAAGCGTACCCTAATAATAAGAAGGATCATAATGGCTTTGGCTAACATATGCCCTTAGATACATGATAAGTATCTGCTTTTAGAAGGTCGGAATTCGGGTTTTCGATTCAGAATTCACGTTAGTGGATTTGGAATTGTGAAAGTTATGAAATAAATGAAAAGTTTCTACAAGTTAGCCTTTGCCTTTCAAATTAAATCTTTGAACAGGTACCCTGGAGGCCTGGACTCACTTTTTGGCATTTCCCAAACCAAATGATAGAAATTTATGAAGAAAAATCCTCACCTGCAACCTCTAGTACAAGTATCACCGAGAATCATAATCGTGGCGGTAGCCGTGCCGGTCTCGCCACCGGACCAACACTCGCCCAAATTAGGACACTTAGCCTCCTCACAAACGGTATGGAGCTTCAACTCCCTCAACTTCTTCTTAATCTGCGTGTACTTCTCCCCTCCAGGAATGGATTCCTTCATCCATTTAGGCTTGGGGAGGGGCTTCTTCTTGGTGCCGACCTCGACGGAGTATTCTTCCGTGGATTGGAGGCGGATGAAGTCATTTAAGGTTGGGGCATCGGCGGCCAGGCGTTGGCGGAGAGCTTCTAGGGTTTGGGGGTGTTGAGGCGGTGGTTTTGGTGGTTCGGTTGAGGTGGTGGAGAAAGGTTGAAGAGGAGATAGAATAGTGGTGATGGGGGAGAGGCAAAGGAGCGGCGATTGCTGGTGGTGTGATTTGAGGGTTCGATTTAGGGTTTTCAAGCGTGAATAATACATTGCTCTTTCTCTCTTTCTTCTCTAACGATCGGAGATGATCGGAGAAAATGGATTGGGGAAGCTCTGTGGAGTATATTTCTCTCCCGATCGTAAGCGCCTTCGTTGGTTACGGGTAAAGAAGGTTTTGAGCTTACGCGCTAATGTTCGCGTGTTACTCACTTTCCATTTTGGGAGATACGGCACGTGAATACGTCCTTTATTTGACGTGACGCCGACGGTCGACTATATATTTTCTCACATAACATAAAATAACATAAGCTTTAAACGCAGACCCGTTAAATACAATCTCTTATAATATAAAATAACATAAGCTTTAAATGCAATCCCGTTAAATACAATCTCTTATACGTATACGCTAAATGCAACCAGCGAAATTATTAACTTACTCTCGTTTTTTATATGTAAAAAATATTTAATTTAAAACTTTCACTTTCATTTGTCTTAAATGTGTATATTTCTAACATATTTTGTGTTAAATTTCTTAGTGATTCATTTATTGAATGACAAAGATAATTATGAAAATGTGTTATGCTATGTGGGAACATCGAAATCGTATATTTATTCGTTCAAAATGATGTTTGGATGATGAAAATATTAATGCCTTAAGTAGGTGAGTTGAAATTGAATAATTGGTTTGTCCCACATTAGAAAGAAAACAAAGATAATGCTAGTTTATATACAAGCTCCTTTCTTGTAATGAGTAAACTTGTATAACATAAAGGCTATTTCTCAAGCGCACGCCCGCATGGGGTGCAAATCCTAGTTCGACTGCAGACACATTTTGCTATTTTTTTTTCTAGCAATTTTTTTGCAAAAAAAAAAAAAAAAAGACATGCGGATGTACCTGGTCCGTGCTCATGTTGAAGAGGACATGTCTTTTTTTTAATAAAAAAATTAAAAAAAGGGTCATGCGCCTAAGCCGTGGGCATGTCCTCTTCAACATGCGTTTATTCCTGGCGCATATACCCTCTTTTTTTTTTAAATGTAAATTATAACTCAATAATAACAGAAAAAAAATTTAACACAAAATATGTCAAAAACATAAATATCCGAGGACAAGTTAGTAATTTTGCCAAGAGAGCTGCGTTTAGCGTATGGGGGGGACTGCGTTTAGCGCCTCCCTAAGATAAAAATACGATAGTGCAGCACGAACACAACACGATAATTGTCACCTATATATTTACTCTCTTTTTTTTAAATAATTGTCCTGGGCACATGAATTAAAAAAATTAATTGACTATTATAAATATTGGTATAACATGTAGTTTACTTTAAAGCACATGTACATGTAGCTATCATTAAAGTAGCAAGAAAAAAGTACAGTAATATGGTAAAAGTGTTTTCCTAAAAAAAAAATTTGAAACAAAATAATTTTTTTATAACCGATGAAAAAAGAAATCTGGACAATAATTTAAAAATGGAAGGAGGAATAGTTATGGAAATGCGACACTTTTTCTATAGTTGTTTTTCTAGTGTCAAGGTTTCTCGTACATGTGTTTGAGAAGTTTATCTGGTAGGAATGATAATTTCGAATCGAACCGTAGATGCCCAGACTGAATCGAATTGAAGTTGACGGTTATTAACTAGTTTGACTAGATATGGGGCGAGTGACGGGAGATAACCGAATTCCAAAATGGGGAATGGAATGGATATGGTATTACTAGTACCCACCCCATTCTCCGCCCCATTCCCCAGGCTGTACACTACTAAGTATAATTTTACATCTATATATACTTATATTTATCAAATTAGTCTAGCTATATGTATTAGTATATAAACTTTACCAAATCATTCTTGAATATTAAAGTTTGAAAGAGTGATGATTGACTTGAAGGTTTGAAGTTTTTCATCAAAATTTGGAGTTGTTTTTCTTTTAGGGTCTGTTTTTCTTACTCGATTTAGTATTGTCGTTTTGAATATTCTCTTTTTTTTTTTTTGTCATAACAACTTTCTCATTATCCCTCTCTTATTTTTGCTACAATTACTATAAGCAAAAACTCAATATTTACAAATTAAATCACTAAATCGCAATGTCAAACACAAACTTAGAGTTTTAAAAAGAATTTTTGATGATGTTTCTAAACTTATAATTTAATGAAATTCTCATAACTCGTGTTGTGTTCGCAATGTACACACTTACTGTAACGCCTTAAACTCGATACCGACTTCCTGATCCCATAGTTTGGCCACGTCACCATTCAATTAACACTAACTGATGTCATTCCCAATACGTAGTAATTAAAACCATTGAATTTAAACATCCTAACAACTTTACCAATATAAACAAACTTCGTAAATAAAGTACTACAAATCCCGAACTTAACAAAGTTTAACAAAACCCGAGTCATTACAAATTCCAAAACCGAAATAAAGATTTAAATAGAACATCTATTTTAACAACTGCCACCGCCGACGTCCACTCGTACCGAAAGGGGTTATTCTCATACCTACTTAAATCCTGAAAGAAGAGAGTAGGAGAAAGGGTGAGCGAACAATGCTCAGCAAGTTCATATACAAACCCTTCGATTTCTAAGGAGGAATTGACTCAAAGAGAAAATAATTAATCAAAATGGTTTATCGATCAAATAACAAAAGGGATGATTCTCTATCATCCGCAACATGAAATAATCATTTATCAAAGAAGCAAATGTCCAAAGCAATATAACAGATATCAATACGACATTTAAAATGAAAGACAAGAGATACAAAAAAGACATAGCGAGAGGTTTAGCGACCGCCAACCGTTCCATACCGATTGGAAGCAACGGCCAACTCACGGATACTCATAATATCATATGAGCAAACAGAAATTCCAAACGAAAGCTAAAGACTGCAAAATGACTACGAGAGGTACAGCTATCGCCAACCGTCCCATACCGGTTGTAGGCAACGTCCAACTCGCGAACACCATGATCACATAAGTGGTCTTAAGACCTTAATTAACCAAATACTCCGAATAGTTCTGATGATTCGTAAATTCGTATAACCAAAAGGGTATATCCGGATAACCGCACCACGGGCCAGGTGGTGTAAAGTATGCGTAACAATTCATAACAATTTGTATCTCATTGTACCGTAGTACCCCTGTGACAGGTTGTTTGACTTAGTGATCACAGTAAGATTTTCAATAAAGTACATCATAGATTCGAAGTTGCGAGATATCACAATTAAATGGTTTTAATAAAAAAATATTTCGCATAAGACAAAAGTTCGTATTTAGGATTAACGATAAGTCATAATATGAATTGAGAACGAAATCGTCTAATGGAGTTCAAAACAACTACCGGCATAAGTGTCGGCATATCGTATACAATGACATTTGACAACAAAAAAAAATACAGCAAAAGCCTATTGAATAAAAACATAAAGTTTAAATACTTAAAAAGGTATAATCCCTTACCTGATATTAGCAAAATGAAACTAACACGTACGTGAATTAGAGACGTTACATACGCTCGTCAGAGCCTAAATCCAAAAAATAAATACTTATCACCCAACTATATTTGCACCAAATAAAATACAATTTCTAAAATATATTTAATAGGTTATTCTAAAATTACATAGTACTATTTAATTGTTATACTCCCTCCGTCCCGGATAAATGTTCCTACTTTCTACTTTGAGATGTCCCAACTAATGTTCCTAAAAACTTTTGATCTACCTATTCTCTACCATTCTTCTTAATATACCCTTAAAATTTTATTTAATATAACAGATCCCAAAGAAACCTAATTATTTAGAATAGTTGAATTCAATTAATATTTATGAGTATTATCGTCAGAACACATTTTACAGCACATCATTAATTATGTTTCTTAATTCCTGTATTTTATCCACTAGGAGCATTTATCCAGGACGGAGGGAGTACTAAAGAAAACAAAACTCTCACAATTCACACACACGTACATGTCACACACAGCACACACACACACTCACACTCACTCACTCACCACCTCCTCTCTTTCCCTCACACACTCACCACCTCCTCTCTTTCCCTCTCTCTTCTGCCGTGCCCCCACTCCCTCCGTCCATATTCTATTTTTTTCTTTCTTCTTTCCTACATTCCTTTCTCAGCTCCACTGGCGCACACACACCAGTATTCTCTCTTTTTTTTTCTTCTCTGCACGCCCAGACAATTCCCCTCCAAAACCCCCCTTGTTCACGGCCATCTCCGGCCCATCCCAATCCCCTTATTATTTTTTTTTTGAAACTTTAATAACAAAATTTTATCTATATCCATATTTATATTCACAAGTATACTAAGAGATCTCAAAAAACTACCATCAAAATCGAATTGCTATTATTCCCATCTATTCTGCACACACGCCCAGCAACTAGCCAAGTCGATTCGCGAACGCCCGAACACTTCAACCCTCGGAGAAGTCACAACATCTCCCTCTCTCTCTCTCTCTCTCTCTCTCTCTCTCTCTCTCTCTCTCTCTCTCTCTCTCTCTCTCTCTCTCTGTTTGGTTTGCATGGAACCCATGTAAGAAGAGACAAGGTTCTCTCTTATACCCGTCGCCCGACCTCTCCACCTTCCTACCAGTCGATCGCCATTAACACGGTTCTTTACTCGGCCGTTCTTGCACTCTCTCTTCCAACATACGAGATAACCAAAACTACCATCCTAATTTCCAATTCTAATAATCATTATTATTAGGGTGAATTACAGTACGGTTCCTTTTTAAACATTTGTAATCGCTCCAGTCCACCGTACTTTTTTTAAAATTGGAAAAAGGTACTTTTGGGACAAAAAGATGATTATGCCATTAATGAAAGAAAAATATGCGGCATCAATAACCCAAAGCATCGCGATGAGTGACACAAGGCATCGCAATAAGTACAACAAAGCATCGCGATGAGTAACAAAAGGTATCACGATAAGTAACCCAATTCATCGCGATTAGTAAACCAAAGCATCGCGATGAATCGTGAATCAGGATGCCGCACCTCGCCCCAGCGAGCCATCCGCGCGCCTTAGCGAGTAAGGGGACAAAATAAAAATTTGAGGGCTACCGTAGCTCGCCTTAGCGAGGCTAGGTGCACCTCACCTAAGTGAGTAAAGATAAATGAACAATAAATGCTCTAATTTGAGATGCAACAATTGGGTATCGGGATGTAAAATTGGGCATCGGGATCTAATTTGCGATGTAACAACTGGACATCGCGATTCAATAACTGGGCATCGCGATCTAATTTGCGATGCAACAACTGGGCATTGCGATGTAGTGTCATGCAGACAGCCGAGCTTTGGAATTCTTAAAACGTTTAGATAGCGTGTGCGGCGAAGGGTATAACTTTTGACTCCAGATGAACCACGGGGCCCATAATATATCAAATCGAATCTCTTTCCAAGAACTACAAAAGTCACTGGGTTTACCCCGTGACACGTTCGTTTTATGGGCTAAAAACATCGTTTAGAATCTGTTTTGAGGCTCGAAAGTTTTCGAGTCTCATTTTAGTTTTTGTCTTTTTGTTTACTTGAACATATTTTGTAATCTTCAACACCATGGAATGATGAATTTTGTGTGCTCTGCTCCTGTGTTTATAAATATGCATTTTAAGTAATCAGGTTTAGCATTGGTAAGACTAAAGAAGAAGACAAAACAGTTATAGAAGAAATGAAGGTATTTTATGAACAATTTTATAAAAGTGCCTTTTAGCGGTTAAGAAAAAAAAGGGTGGACTGGAGAGAAAAAAACATTATTAAAGTGGACCGGCCAGCAATTTCCTGTTATTATTATTATTATTATTATACCCTAAACTTATTGGGCCAAGCCCAAATTCAAGATAAACAAAATCAATTTAGTACCCAAATGAACTAGGCCCAAAATAAATATTCTGATTTATAATAATATAATTATAAAATTATAGAAATTTTGGGTATATTACACTTACAAATGTACTTAATTATTTAGACAAATTAGTTTCAATGACTTGATTATATAAAGTTATATATAGAAATATTGTCAATTTAGTAAATCTTCTGAACTTAATTTGTTATGTTTTTTGTAAGTTACTTTCTTGAGTATTTTATAAACGTTAATAGTTAGTGAAACGACCCGAGCCTAAAGTCTGGTCCGCCACGCATAACCCAGGCACTAGCCCATCAAGTACTTAGGTCAACTGGACCACCACAAGCCACCCAAAAGTCTATGGATAGGTTGATGCCCATAAGGCACACACGTTGGTCACCCAAAAGTCCACTTATTCCACTTATAAGGTACATACAAAGTACATGAATAGGTTGGTGCACAGTGGTAGTAGGTGGTCACTTATAAGGCACACCACAAAATCTAAAGGAGGCACAAAGGATCGACACCTCGGCTGGGTCAACTGGCCCACCACAAGCCACCTAAAAGTTCATGGATAAATTGGTGCGCAGTGGTAGTGGGTGGCCACTTATAAGGCAGACACAAGTCTCACATTTACCCGATGTGGGATATATATATATATATATATATATATATCACAATTAGATTATGTCGACGTAAACAAAAAAAAAAGTTTTATTTAATATTAGATAAAAAAATTCTTATGGTCATTACCCGATTAACCGTTACCCGTGAATAATTGATATGGGGGTAGAAACTAATTCTCCGGTGGAAAATGGGGTAGATATGAGGAATGAAATTGAATTGGTGAATGGGTATGGTATTAAGTATAACCGTCCCCGAACCGTCCCATTGTCATTCCTAATATCTAAAATGGCTAGAACTACAATATTGTAGGAGTAATTGCCTTAGAGGACTTTATTTCAGCTGGCCATCAAACTTGCCAAAAATAGGTTCGTTATTGCTCGGTTGCTCCTAAATTATCTTGCTTTAGCCATCTTTAATTGTGCAAAAAAGATCACGAGTGACCTTGGCTTAAAACAAGTGTACGCTCCAAAAGGGAAATCGTTACGAGCGATGATACATGTTAAAATGTGGAGCTCAGTAGAGCTTAGTAGAAGGGAATAATATCCCTTCCATATTATTGTACCTTTGTTACCATATATGTGTAATTATATTTGGTATATTCTTCCCTATTAGTTAGGTCTCCTAGTTACCTTGTATTGTAACTCTTCTCCTAATCCTCATTGCATATATTAGGTTAACTTGTAAACCCTATAAATATGTGTTCCAATCAATGAAAAAGTCTATGTCATTATTCATAAGAATTATTATTCTCTACGTGGTATCAGAGCTTTGATTCCACAAACCCTAAAAACCACCAAACTTCCACAACCCCAAATACCACCACCCATCACCTCATTCTTCCTCTAAGCACCCATGGCTTCCAACATGATAATCGTTCAAGATCCCACAGACTCCTCCAAAACCTATCAACTCATCAACATCTCCTGCCAAAATATCAGCAAGCTCACCCCCACCACCTACCTCGCATGGAAACTTCAGGTTGAATCCACGCTCGTTGGCTATGATCCTTATAGGTTTGTTGATGGCACATCGGTCTGTTCGCCAGCCACCCTCACCGTCAACAACGTCCAAACACCTAACCAAGACTACCTCTCATGGATACGACAATACAAACTTCTGTTTGGCGCCATTGTCGGCTTCCTCTCCACAAGTTTAGTTCCGCTTATTCAATAAGTAACTACAGCTCGGGAGGCTTGGGTCATCCTGGCCAACACATATGCTCGCCCTACTCGCGGGCATATTAAGCAAATTAAAGACCGGCTCAAGCGAGCTACCAAAGGCTCCCAGTCGATCTCGGAGTACATGCAGTTCATCAAGAACAAATTTGAGGAGCTCGCTGCCCTCGAAAAACCCCTCGACCGTGAGGACCTCATAGAAACAGTGCTCGGCGGCCTGGATGATTACTATCGACATGTCGCCAATGCAGTTGAAGGATGGGGCACTCCTATTCCCTTTGATGAACTTCATGAAAAGCTCATCAACTGCGAGCTAGTGCTGAAGCAATCCCACCCCACCTCTACTCTCCACCCCGCCACGGCTAATACTGTGATGAACAGGCAACAAGGGTCTCCTCAGCCTCTGTATCCTCACCACCACCAGCCCGCATAGCCTCCTCGGCATCCACAGTCGGGCAACAATGGTCCTCGTCAGCAGCGACCTTACCTCGGCAAATGTCAAGGCTGCCGACAACAAGGTCATACGGTCACTCAGTGCCCTAGCTTTCAGCTTGTTTCGGCCTCGCCATCTAGCTCGCCTCACTCCTCGGCTGCAGGCAACAAATGGCAACCGTGAGAAAACATAGCCACGACCTCGGCCAACACAACTCCGAGCCGGCTCCTCGATAGTGGTGATTCCCACCATGTCACCACTAACCTTGACGACCTTCACTACTTTCTCGGTGTGGAAGTAGTTCCTCGGTCTACTAGGCTTTTCCTCTCCTAACGAGGTTACATAGCCGACCTCCTCACTCGCACTGGTATGTCTGAAGCTCGCCCAGTGGCAACACCCTTAGCGACCTCGCTAGTGCTCTCACCCTTCAGTCGGACATGGCACTGACTGACCTAACCGAGTTTCGAGCAGTAATCGGGAGTCTTCAATATCTATCTCTTACCCGCCCAGACATTGCCTATGTCGTCAAAAAGCTCTCTCAATTTATGCATAAACCCACCTCAGATCACTAGCTCGCCACCAAGCGCCTACTTCGCTATCTCAGTGGCACCATTGATCATGGCATCTTTCTTCATCGCCAGTCGCCTCTCGATCTTCATGCTTTCACCGATGTCGACTGGGTGGGAAACAAAGATGATTTTACCTCCACAAGTGCTTATATAGTGTATCTTGGTCGGAACCCCATCTCCTGGAGCTCGAAAAAGCAGAGATAGTTGCTCGCTCCTCAATAGAGGCCGAGTACCGAGCTGTTGCAACAACAGCTGCTGAAGTACGCTGGGTTAGCTCTCTTCTCGGTGAGCTCGGTGTCACCTCCTCGCGCCAACCAGTTATCTACTGTGATAATGTCGGCGCTAAAATCTCTGCTCCAATCCAATGTTTCATTCTCGCATGAAACATGTTGCCCTCGATTATCATTTTATCCGTCAGCACATTCAAGATGTATCTTACGGGTATCTCACGACTCCTCGGTTGACCAGCTCGCAGATGCCCTCACCAAACCGCTTCCTCGCGCTCGCGCTCGCTTTCACTATCTTCTACTCAAGATTGGCCTCTCCTCTCGGGGGTCCAACTTGCGGGGGCATATAAGGGAATAATATCCCTTCCATATTGTTGTATCTTTGTTACCATATATGTGTAATTATATTTGGTATATTCTTCCCTATTAGTTAGGTCTCCTAATTACCTTGTATTGTAACTCTTCTCCTAATCCTTATTGTATTAGGTTAACTTGTAAACCCTATAAATATTTGTTCCAATCAATGGAAAAGTCTACGCCATTATTCATAAAAATTATTATTCTCTACACTTAGAAACACTAGTAGAACATGGCTCAGAAGCCTTATGGGAGGATTAGGGAAAATTTGTAACACGTCCGAAATTTCTTAAACAGCTACAAGAGTTTGAATGCTGCGAAAAGAGCTTTGGGTTTACATCGATTAATCAAAGAACTAAAACGCATGTTTACTTTCTAGATGAACTTCATCCAGGGGCGACCCGGACGTTGTATATACAAGTGAGACTGTCTGACATGCTTTCCCCAGCATATGCAAAGATTGTTTGGGAAAGGATATTCGACAACACTTGACCAATTTGTACTTGTGAAACACTTAATCAATCGAGACTGATATTTATCATTGTAATTTTATCTGGATTTACTGTAGTTGTATCCCAAATTGAATCTTGTGTACATGAAAGTGCATCAGTTCTACTTAATACGAGAACGAGAAGATAGGAAAAAAAAATCATCGTTTTGTTTGGATGTTAGAAACAACTCATCCAGTTCTCTTGAATGTTCAGCTACTTGTGTTTTTTTTAAAAACAACCAAAGAAGATTCGTTATATTGAAAAATAAGTGAATAGAACAACAAGACCCTGTAATGACAAATGGCATTTCGGTTGCTAGCAATCAATATAGCAATCTCACATCAAGAACTACTTTATGGAAACACACACATACACACACACACACACCAAAACTGAAAGTTTTATAGCTATGTAAATTAAACAGAATACTGAAATATTGTAAATGTTATCAAAGATGTAATAACATCTACTGTGACAATGAGTAAATAATGCAGCGAAATTAAAACAGTAAAAAACACTTTGTTATAACTTTTATCTACAAGTATGTAGATATGCCAGTATCGCAAAAACCTTTCACTAGAAAATATAGAACACGTTACAAATTAAAGAACTAGTGAAATTACAAACGATGTTCCTAACACAAGTAACTCAACTAGATTACAAAATATTCAAAGATCTAACAAATCCTATATATTGTCTAAGGACAACAACAGTGGTCAATGAACTTAGTTTCAGAATCATGTGAATCAAATGTGACGGAAGATGTTGCAACGTCTTTGCTCACATTCACTTTAGGACAGTATGAGTGTTTGAAATCTTTTTCTCTCTGAATTCTCTCTCACATCCATAGACCGAAATGCAACACTTGCTGCCCTTTAAATACTCTTGAAAATTCCTTGAGAATTAAGAAAGAATAACACACTAAAATAAGAAAGTTAGAACTAGTATAAATAATTACTATATATACTTCAATCAATATCCTAGATTGAACTAATCTAAAGTTAACTTCTATATACCATATTTATAATCAATCAACCTATAATTATCTAATCAATCAAGATATACCAAAAATACAATCAATCATAATCTTAATTGATTTCAAATTTTATGGCAAAACTAATTTATCAATCAATTAATTACCAATTTACCAAATTGACACAAATTAAAGATTGATTGAGAGGATTTTAAAATCCAACAAAAACCAACATCAAATACAAATAGTTTTTTTAGTACTATGAATTATTATGTGTTTTATGATTTTGAAAAAAAATATATACATCATATTTTTATTTGAAAAACAATTAAAGAGTAGTCCGTACGGTAACAAACCACAATAAAAATAATTGTACTTTAAGCAAGGAAACAGATGTTACAAATATGTATTACAATAATCAGGAATTAACAAATTACATAAATTGGAAAATAGACAAAATAAGAAACAGGTATTCTGGAATATCTTCTTTCAGTACAACCCGAGGCCTGTGTTAGACACATTGTCCTTAAAACAGATTCGCCCCCTCACCGTAAGTGCTTCGAGGTTTGACGGACGTTTGTCTCCCAGGATACAACAGAGAACCGGAGCAGTCTTGTACTCTAAGATTCCAGCGAATTAAGTTTGTGCTCAGACAGTATCACCAACACAATATGCAAACGGACGGAGGCCAAGAAAACGGAAATCGCAATATGCAATGCAGATTTGTGGAGATTCTGGAAAATTTCCCTTGTCCTTCTTGTGGAGCTCGAGCCTTGATTTTAAATTGGTAAACAAAAACGGTTTCACTCAATTATACTGACAATGAAGGCTGGAAGTAATTGATTTGTTGTTACAAATCAAGACAAATCAATCCGTGAGTAATTGATTTGCTGTTACAAATAAAAAAAAATCAATCCGTGTATTAAGACTCTTCATTGAGGCTGGGAGTTACTTTTCTGAATAAAAATCAAAAAATAAATAGCAAAACGTGGCTAGGTCTAAGGGGCTCGATTTGGTCCGACATTCGTGTTTGCAGGTTGCGCTTGCACACGAGTCCACTGTTCGGACCTCGAATCGAACTGGGATTTGCACCCCCCCTGCAGGCGCGCGCGAGAGAGAGAGCCTCTATGCTATATACAAGCTTACTCCCTAGGAGAAAGGAGGTTGTATATAAACTAGCCTTGTTTTTACTTTCTTTCCAATGTGGGATAAACCCACTTTACAAACTTCAACCCACCTACTTTAGGCCTTAATATCTTAATCATCCAAACATCATTTTGGACAAATAAATATATGATTTCGATGTTCTCACGGAGTAAAACACATTTCCACAATCATCTTTGTCATTCGACAAATGAACCACTAAGAAATTTATAAACCAAGATGCACAATTTCTTTCACTATTTTTACAATTTTTCCAATAATCCCCCACATGAAGAAAATTGATAATGAATTTGGTGATAAAGTCTAGCAGTTGAAACCTGCATAGGATAGGTAGTTGTTACCCTTTGAACCTTCCCTTGTAAAAGTATGTTTACTTTACTAGCTGACCAGTAAACGCGATGTCTTTGAACTGTTCTGTCTTTTGTGTAAACGATCACATACTTCACACAGGAATCTTCCTAACACATTTAATTCTCATAGTAATGTTCATTCATGGCCCTGAACATTTGTCTGGTTCTGTGAGAGGATCTAAGAATTGTACCTAACACAATTCTCTTCGAAGCGGCCCCACTTCTCTCTCACATAGGTGATTCTTATTTAAGAGTAACCCGTATTACTCTGCTCGGCTTTCCGACGCATAAAAATTATTAAAAGTCATTTGCTTATCCTCTTATCTGCGGGCATCACTATTATCGGAATGGACAAGTGATACTACGAGTCTTTTTATAATCAGGTTGTCCCTTTGAACCTAGGTCTTAGAATCTCCAATCAATCAAGTTGGGTTTCCATTGTATCAACTACCTCTTCGTACATATTACAATGTATACAAATTGCTGGCACAGGTTTTGTCCATCTTGGAATATCTTCTAAAAATTGGCGTAGCCATTCAGCCTCTTCACCACATTTATCCAAGGCTATAAATTCAGATTCTATGGTGGATCTGGCAATTACTGTTTGTTTAGAAGATTTCCATGATACTGCCGCACCTCCCAAAGTGAATACAAATCCACTTGTAGACCTTGAGTCTTTAATGTCTGATATCCAATTGGCATCGCTGTATCCTTCGATAACAACCGAATGTCTTGAATAGTGTAATCCGTAGTCACGAGTATATCTTAAGTACCTTAGTACTCTTACTATACCCTTCCAGTGATCAGTTCCAGGATTACTCGTATGCCTACTCAATTTACTGATTACATAGGCAATGTCAGGTCTTGTGCAGCTTATCAAATACATCAGACTTCCGATGATTCTGGAGTATTCTACTTGAGACACAGATTCACCTCTATTTTTTGATAGATGTTGACTCGTGTCTATTAGAGTTCTAGCTATAGCGAAGTCATCCTTACTAAATTTTTTAAAAATTTTATCCACATAGTGTGACTGGCTCAAAGCAAGTCCACTAGAAATTTTAGAGATTTTAACCCCAAGGATTACATCAGCTATACCCATATCTTTCATGTCAAATTTAGAACTCAACATGTCTTTTGTGGATTTAATCATCTTATCATTACTCCCTTTGATAAGCATGTCATCTACGTAAAGACATAAAATAACATAGCCATTTTCAGTATCTTTTACATATACACATTTGTCACACTCATTTATTTTAAATTCACTTTTCTTCATGGCAATATCAAATTTTTCATGCCATTGTTTTAGTGCTTGTTTCAAGCCATACAATGACTTTACCAACTTGCACACTTTGTTTTCTTGCTTAGGTGCAGAAAACCCCACAGGTTGTTCCATGTAAATCTCCTCTTCTAAATCACCATTTAGAAAAGTAGTTTTTACATCCATTTTATGTACTTCAAGATTTCGCAACGCGGCGATTGCAAATACCATTCTAATGGACGTTATTCTCGTAATTGGAGAATATGTATCAAAGTAATCAAGGCTTTCTCGTTGCTTGTAACCTTTAATTACAAGTCTAGCCTTATACTTATCAATTGTTCCATCAGCCTTCATTTTCCTCTTAAAAATCCACTTATATCCTAGTGGTTTACTACCTGGAGGGAGATCCACTAGTTCCCAAGTGTGATTTTGTAAGATGGAATCAATTTCACTTTTTATGGCCTATTTCCATAAAAGTCCTTCAGAAGAGTTCACAGCTTCTTTGTAACTTTGAGGTTCACTTTCTAGCATATTGGTTAGAAAATCCGGGCCAAAGGATTTTTCTACCCTAGCTCTTTTGCTGCGTCTCGGTTCCAACTCTTCTTCTTTGTCATCATGCTCTTGTTCTATTGACTCATGTATTCGTTTAGACGAGCTAGCTTCCTCGTTCGATCTTCACGGAAATACATTTTCAAAGAACGAGACATTTCTTGACTCTATTATCGTATTCTTGTGTATGTCTTCGACTTTAGATTTATGCACAAGAAAACGATAAGCACTACTATTTTGTGCATATCCAATAAATATGCAGTCAATAGTCTTTGGTCCAATTTTCACCTTTTTAGGTGTAAGTATTGCCACCTTCGCAAGACACCCCTACACTTGCAAATATTTGTATGATGGCACTCTTCCATGCCATAATTCATAGGGGCTTTTGTCTAGCTTCTTACGAGGTACCTTATTTAAAACGTAGTTAGCTGACAACACAGCTTCCCCCACATATAATGAGGTAACCCCGAACTCAACCACATGGCATTCATCATTTCCTTTAGAGTTGGATTCTTGCGTTCTGCAACTCTATTTGATTGAGGTGCATAAGGTGCTGTTGTTTCGTGTCTAATTCTATGTTGAGCACAAATCTCCGCGAACGGTGATTCATACTCACCTCCACGATCACTTCTTAGCACCTTAATTTTCCAGTCAAGTTGATTCTCAACTTCATTTTTATAGAGAGTAAACTTCTCAATAGCTTCATCCTTACTTTTGAGGAGATACACATAACAGTATTTCGTGCTATCATCAACAAAAGTTATGAAGTACTTGTTGCCACCACATGATTGTGTTGATTTAAAGTCACATACATCGGTGTGAATCAATCCAAGTGATTCACTATTTCTTTCAATAGTATGAAATGATGTTCTTGTCAATTTTGCCTCTACACAAGTTTCACACTTGTGTTTGGAATCAATTTTAAATTTTGGTATGCAATTCAAATTAATTAATCTACGCAAAGTATCGTAATTAACATGTCCTAGTCTACCATGCCACAAATTGGAAGACTCAAGCAAGTAAACGGAAGAATTATTCATTTCATTGCTTTTTGGTTTAACAACCATAACACTGAGCTTAAACAGCCCATCATTTACATACCCCTTACCAACAAACATTCCACTCTTAAGTGACAACATCAGACTCAAACACAATACAAAAACCATGCTTGTTCAAAAGTGATCCGGACACCAAGTTCTTCCAGATTTCTAGCACATAGAGCACATTATTAAGAGTCAACTCTTTCCCGGATGTCATCTTCAAAACCACTTTGATATCGGAAGTGGCAGAATTCCTCATGAACAGCTTCTCACCATTCTCAGCAGGTTTAAAAGTACTAAACATCGCCTTGTTGGAGCACACGCGTCTAGTAGTCCCAGTGTCAATCCACCATTGATTTGGGTTTGAACCCACCAAATTTACCTCAGAAATTACCGCAGTAAGATTAATATCGGACACATCATTAGCAATGTCATCCACCATGTTTGATTCACCATTCCTCTTAGGCTTCTTGCAAACTGTAGCTTTGTGACCGGTGCCACCACAGTTAAAGCACTTTCCCGTGAATTTTTTTTTTTGGAAACTCCCCCTTTAGGTCCAAGATTAAGCTGATTAAACCCTTTCCCGGTTTGCACAGTTTTTACCTTGCCTTTGGAGCTTTGGACATGCTCCACCATATTAGCTTTAGCAGCTACAGTACCAAACAGTTTCTTTTTGGCTTTCCTATTGTCTTGCTCAATGCGAAGATGGAGAACAAGTGCTTCGACGTTCATCTCCTTTCGCTTATGTTTCAAATAGTTCTTGAAATCATTCCAAGCAAGTGGCAATTTCTCTATTATTGCAGCCACTTGGAAAGACTTACTCAAGACCATCCCTTCTGCATGAATCTCATGCAAAATCAGTTGCAATTCCTCCACTTGACTTTGCACAGTTTTATTGTCAACCATCTTGTAGTCTAGGAAACGGCCAACAATAAATTTCTTTGCACCCGCATCCTCGGTTTTATACTTGTGATCAAGAGACTCCCATAGTTCCTTAGCAATTTTCTTTGGACTGTAAACATTATATAACGGATCCGACAATCCGTTAAGCACATAATTCCTGCAAAGGAAGTCCGCATGTTTCCATGCCTCAACCGCACTAACAGCTTGCGCATCATTTTGACCTTCACCCAACTTGGGAGGATCTTCTTTCAAGAATCTCGTCAGGTTCAAGGTTGTCAAATAAAACAGCATCTTTTGCTGCGAGCGCTTGAAATCCAAGCCAATAAACTTCTCCGACTTCTCACTATGATTAATCGAAACAGTTACATTAGTGGTGCTGACCACAGTCCGAATCACATCACCAGCTTGAGTACTAGTCTCAACGTTGGTCTCAGTTCCAGTTGGTGGAATAACATTGTTCGTCGATTTAGCCATATCTGAAACACGAACACAAATTAGTCCCAGATTTGTAATCTGTTATCCCTTTAAGGAATCTGTTTTAAGATTGTTACAAATATGTATTACAATAATCAGGAATTAACAAATTACATAAACTGGAAAATAGAAAAAATAAGAAACTGGTATTCTGGAATATCTTCTTTCAGTACGACCCGAGGCCTGTGTTAGACACAGTGTCCTTAAAACAGATTCGCCCCCTCACCGTAAGTGCTTCGAGGTTTGACGGACATCTGTCTCCCATGATACAACGGAGAACCGGAGCAGTCTTGCACTCTAGGATTCCGGCGAATTGAGTTTGTGCTCAGACAGTATCACCAACACAATATGTAAACGGACGGAGGCCAAGAAAACGGAAGTCGTAATATGCAATGCAGATGTGTGGAGATTCTGGAAAATTTTCCTGGTCCTTGTAGAGCTCGAGCCTTGATTTTAAATTGGTAAACCAAAACGGTTTCACTCAATTATACTGATAATGAAGGCTTGAAGTAATTGATTTGTTGTTACAAATCAAGAGAAATTAATTTGTGAGTAATTGATTTGCTGTTACAAATCAAAAGAAATGAGGCTGAGAGTTACTTTTCTGAATAAAAATCAAAACATGGCTAGGTTTAAGAGGCTCGATTTGGTTCGACATTCGTGTCCGGACCTCAAATCAAACTGGGATTTGCACCCCCTGCAGGCGCACGCGTGAGAAAGAGCATCTATGCTATACTGATAATGAAGGCTGGAAATAATTGATTTGTTGTTACAAATCAAGAGAAATTAATCTGTGAGTAATTGATTTGCTATTACAAATAAAAAAAAATGAGGCTGAGAGTTACTTTTCTGAATAAAAATCAAAACATGGCTAGGTTTAAGGGGCTCGATTTGGTTCGACATTCATGTCCGGACCTCAAATCAAACTGGGATTTGCACCCACTGCAGGCGCGCGCATGAGAAAGAGCATCTATGCTATACTGATGATGAAGGCTGGAAGTAATTGATTTGTTGTTACAAATCAAAAGAAATTAATCTGTGAGTAATTGATTTGCTATTACAAATCAAAAGAAATGAGGTTGGGAGTTACTTTTCTGAATAAAAATCAAAACATGGCTAGGTTTAAGGGGCTCAATTTGGTTCGACATTCGTGTCCGGACCTTAAATCAAACTGGGATTTGCACCCACTGCAGGCGCGCGCATGAGAAAGAGCATCTATGCTCTTACAAATCAAGAGAAATTAATCTGTGAGTAATTGATTTGCTATTACAAATCAAAAGAAATGAGGTTGGGAGTTACTTTTCTGAATAAAAATCACAACATGGCTAGGTTTAAGGGGCTCGATTTGGTTCGACATTCGTGTCCGGACCTCAAATCAAACTGGGATTTGCACCCACTGCAGGCGCGCGCATGAGAAAGAGCATCTATGCTATACAAGCTTACTCCTTAGGAGAAAGGAGCTTGGATATAAACTAGTTTTGTTTTTACTTTCTTTCCAATGTGGGATAAACCCACTTTACCAACTTCAACCCACCTACTTTAGGCCTTAATATCTTAATCATCCAAACATCATTTTGGACAAATAAATATATGATTTCGATCTTCTCACGGAGTAGAACACATTTCCACAATCATTTTTGTCATTCGACAAACGAACCACTAAGAAATTTGCAAACCAAGATGCACAATTTCCTTCACTATTTTTACAATTTTTCCAACAACAGACAAAAATGAAGTAACTAAAAGAGTATTAAGAGAGAGATTTTTAAGTGGTTCGGAGGTTTCTCCTCATAAGCATTCCTGCATTCACAGTCTTCCTTTACATTAGAAGGAATTCCGCTAAAGCCAAAACCAACAACCTCAAATAAGCTATAACAAGCTTGAATCATCAAGTTTGTACAAACTCAATACAATGAGTTTTTTCTATTTCTAGATCATTGAAGACTTGCTCAAACTTTAATCGCACTTTGTGACTCAAGAACAGCAACACTCGAATGGCTTTCTTTGCCTTATGTCGTGATGGTCAGCGATATCCCCACTCTCCTTATATACTGACTCAGTCAAGTCTTTTTGAGTATTTTACTCGAGAGTCGAGTTTTGCGAAAGAATTTGATACCTAACTCAGCTCAACTATTAGTCAAAATCTCACCGATTCGACTCGTTTACGGCTCTAGCAAGACAAATTTCTTCTAAATTAGTTTTCTTGACCAAGGGAAATGAATGATCAATGAGGAGAAATTCTCCTTTGGGTGCGAGTGCTTCTACTGAGTACTGACAAAGCCTGACATTTTGAGTTAAACATTCTACTATTAGACAAATGGGCCAAAGGAATAAAATGGGCCTCGGACAGAGCCCATGGATTATTCGATTTTCAGCGTCCATAAAGGCATACAAAAAAATTTGTACGTAGATCTTCGTGCGTAAGACATGACCAGGAAAAAGCATTCTCAAACGTGGTGGGGCCGGGCCCACGATATCCGTCCAAAAGTCTCCAACGTTGTCATTATAATCCAAATTGATTGGTTATTAATGAGGATATAATTATGAGATGGATAGCTACTTAGTGTATAAGTATCAATGATTCTTATGAAATAGTGACATAACCTAAAGAACACTTATCTTTAATTAATTACCAACCTCAACCTCAACTTCAATCTTAGGTTGTTGTCCCTGTCTTAATTATTTATTATTGTTATTATTATTTTCCACAAGTGCCCTTTTCCTATATATCTCATCAAAGGTTCAAACTATCTTTTTTTTGCACATTCATTGCATCCCTTGTTTTGAAATTGTGCTTGTGATTTTCTTTGTGCATTTTTATCATAATAGACATCAAAGCCTAAATAAGAATGCGACAAAAAAGACATTACGTCAATCTTCTGTTAAAAAAAGTAATGGAGGTTCTGACGTGTATATAACAAAAAAAGGTCACGTCAGTGTCTCCGCGTTAATTTTTTTTATGAGGGATTAACGGTATCTTTTTCAGCTTTTAAAAAAAATTTATGATTTTTTTTATATATAATTTAACGAGTTAGACAGTATATAGGTACTTAAAGCAAAGTTTGATGGTATTTTTCGTCATTAACTTAAGGATTAATATATAATTTGGTCCCTGATCTTTCCTTTAACTAGTGATTTGGTACTCAGTTGATAAAATTTCCTACGGTGTTTTTTAATCTCAATATTTGAAGTTTAATTAGTTCCTCATACCGTTATTTCTAACCAAATCGTTAAAAAAATCTTAAAATGATAAAATTACCCTCCGCTAAGTCTGATGAAAATACACATGACAAATTTTTTAGTAAAGAGAGAAAACAAAATGAAAAGCCCATCGCTCATTCTCTCTCTCTCTCTCTCTCTCTCTCTCTCACACACACACACACACACACAAACAAAAGTCTAGTATAGTTTTTTTTTTTTTTTTTATGTCCTAAGGGGGCATGGGAAGGAATCGAACCTGAGACCTCACACTTTGTGAAGCCCCAGCTCTACCACTGGGCTACCCCTTAAGGACGAGTCTAGTATAGTTGAATCGATGGATTAACCTTTGTTTGACAAGTAGTCCTATGAAACCTGTTGCTGCCTCACCCATTCTCCCTCTGTTACTTTTGAAACCTTCAGCACCCAACATAGCCATGAACCACTACCACAAGCTATCTCCTGCAACAACTATTCCCATACACATCCAGAATCTGCAAGGTAATTGACGTTGCAGCCGAAGAGGAAGAAGAAGAGAAAGACAACAGCAGCAACAACAATTTGACCACGGTGTTAATCGACTCAATTTCGTTTTGGAAAATATTGACCTCAAATTTAGGGATTTTGACTCAATTGAGCATCGGCGTTGACCTCAAGCTCGTCCTCACTACTCACCACCACTGGTTCCATTTCTGATTTTGCTTAAGAGGGAGAGAGAGAAAAGAGAGAGAGAGAGAGAGAGAGAGAGAGAGAGAAGAAAGATAGAGAAGTATACGGTGAGTCAGAAAGAGAGAGAGAGAGAAAGAAAGTTGAGGACGCTGGCCGAATATGAACAAATTACTCCCTCTCGTCCCCTCCGGTGCCCACGGCCTCTCCCCTTCTCCTTCCTCCTGCTCCTAATCCGGTCTCAGAGCAAAGCCATCCACTGCTGTAATTGACACCAGTAGTGCGTAGCACACCACCAGTGCCAGCATCAACAATACCTTTCTCTTTCCTCCACCCATTAATTACTCTTTAATTTCTCACTTTGTGTGTGTGTGATTTATTGATTGAATTGATGAACAGTACTGTGTTGTGGGTTGATGATGGTTGAGTGGTGGAGTTTTTTTGTGCCGTAATTGACACCAGTGTTGTGGGTTGATGAACATTACTATGTTGTAGGTTGATGTTGAACATTTCAGATTTATTGATTGAATTGAAGAGAGAGAGGAAGAATGAAATTTTTTTTTTTATGGGAGAGAGTGGGGGAAATAGTATAGTGGGGGAAAAAATTTCTCCATTCTCGCCATGAAAAAAATTCACATAGGCAACCCATTCAACCACAATTGAAGGTAATTTTGTCATTTTAAGATTTTTTTAACGATTTCGTTTAAGATAACGGCATGAGGGACTAATTAGGTTTCAAATGTTGAGATCAAAGACCAAGGTAGAAAATTTTATCAATTGAATACCAAATCACTAATTAAAGAAAAAATCATTGACCAAATTATATATTAATCCTTAACTTAAAGAGAAACTAGCTACCTTTACATGGTATTCAATGCTTTTAGAAGCCAAAACCTTTTTTGAATAATAATATTCATTTTTTCGAAAATCCTTCCTATTTCTAATCATGAGATTCGAATATGCAACAACATACAGGTAAACTACCCTTATTCGATAGTCGAGCACTTAATCTCCATTTTATGGATAACTTGATAACCTAGAAATGTGGTACCCCTCTGTCTCTAAATTATTGTTATATTTAATTTTTTTTGTCAAAGTACTATAAATTATGTATTTTATTATTTTAAAAAAATAAAATAATATACATTAAATTTATGTTTAAAAAATATATATTTAAAAAAATTAAACATGACAATAATTTTAGAACAATGGAAGTATTAATAAAGTTGATGAAAAGGAGAGGCATTTAAGGAGGAGAAAGAAAGAGTATATAGCATATTTATAAGGATTAATATACAATTTGGTCTCTGAACTTGAACCTTTTTCCTGATTAGGTTTTAGTACTATGATATTTCCTATTGTGGCACTTGAACTTAACATTTTTTTGTACGGTTAGTCCTTTTTGTAACGGCAGTTAACAGAAATGTTAATTAATGTTTTTAAAGACCAAACTACCCTTATTTGTTTCACGAATTTGAATCTACGTGGATTATAATGATGACATGGAAATAATGATAAAGCCAAAATAATATTAGAAGAAAAATAAAAGTAAAGTTAATCAGTTTGACTTCAACAGAGGAGAGATAGAGAGAGTGAGAGCGATAGCAGTACGACAAGGGTTTATAAATTAGGGTTTATAAATTAGGGTTTCTAACAACTAAATCGATCAAGTAGGCATCTCAACTACGAAATCGTCAACAATAACCTCCCTGAATTGAACTACGACCGAGGTATGTCAATTTTGTTTTACAATTTTTATATAAAAAGAAGGGTTTCTTGATTTTTTTCAGTTCATAGATGTTCATGTTGTTCATTGTCGTTCGTTATTGTTATTAAATGGTTAAGGGTTACGTATTAGTGTCAATATTGTACAATGGAGTCATTTGTATACTTTTCTAAAATCGAATTTAAAAATTAGGGTTGATTGGTCCCAAATTGAATATGTTTTTCATGTTTGTTTTCTGTCTCCATTTATGGAGTCGATGTGTGTGTCTTTTTCCTTATTATATTTTGTGCGTGTGCATGTGGTGCTTTATTAAATTTCTGTTTGTTTGTGTGTTTCTTAATGTGCATGTGGTCCCAAATTATTAATTCATGTTATGTTTTATGTCTCCATAGGGTTGATTTGGTGCTTTATTAAATTTCTTTGTGTGTGTGTGTGTGTTTTTCTTAATGTAATATGTGGTCCCAAATGGTTGAGCTTTTTATGTTATGCTTTTGTCTTCTCCATGTATTGCCCACTGCGGTGTATGTGGTCCCAAATTTGTGTGTTTTTCTCCTTTTAACTGTATGTTTGTAACTTATTAATATGTTAGTGGTGGTCTCATGTATTAGTGGGGCCTCAATATTATTAAGTTAGGTTGTGTGGTATGCTAAGTATAATTATAAATAAATCTCATGCAGAATGCCAGTGTTTAGTATTTGTTTGCATCATGGTGGAAGCTTTTGTGATAGTGAAAGGTTGATTTATTTGGGGGGTGAAGTGGATTATATAACTGGATGGGACACTGACACAATATCATTTTGGGATTTAAAGAAAGCTGTTAGTAATCTTCTTAAATATAAGAATGTGAAGTGTATGTACTACAAGGTTCCTGGTAATTCTTTGGAAATGAAAGTTAAGAGATTGTATTCAAACAGTGAGACTACAGAGCTGATTGGGTTGATTAAGGAATCAGATGAGGTTGAGATGTACGTAGAACACGAAGTTGATAAAGCTGTGATGTGTAGTGAAATCCCTAGTCTACCTTGCCCTGATGGTATGACTTTTGATCCAAACAGTTTACTTGATCAAGATTGCATTTTAGTAGACATTATTAATGAACATGTGGGTGGCCTTAATGAGAACAAGAGTGCAGAAAATCATATGAAGGATAGTGATAATAGGCATGATAATGATGATTGGTTAGAGGATGCTTTTGTTGAGGAAGGTCAGAGGAAAGAAAGAATAGTTGAATCAGGTAATGAAACTGGTGAGGAAGAATCAAGTAAAGATGCAAAAAGAAATAATGATGATGAGGAGAATGATTCAGATGAAAATGATGAAGAATCAACTGAAAATGAGTTTAGTGTGAGTGATTTAGATACTAGTGATGACGAGTTGGCTCAGTTGAGGAAGGAAGGACTTGAAATGGAAGAAGAGGCTGGTGGTGATGTGCCAGAAATACAGCAAGAAGTTGAGAGGGAAGAAGGGATTGAAAAACAACAATCAAATGAAAGGGAAGAAGGGACGAAAAACAACCCGCCGAGATGACATTCACCTAATTTAAATTCGATGAGGAGATGGCATTGGAAAGTGAATTATATTCTTTCAAACCGAGTCAAATCCAAGTGATGTTGTTGAATCTTTATCGATTCGATAAACCCGTGAGGAATAGGAAGAAAAAAAGATTAAAGGCCAAACTTTTAACCCAAAATCGACTTGAAAGATGTGAATTTCCATGTTGGTCTACGTTTACAAATCTTTGGAGAATTTAAAGAAGCACTTACTAACTATGCAATTAGTAAAGGGTTTGATCGAAGTACATAAAGAATGAAAATGTAAGGGTTTATCTTTGTTTGTGTGAACTCGCAGATGTCCATGGAGGATTTGGGCTAGCAAAGAGCGAATGAGCATAGTTTTATTGTACGGTCCCTTAATCCGGCATAGGTGTTCAAAGAACATTAAGACAAGACAGTTAACATCCAATTGGTTAGCTAAACAAGACTTCACCAGGATTAGGAACAACTATAATTGGAGTTGTGAGGAAATGGTCTGAAATTTTAAACACATATGAGTTGAAAGTCAATATCGGTTTGTGTCATAGGGCTAAACAGAAAGCTATAAAGTATGCAATAGGATCAATGGATGAGCATTATGCTAGATTGTGGGACTACGAAAAGAATTGAAGAAGAAAAATCCGGGAAGTACAATTGAAATCAAGTACCATCAGCCTAATCCAAATGAGCCCCCTGTTTTTGAGAGAATATATATTTGTTTCCATGCCCTTAAACATGGTTTTGTTAGTGGATGTAGGCCAGTTATTGGGGTTGATGGTTGTTTTTTGAAAGGGTTGATGAAGGGTGAGTTATTGATAGCTGTTGGTAGAGATGCAAATAATCAAATGTGGCCAATTGCATGGGCAGTTGTTCAAGTAGAAAACAGGAATGCATGGTCATGGTTCTTATCACTTTTGACTAAGGACCTGGACATGAAAGATGGTCATGGATGGACAATTATTAGTGATCAACAAAAGGTAAATTGCATTCACTAACAAATTTTTTATTCATTTATTTAAATTGCACTGCATTTCATATTAGTGATACAATTATTTGTTTACTGACATTTAAAATTATTGACAGGGTTTGGTGAACTCTATTTCTGAGTTGTTGCCTGCAATTGAGCACAGAGCATGTGCTAGACATGTTTGTGCTAACTGGACTAAGAAATTTAAGGGGATTGAATTGAGGAAATTGTTTTGGAAAATTGCAAAAGCTACACACACGATGCATACCAAAAGCATGTGAAAGTTTGAAAGCCATTGATCTTTGAGGCATATGAGGACTTGATGAACGTAAATGTGCAGAAGTGGTCAAAGGTGTGGTTTGAGGAGCATAGTAAGTGTGATAGTTGTGAGAACAACATGTCTGAAGGGTTTAATGGTTCTCTAGTTTTAGCTAGGTCTAAGCCTTTAATCTACATGCTTGAGGACATAAGGGTGATGATAATGACTAGGATAACAAGAAGAAAGGTTTGGATGTCTAAGCACTGGGATAGTTTGTGTCCCAGAATTAGAAAAAGGCTGGAGAAGAATATGACTGAGGCTAAGAAGTGGAAATCAGTGTACAATGGGGCCACAAAGTTTGAAGTGACATACATATCTGAGGGATTTATTGTTGATATTGATGCCAAGACATGTACATGTAGGGAATGGGACTTGACTGGCATACCATGTTGCCATGCTGTGTCAAGTATGTATAGAGTGGATAGGAATCCAGAGGACTTTGTCTCAGATTGGTACAGGAGAGATGTATTCATAAAAACATACTCAAATGTTTTAATGCCTATCAGTGGGGAAGCTAATTGGCCCAAGTGTTGGAAGGAAGTTTTGCTACCTCCTAAAGCTATAAAAATGCCAGCGCACCAAAAAGAATAGAATTAAGGAGCATAATGAGGAGCCAAAGAAGAAAAGTAAACAAACCGAGGATACAAATGAGAAATTGTCAAGACAAGGAAGGGAAATGACTTGTAGTAAGCAAGGAGGTTGGGCACAACAAAAAGGATGCAAAAAGCCAAAACCTACGCATCTTCGAAAATGTAAGTGCATTTAATTGAATTTGAGTCTATATTCAATATAGTGGTGTTAATTTATTTGTTTGTTGTGTGTGCAGTTGGAAGGTGATGGTACTTCAGCAACAACTTCTAAGAAAACAGTACAAAAATGTGGTAATTGAAATGAGGTTGGCCACAACAAAAGAGGCTGCAAAAAGCCAAAATCCACTTCTGTAACTGATGAAAATGTAAGTGTATTTAATTTGAAGGTTAGTATATTCACTATAGTACAATAATTGATGAATGATTATTGTGTGTGCAGTTGAAGGTGATGGTAACCAAGAGAAAGGCGATGCAGCCCAAGCATGCCAAGAGTGTACAAAAAAACAAGGAATGATGGAAGGAAAAAGGTGGCAGAAAGGCAAGAAGATGCCACTCAACCAAGAAAAAGAGGAAGACCTACCAAGCAGAAGTCAAACATCCAGGTTGAATGTGTTGGTTTGTTTGTTTCACCTTCTGGAGACACATACTATAGGGTAAAACTTAAGTCAGTTAGGTCAATTCTGAATAAGTATTATAATTATGTCTTTGTCAAGCTAACACATTTTTTCCTTGTTTTTATGTCTCTATTAGGCCCCAGGTTCATCCACAACAATACATCTTGATTCCTTTCAAGCTGGTCCTCAACCCACTCAAGCTCCAGCCCCTCCTCAACCCACTCAAGTCTCTCCAACTACACAATCATCAAGTGCAGCCCCTCCTCAACCCACTCATTTCTCTCAAGCTACACAATCATCAAGTGCAGCCCCTCCTCAACCCACTCAAGTCTCTCAAGCTACACAATCATCAAGTGCAGCCCCTCCTCAACCCACTCAAGTCTCTCAAGCCACACAATCATCAAGTGCAGCCCCTCCTCATGTCTCTCAATCCCCTCCTTTGACTCCAACTAAAGGTTTCAGAAGTGATTCTTTCCCAACTTTAAGGAATGGAAAGAAATTCATAACGAGGAGTTCCTTATCACCTCAAACGCCAAAGTGAATGAGGTTTCATTTGGTGTGTGAACACTCTTGAACAGATGGTCTTTTGTACATGTTAATGAACAGTTGGTCTTTGGTAGAGTTTTGGCCTGTTGGTGTTTGTTAATAGTAGTGCACTGAAATGTCAAATGTGGTCTTTTGTTAATATCAGTGCACAGATTGGCCTGAGGTGTTGGTTTGTTAATGTCAATGAACAGATGAGGTTTCATTTGGTGTGTGAACACTCTTGAACAGATGGTCTTTTGTAAATGTTAATGAACAGATGGTCTTTGGTAGAGTTTTGGCCTGTTGGTGTTTGTTAATAGTAGTGCACTGAAATGTCAAATGTGGTCTTTTGTTAATATCAGTGCACCGATTGGCCTGAGTTCTGGCCTGTTGGTGTTTGTTAATAGTAGTGCACAGATTGGCCTGAGGTGTTGGTTTATTAATGTCAATCCAAATGAACATATGGTCTTTTGTTAATGTCATGTTGCAATTATATTGGAGTTTATATGTGGTTTGGTGGTAATGTCATGTTGCAATCAAATGTGGTCTTTTGTTTATATGATCTTCAGTTTAATGTGGTTTGTTAATGTCATGTTGCAATTATATTGGAGTTTATATGTGCTCTTTTGTTAATGTTTGTATGAACAATGTCAGTAGTGTTGCAAACATAAAACAAAATTGCATTGCAAACAAAAGGACTCCCAGTTGTAAACAACATTGCATTGCATTCCATTGCATTGCATTGCATTGCAAACAACATTGCATTGCATTGCATTCCATTCAAAATACCAAAATACATTCCAAACATAAAACAAGTCATTGCTATGGCAACATTAATTGTTCATTCTTATCTTTTGCCAATACATACACAAAGAAAGCATTTAAAATCCCTAAAATAAAAACCAATCTAAGGTACATCTTTCCCTTCCACTGATTGGTTTCATTTTGGCTTCTCAACTCACACTCCAACCTTCCAATTTCTTGCTTTAAAGTAGCATTTCTTTGTTTTTCCTTCGTCAATTTCACTTCTATCTTCGCAAATTTTTCTTGTAAATCAGTTGCCTCATCCCTGTATTCATTGATTATATCAATTGCCCTTTTCGGAAATTCATCAACCCATTCAAAGTATCCACAATCTTTTTGGGGATCCTACAAAAATGAACACTTAAACAAATTAAAATCAATAAATCCAATATTTCAATTAATAATAATAATAATAATAATAATAATAATAATAATAATAATAATAATAATCATAATAATAATAATAATAATAATAATCATAATATTTCAATTAATACATATTTAAATCAATCAAAAATTTTAAATTATACCTTGTAATTTGGACACCCATTAAACCTCATTCTTGGGTGTTTTCTAGTCAGTGATGTCCACTCCGGAGCTCGCAATCCACATTTACAAAACTTCACCCATCCGGATACATTCGATGGTCTTTGATCTGAGGCAATTGTTGAAGATGAAGATGAGGCCATTGATTGATGAATCGAGAAGAAAGAAGACCGTCGATCTTTGATTAAAATCTTGGATCCACGATTAGGGTGAATGGGTCATCCAAATTGAAGAGGCTAAATAGATCATCCCAATGAAGAGATTAACAGAGAAGAAATTAAGAGAGTAATGAAAAGAAATCGAGGATGAAGAGGACTCCCAGTTGAAGAGGACGAGCTCGCTATTCTTTTGTCAATAAGGGAGGAGAGATAGAGAAGAGAGAGAAAGAGAGTAGAGATAATGAAACTGGTGAGGAAGAATGCTAAGCTTTATTTCCTCTTTCCCGCCAAATAAATTCCATGTCAACATTTTTATCCAAGTGGATACACAGTCATCACACAATAGGGGTATTTTGGTCTTTAAAAAAATTAATTAACGTTTCTGTTAACTGCCGTTACAAAAAGGACTAACCGTACAACAAAATGTTGAGTTCAAGTGCCACAATAGGAAATATCATAGTACTAAAACCTGATCAGGAAAAAGGTTCAAGTTCAGGGACCAAATTGTATATTAATCCTATTTATAATTTAGCAAGTGGAGTAGTTGATGACTACTTCCACCTTTTAAAGGGAAAAGAATTTGTGTTGCATCATCCTCCTTGTAAGAAGTGGTGATATCAGCTATCTATCTATCTATCGATTCTATCTAACATAATAAATAATATTTCTTTCGTACTTTAATTATTGTTTTATTTGATTCAGTATATAAATTAAAAAAATAATTAATTTAATTATTAATATAATTTAATGTTTAATTTATTTTAATGTCTATGTGTATGTAGTCTATAATTAAAGTAAGAAAAAAAATAAGAATAAAATGGTAAAAATAATATCATAAAAAGAAAAATTTTCAAACAAAATAATTATTCTGGAATAGATAAAAAAGAAAAAAAAGATAATAATTTAGTGACGGAGGGAGTATTGTTTTTTCCTATCACCTCGTGTGTGAGTTTGTGAAAACGTTAACAAAGACTTATGAATTCTCACTTTTGGTTTCCTTTAATTATTCTTCTTTACCTCAAAATTTACCAATACTTTACAAAAGTGTCTTTGAAAAGAGTAATGAATATTGTCCTCAAAGTAACGGTTACACCTTTTGACCCGCAAACCCTAGCTATTTCTAATATGGAAATCACTACTAGCTTCCACGAAACTTCTCACGTTATCATTAACTTTGTAAGAAATCCAAGTCAATACCAAACCGTGGAAGAAACTTTATGTGGCTTGTTGGTTATGTTAAAGGCGTAAGTGGTTTGGTTTGATACGAATTAGGCTAAAATTATTAATTGAATTGAATTTTATCGGTTTTATTTTTTTCAAACTGAATTGAACTGTCATAGATTTTAAAATCGAACTAAACCAAACCTAATTTCACGGTTTAATTATTTAAATATTCAAAAAAAAAATTTAATACCAAAGAAATGTTGTTAACACAAAATAAAATAACTAAAAGTTTAAAAAATTAACTTTAAAATACAATAATTCAATCAAAGTTTAGACGAACAACATGCTTAATGATCTACAAAGTATAGGCAAACAACATATTTAACAGTTTATAATAATCCAATCAAAATTTAGGTAAATATAATATATAATATTTTATATATAATATTAAATAAATATATACATAATATTAAATAAATAAATATAATATTAAATATATATAATATAATATAATATTATATATATATATATATAGCGATTCGGTTTGATTCGGTTCGGTTCAACCCTTAAAACTACAAACCAAACCGAACCGACTGATTTTTAAATTCTTGGAACTAAGGCCAAACCATCTTAGACCAAAACCGAATCAAATTGATCAGTTCAGTCTAATTTAGTTCGATTTGATAATTGTGCAGTTTGACCTTACAGCCCTAAATTCGGTGTATTACGTAATTGTAATTGAACATAGTGTAACATGTTTAGTAGCTTAGGTTGTGTGATTCCAATCCAAAATGAGAGGTACGACGTGATTAGGACTATTGCAACTCTTCTTTAAGCCAACAACAAAACTCATCGATCTGTTATAATGTGATTAATTAGAACAACCGTCCCGGGGAACCTATAAATTTTTTCCCCCGCTGTCTGAGGTTATTGACCAAGGTGCATGTGTTGACTGAAGTGTCCTCGAGTTGAGTGGTTAGGACAAGTCCAACAATGGTACTTGACCCATACGTATTAAAACCAAATTTTAATACATATTGATTACTATTATTTACAAGATATTAAATTATTATCTCCAACAATATGTATTAAATTCATGGTATTAAATTTATTTTTTATTAACTTTATTGATACTTTATACATTATCAATTATTTAAAGTACGACGATTGTTTTAATTAATTTCTTTTTTTGTTAAAATAAAATTTTTGAAAAAACTATAGTCGTCATTTGTCGTGATATAAAAATCATAATAAATTATGAATTAATGATAATTTAACCGACAATTGCCTCCAGACCCTCCACCCGCGCGCGTGTTCAGCTATGTGAAGTCCTAAGAAAGGTAGCAAATTTGTATTTGATACCGATGTTGCCCTTGGCTACACAAGTGACTATTTTTTCCCTTTGTAATATCTCTTCCCTACTTGTAAAAACTAAAATAAATAAATATATATTTAAACCATCAATTCTTAGTGAGATTAGTAACCATTGAATACTCCCCATATATATATATGTGTGTGTGTGTGTGTGTGTGTGTGTGTGTGTGTGTGTGTGTGTAGATTTAGGAGAAGTTAATTCAAAATTAGTTGGCTACATATCACCGTGAATTCTGATTGAGATATTATACGAAATTGAAAATATATTTTCATAATAGATGTCATTTGTAATACTGTGACTTTTAAATCAAGAAAACTACGTTAATGGTAGTAGTGTAAGTTATTTCATTTTTCTATTTTGTAGTAGTTAATTGCTTATGCTAAATATTTTATACTTGATTCATTCTACCAAACTAAAACCTTGCTCTAACAAAATCGAAATCCAAAATACATTAAAAACTTGTCTCATTTCTCAGATGTTTTCAGTTTGTCATCATTTCTGTCGAGAATTTCAAATCCCAGAAAAAGAAAAGTAGAGAGAAAAAAAAAACCTTGTGTAATGATATTGGACTTGTTTTTTTTTCCTAATTTTGTAATGATTGAATCAAGACCTTAACACGTGAGTGAGAAATAATAAATAAATATATATATATATATATATATATATATATATAGCGAGACTAATGAGTGAGAAGGTGAAAATTAAGAAAGAATGGATCAGGATGTTTTTAGAGCCCGTTTGATTATATGTTTTGGCCAAAACGTAGCTTATTTGTAAAAATTATGTTTTAATGTTGCGGCAGAAAAAACAGCTTTTTCAAAATACAGCTGCATTTTAAAGTGCTGAAATTTTCAGCTTTTTCCCAAAATACAGATTTTAAAACGCTGCTAGGAAAAAAAAAAGTTGCGTATTGAAGTGATATCTCAAACACATTTATAAAAAAAGACCTGTGTTTTTAAAACAGTGCGTTTTTTAAAACGCTGCATTTTTTAAGACGCTGCGATTTTAAAAATACTGCATTTTATAAACGCTACACCAAACAGACTCTTAGTTTCTTGATTACATCAATTCTTTCAATACACACATTGTAGATGATTGTTTTAGTATCTATCATTCTGACATTTCAAAGGTACGTTAAAAAAATTAAAATAATTAAAAAGTATTTTTCTATTTTGAGCAAAGAGTTCATATTTAAAAATTTTAATAATTAAAAGATATATAAGTATATTCTAAGTTTTTCATAATTATAAAAATAGTTGAGCTTAAGCAAGATGTTTATATTATATTTGAGGATTAAAATTAAAAGACTATAAAGTTTGTTGATATAATTTTTAAATAAAATATTAAACTTTTTACATGAAACGGATGGACTAGAAACTAGAAAGTATTAAATAGGAGCCAAGTGGCCAATCGGGGTTAACCAATAATGGCTTAAGCAAGAGATTTTGAGCTGTTTAAATTTATAATTTTAGATAGTTTGGAGGTCATAACTTGACGTGGAAGTGTTTATCACTATATCTATCAAATAGATTCGGTGATAAAGCCCATAAAAGAAAAAGACAAAGACCGCTAAACCTATCACAGCATAAACTTTGTTCCTTCCTTTCATTTTCTTCGTTTTTGCGTGTGTTTTTTTTTTTTTTTTTTGGGTGCAAATGTATTACAAGCTCGAGATTATGGTATTGTTACAAGTTTTAGTGTTAGTGTCGTTGGATAATTTTAACACAAATTTTAATACCTAAATATTATTAAGCTGGTGATAATTTAAAATGTCCACATCATCACTAAGAAAATGACAATTTTGATATGTAAATTTCATCTGACAATACTAACAATCAAACTTTTAAAAATATCAGAAGCTCGAGATCGTAATATCATAAATCTTTTCTTTTTTCTTTTAAGTTACTTCAAAAAGTTAGTTTTGCTAATAAGAAAGACAAAGGGAAATATAAGTACCCTTACAAAAGTGACTTTTTCCTAACCATGGGATATATATTACGTAACTTGTTGCTCCCACGCAACCTTTTGATCTTATCACCCTTTGGTTTAAAGTTTAGTAAATCAAGGTGAGATGATTTTACTCCATGCTATTAACACATTATAATTTAGGCAAAAAATTAAAAATGAATTCGTCTTATGAATTAGGATCCGTAAAACGGTGTTATAATTAAAAAACCTACTCTATAATTTAAAAGACAAACTACATAATTGGTCCACGGCCACGTCGATGAGGTTCAAGAGGTAAATATATCAAACACATGTGATGTTGGATATGTATGATTAGAAAACTAATAATATTGTTAAAGTTTTCAAATAAATGGGTTAGCATAGAAGATTGTGTTGATTCGAAAGGAACAAACTCAAAGATTGTTTGCCAAGTATAAACTTTGACCTCAATTGCAAGTGAAAATGAAGACTAAGTTCAATTAATTGAGAAGTGCACAAAGTGATTACGGTTGTCGAGATGACAGTGAATATTATTGTTCAACATGGTAATGAACATGTTCTTTTCCAAACTTGATTTGAGGGAGAGAATGTAAGATATTAAACTAAATTCTGTCCAACTAGAGTTATCTAATATTTAAGAATTTTGTCATTTATAATTTAAAGTCTGTTTGATCGTGTGTTTTGGCAAAAGCCTAAGGATAAAACAGAGCTTATATGCAAAAATTGTGTTTCAATGCTATGGCAGAGACGCAGCTACGTTTTAAAACGCTAGAATTCCTAACTTTTTCCCAAAACGCATGTTTTAAAACACTGCTAGGAAAAAAAAACTGTGTTTTGAAGTTATATTTCAAACGCATTTATAAGAAAAAAGCTGCGTTTTAAAAAATCTATGTTTTAAAAACTATGCATTTTAAAAACGGTACATTTTAAAAACGCTGCACCAAACGAACTCTTAGTGATCGGTCAATATTGTATCGCCTACTTACTTGATGAATAAGTTTATATGTTTGAAAAAATTAAGATTTAGTAAGGGTTATAAAAAGATTGATTAAGGAGCCTTATTATGCGAAAATAATTAATAATTTTGTAAGTTTCCTCCCATCACCATTACTGTAATTTTACTTAGCTGAACAAGTTGAATTATTGGAAGGGTAATACTTTGGGTACAAAAAATCACAAAAATTTGGTCATAAAAGCCTTATTGTTAATTTTTGATTGGTTTTTTTCATAGCTAGCGTCGGGCTCGTAAACTATGCAACCAATTAATAACCACCAACAAAAATTTTATAGAAAATTTTTTGTAATTTATTTGTGCCCGTAGCATTAATCTTATTGGAATTGACTTATAGAAACTTCCAAATTTGGTTCTCTTGTGGTTGTAGTGATCCTAATTGGCGTAAATATGAAGCCGACAGTGATAGTATATTTTGTTTGTTTGTTTCATATGTTTTGCTGAACCAACCTGTCATGGACATTGTTAATTTCATTCTTATTGTCAAATATTGTTTTCTTTAGTTTTTAGTAATTTTCAAGAATTGCAATTATCTTAATTCACCTCCATTTTAGGCAAAGATTTCACTTTTCTTTTTTAGAAGTTAACATGAGACTAAATCAAATTAAAATTTTACATGCTTTACTTATATTTTAGAAAATAAAATTTCATTAATTAAAAACTATCTTAAGAATATTATGGATTAAAACTTTCATAATTTTGTAAAAATCACTAAATTTATATTAATTATCGGTCAAACTTTAATTAAGTTGACAAAAAAAAGTTAAAAGTGAGCTTTTACCTGAAATGGAGGGAGTATATAGATAGGGCATACAATTCCAATTTGGTGGAGAGGATTGGTGAGACTTGAGGTCGTAGGGCTTGGATTAATTCAAAAGTTTTCTAGTATAAACTTTAGAAGTTGATCACTTCAAAATGTTTGAAAATTGAAAAGAAAATTTCATATCATAAGTTAGAACTCTTACTAACACTTATATTGAGGCCGAAAATCATAGGGAAAATTTAATTGAGGCATTTGACCATAATTAGACGGAGATATATAGCACAAAAGAAGGCTCATCTGATCAGTCCAATGGCTTTAACTTTTTCTCTCTCACACGCACTCATATTTAATTACTCCCTCTGTTCCACCTAAAGAATTTATGTTTAAAAAATCTAATAAATAAAGGATATATAACTAGTATTTGAGTTGATCATAATTACAAAAGTGCTAGAGCATAATCAATATGTTAATATTAAAAGTGGAGGGTAATGGTGAAATATTATGAAAAAGTGTAGACATAATTTTTGAAAGTGAACTCTTTGAGTGAAATATTTCGGAATAGTATAATGAACCATTTGCCTAAAATGGAGGAAGTAATTTTTAGCTATCCAAAAATTAGGGGCGTTGGTGTTATACACCAATGTTAACTGTCGGTGTACAAATTCGTATTGGATGAGGATAGGCAAAAGAGAAACTTTGAATCATTTGAATAAATTCAGTAATTCGTAAGGGACGTACTCCTTCCGTTCCACCCAAAGAGTCAATGTTTGAAAAGTCTAATAATTAAGGGATATATAAGTAGCATTGAAGTTGGTGATAATTACAAAAATATTTTAGTATAGTTAATATATTTATGTCACATGTGAAGGTAAAGTTGAAAGTTTTATAAAAATTATAGACATAATTTTATAAAATGAATTTTTTAAATAAAATATCTCAAAATAATATAGTGAACTCGTTATCTGAAACGGAGGGAATATATCTTATACTTAATCAACGATCTATATAAGAGAAAGTTGCTTGTTAATCTCGATTCATTTTAATATGAACAGGAATTTAACTAATTAAATTAATTAGAAGATACCAATAATTCTTGACGATTCCATTGGATCCCATTAATAAGGTTATTGATTCACAACTGACTTAAAGTGTAACGACCCGAGCTCGAAGCTTGGTCCGTCACGCATAGCCCACGCATTGGCCCACTAAGCACCTGGGTTAACTGGTCCACCACAAGCCACCCAAAAGTCCATGGATAGGTTGATGCCCAGTGAATTTGTTAAATAAAACATCTCAAAATAATATAGTAAACTCTTTTTATAAAACGGATGAAGTATTTATTTATCTCTGAGATGTTAATTAGTTTAGTTGTAAAGTAATTTGTCCAAGACGAGACCAATAATGGCATGACTAATAAAGTATAGCGAACTTGTATTTGAGTCTCGTGATGAAGCAAGGAAATTAGAAAAAAGATGGAGAATCATCTCTAATTGTATAATGGAGTTGCAAATAAAAAAGAGAAAAAGAAGTCCAAGACTCTATAGAATGCATAATTGTATATTAGTCGTTGTCGTGTCACATGCAATGTTTGTGCAATTACATGTTAATGAAATTATTTTTTTTATATTTTTTTATTTTCTTTTTTAAATATTTTTTTGAATGTTATGTTTTCATACTTTGATTATTACTATTCACAACTAAAAAATTGCTTAGTATACCCTATTACTTAGTACACTCTCCTCCAAAATATTTTTTACTACTCAAAATGCTAAGTACACCTCCCTAAATTTCATAATAACACTTACAATATTTTCTTCAAAATTAACCTACCCAATACTAAATACACCTCACCCCAAACAACATTATTTATCATCCTTTCCACCCAACCCCAACCAACACAGTAAAGCCCACCTCCCCTCACCCTCCTCTCTTTCTCCCCTCCCCCACCCCCACCCCCACCCCCACCCCCAGTCAGCCTGCCTCCCTCTCCCTCCTCTCTTTCACACCCCCACGCCAAACAACCCACTATTGCTCCTCCTTCCCCCCCACCCCACCCCACCCCACGCTGCAAGCTTCTTTCTTTTCTATTCAAGCCGGCTTTTTTTTTTTTTAAAGGTGTTTGGGACTGTGTGACATGAACTTCCATAGTGGTGTTTGACACCCTTACCAAACATCCTTTGCTATGTTCGATAGGGCTACCGAACAAGAAATAAAAAAAAAAATTAACCTAAAAAATGAAAAAAAAAAAAAAGGGCATTTAAGTTAAAATTTATAATATATGAGGTGGGGTGTACTCAATAAATGTGTGGATGTAAATAACAACTCTCTTATTTTTATTATTTTATAAACATTTTATTTTAATCCCCCCATCCTCTAACCATGTTCCCCCTTTAAGCCTCGGTTGGTTAAGTAATAGATTTGGAGA
The DNA here is from genome assembly GCA_016624345.1 of Platycodon grandiflorus. Classification (NCBI taxonomy): domain Eukaryota; kingdom Viridiplantae; phylum Streptophyta; class Magnoliopsida; order Asterales; family Campanulaceae; genus Platycodon; species Platycodon grandiflorus. Next base: position 41,332,179 of record CM028365.1, read on the forward strand.
GCCAAGGATCAAGTCACAGCCAGGTGTGGAGGTTTCATCCTCTTGGGGGTGGCTCAGATACTGGCGGGTCCTCCTAGCTACTTAATCGCTGAGTCACCGTAATTTTTCCTCTCACATTCTCATGGGACTGAGGTGTAGGGGCTCTCGGGGAAGAGTTTCCCCTTTTGGAACACGTTTTCCCCCCTTTAACCCTTATTTCTCTCCCTGATTTAAACGACTTTCCTTAACCATCATGCGACTTCAACTTGTCTCTTTAATAGAAAATTTCGTGAGTACTAAACCTTGGTTTGTGGTTTTGTCCTAGTTTTTACATATTCTCGATCTTTCATCGGTAGCACATTTTTTTTTTTCTCTCTTACCTTTTCATTCAATTATTACAACACTATGAGAAAAAAATCCATGGCCTGAAGCAACTTTGGCATTACATTCAGTTTGCCAGCTAGATTCTGTCATGATCCAACTATAGCATAAAAGAAGAAAAAATCCATTATTACTTTATATTCCAATTAAAAGTTTGAAAAAATATAGCTATTAGTATTCTATTTTTTCAACTATGATATATTGATGTTTATTTTGCTTCAACTGTGACACTTCATTGATGTTACAATTTTTTTTTTTTTTTTGGGGAAATGAGGTGTCTCCAAACACATTGGACTGATGATTAATTCTGGACCGAGGCTAATCTTTGCTCAAGATACTGAGCCTGCCGCTGACCTAAGTAAATTTGTGACTAGTGAGAGTCGAGCACGGGACTTTCCTCTAAAAGGATAATTTTATAAGTAATGATAAATGGATCAATTTGATCCAACTCAAAAGCATTTATTACTCCTTAATTTTACGAAAAAATATTTATTGCTCCATAAATTACCTAAAAAAGATATTTTCACCCTTACATATTTATTGTTCATGGAAAAGAGTACAATTTTCAATAAAGGGTACTTTTAAGTAAAACACTTTTTTACTTTCTTTGATTTTATAAAAGTATTTTCATTGAGTCAGATCAAATTAATCCATCAATATTTATTGTAAGTTTATTTAGTAATATGATTAATCAATAATGCATAACAATGACGCTAGGAATTGACAACTTTTAGGCCTTGTTTGGACACGCAATTTTTGTAGTTAGTTATTTTTCTTAATTTTTTTACTTTCTCTTTCTCTTTCTCTTACATCGGTTTCACATTTTTTTCTCTCAATCTTTCTTACTTGAAAAATTATAAATCACAAAAAAAAAAAAAAAAGATTTTGTAGAGTCCAAACATGACCCTAAAAATTAGAGCTACTCCAACCGAGCCCCCAAAACCCTAATTTTGGGCAAAACCCACCCCAAAGTTCTCCAACCGACCCCTCAAACATCCCCTCAATTTGGTGTGATGAATAGTACCAACCCAAATTTGGGGCAATACTATTCATCTAACCCCAAATTTGGGTTGATGGGACCCACTCCTTTTTTTAAAATACAAAAAAGTATTAATAATATGATATATTAATTTTAAAATATTTTAATTGACCAATAACTAATAATATATATTATAGCTATGTAATAAATATTAATAATGTAATTTATTTTAAAGTAATAAACACTATAAATTCAATAAATTATAATAAATTGGTCTATTATGTAAATTATTTTGTATTTATTATTAATATAGAAATAAATAAATAATTATAATAAATTATTTAGAAAACACAATCTCATATTTAAATTTTAAAATGACATACAACTTGAAAATAAAAAAGACATACAACTTAAAAATAAAAAAAGATATACAACTTGAAAATAAAAATGACATACAACTTAAAAATAAAAAAAGACATACAACATGAAAATAAAAATGACATACAAAAAAATAAAAATGACATACAACTTGAAAATAAAAAATGACATACAACTTAAACATATGACCGACACTCGATTTTAAGAATTTCTTACCCGACATAGACAAATCAAGGATAAACAGGCTCACCTTGCACTTCGGAATGCCTTAATTAAACATTTATGGGCACAATTTAGTACGGGATAGTGAAAATTAGGCCAAAATAATACGGAGTATGTACTTTGAATTGAGTGTTTTTTTTGTTTTTTTTCTTTGTAGTTTTTTAAGATTTTAAATAGATGTATTGCTTGCTCTTTCATAATGTATGAGTTTGTATTTATCAAATGGTTAGTAATTTAAAATATATTAAATTACTTTTTTTAAATACTATTAATTATATAAATAATATTATAAAATAAACTTATTAAATATAATGAAATTATTAATTGCGTAATCTTAATAATTACAATTTAAAATGTTAGTAGAAAATCAAAATAGAATATGTTAAGAAACATTCTTTTTGGTGTAAGATTTGGTGGAAAGTATTAGAGTTAGAATAGTCAATAATGCTAACATTGCTCCAAATTAGTGTTGAAATTGCCCCAAATTATGGTTTGGTTTTGGGTTGGAGTTAGGGGTGTAAGTCCGAACCGCCGAATCGAATCGAATTTAATCGAACTTAATCGGCCAGTTCGGTTCGGTTTTGGGTTAGGACGGTTCGGTTTAGGTTTGAAAATTTTATAAACCGAACGGTTCGGTTCGGTTTGCGATTTTTGGTGCCAAACCGAATCGAATCGAACCACCACCATTTAATTTTTATTTATTTATTTATATATATATTATTTAGTAATTAGTATTTGAATTTAATAAGAAAATTATTGTTGTTTGCCTACATTTTGATTGAATTATTGTAATTTTAAAGTTAATTTTTTTACTTTTAATTATTTAGTTTATGTTAAAAGTATTTTTTTGATATTTAAATTTTTTTTCTTTTTTAAAATATTTAAATAATTAAACCACAAAACAGAACTAAACCAATCAATTTGATTTAAAATTTGTAGCGATTCGATTTGGTTTGAAATATGTAAAATTATTAAAAGATAATTTAATTTACAATTTTGATTCAAATCAAACCACCTCCAACCTAGTTGGAGTTGCTCTTAAGCTTTTACCTTGTCGGAACAAGCATTAAATACATTTAAAAAAAGAGCAATTGCCATAAATAATGTGGTCTGCCCATAGAAAAAAAGCACATGGGATATAAGTCTGTCTGGCACCAGCCCATACTAAACCTGGACTACTGTAAAAAGCTCAGTTTTAACAATGGCGGGCGGGTATTTACTGTTATTTTAATCTTTTACTGCTAACCGTTGTTTGCAAACTTACAAAATCTCATACTCGTAGAACTTCCACGAAACATTACTCCCACGCGCATTGATGTATGTGTACTCCACGATCACCGCTCTCCATTTTCTCATCTACCGACCTCATCGTGATTAAACCGCAAATTAGCACTAACGTCGTATTCAGTAACGTTGCGCAATGTCAGGATTGCTGGATACGTCATGTCACTTCAATGATATACTCCCTCCGTCCCTAAATTATTGTCTTTCTTTCTTTTTTCGTCTGTCCCAAAATAATTATTTTTTTTAAATTTTTTTTAAAATATCACTTTTACTATTTTACTCTTATTTTTTTTCTTATTTTAATTATGAGCCACATATACATAGACATTAAAGAAAACAATACACTTTTTCAATACTATTCTAATATTAATAATCAAGTTAATTAAGTTTTCTTAATCTATGTACCGGATCAATCCAGACAATAATTTAGAGACAGAGAGAGTACTTCCTCTGTCCCAGATAAAAGTTCATACTTTTTATTTTAGTATGTCCCAACTAATGTTACTTTTGATTTACCTATTCTCTATCATTCTTCCTAATATACCTTAAAACTCCATTTAATATAACACATCCTAAAAAAACTCATTTATTTAAAATAGTTGAACTCAATTAATATTTATAGGTATTATAGTCAGAACATATTTTACAACACATTATTAATTATATTTCTTAATTTTTGTGTTTTATTCACTAAAAATATTTATCCGAGACGGAGGGAGTACTAATTAGTTTGTTAATAAACTGAGTCAAATAATGGCACTGCTCCGTTAGTAAAACAAAACTTGTTTTACCACCAAGCCAGTAAATTAGTTAATATTTTGTGACGATAAATGTTCCCACTTTTTATTTGGGATGTTTTGACTAACGTTTTTAATGATTTTTATGCACATATTCTTTACTATTATTTTTAATATGCCTTTAAAACTTCATTTAATATAGTACATATTAGATAAACTCATTTATTTAGAATATTAGAACTCAATTAATGTTCATGAATATTATCGTTATAAGACATTTTACAACATATCATTAATTACGTTTCTTAATTTGTGTGCTTTGTCAACTAAGAACATTTATCTGGAACGGAGGGAGTATTAAGCTATTTTTGTTTAACTATAGGCTTTGAGCAATATCCAAAACAATATACTCTCTTTGTCCCTAAATTATTGTCATGCTTTTCTTTTTATCCGTCCCAAAATAATTATCTTGTTTGAAAGTTTTCTTTTTAGATAATACTTTTATTATTTTACCATTACTTTTTCTTAGTACTTTAATTATGGGCTACATGCACATAGGCATTAAAAGAAACTACACATTTTACCAATATTAATAATCAAGTCAATTATTTTTTCTTAATCTATGTGCTGGGTCAAATTAGATAATAATTTAGGGACGTAGGGAGTAATTATTACTATTTATATTATATTTTAGGCCGTTAGTTTTAGATTTTTTTTTTAAAAAAGAAGTTAACTAGGCCCCTCCCTTAAGGGTTGAATCCTAGCTTCACCACTGGGTGCGAGATTCAGCTATATAAATTTATGTAAAATAAGACTATTATCACCACCAAGTGCGTAAATTAGATGATATTGAGCTATTTTTGTTTACCTATAGGTGCGAGTTTAAGCTATTTAAATATAAATTTGGTAAGAGTGAGCTTTATAGTCTTTGTGATTTTACCCAATCTGAAAGGTCAAACTTTTTCGCTTAACTTTCATATGCCAAAAAATAAAAAATAAGACTCTAATTTGGCGACATTGATAAACTAACTAGAGTTATGTATTTATCAACAACAACAACAACAGAAGAAGAAGAAAAAAAAAAACCCTAGAGTTACATATTTGATTTATTTCCCACTTTTATTTTGCAGTACATATTAAATGTCTGAAATAATAATTTGTAATTGTGTGAATAGTGAGTTTCATTTGTTGAAGTAATAAATTAAACTAAATGACAAAATGGTAAACACACTATAAAATATGGTTCTTTTTAGACACAATAATAATAATAATAATTTTGTAACCATTTGGATTCAGAAAAACGTTTTTGTGTCAATTAGAGATTCTATCAATATCTTATAAACCTCTCGTATGTATCTTGTTTTGTAAAATTTGATATGTTAATTTGAAAGTTGGATCAATTTTCTAGATCCTTTGGTTGTAACTATAATATCACTCTTTTTTAGAATATAGACACATTTTTTTTAGAACAAGAGTAGTGATAGGAATATACATTTTTTGTACAATTTTTTTTATCGTAATTTAGATGGTAAGCATGTGATTAGTTAGAGATCATATCACTTAACATGTGACATCACCCTTTAATTCACCACATTTCAACGCTTAGATTGAGATGAAAATTTTGTACAAAAATATTTACATCCCTATCGTTTTTCTTAGAATGATCCAGAAAAGAGTAGCTCGGTTTCAAGGACATGGGAGTATGTTTTATTGGATTTTAATGCAAAATTTTTTTTTTCATTCGTCCCTAAATGACTATCTATTTTTTTTAAAAAAATTATTTCGAAATGAATATCCATTTTGTTATGAAGTTATTAAAGTAATCTTTGCTAATTATCATCTCCAATATTTACTTGCCATGATATAACGAGGATCAAACTTTTATCTAATATAATAGATAATGAAGATTAAACTTATAGATTAACTTATCCATTAACTTGTACGTTTTATAAAATTATGTTTGACTAATCCTAATATTTGACAAGTTAATCTAAAAGTTTGTTATATATCTTATATAATAATTATTGAAGATTATTTATTAATTTATTAGGCGCCAATTGAGTAAGATTAAGTTTTGTGAATCCTTATATCTCAAGTAAGATTCTTTCCATAATGATTAGAGAGGAAGAGAGTAATTTAGGAGGAAACGAAATAGTAAATGGTATTACGAACTTGAGTTTGTGGTCGTTAGAGTCGATGGATTAAGTCTATTTAAATCTTAACACTGTTGGATTAATTTACAATGTAATAAATTTGATTTATAGATATAAGTAGATTTGATCGAACTACACTAACACTAAAATTTATAATAATACCACAAACTCAATCTCGTAATACCAGACTAAAATTAGTTGAAACTTGAAACCAACATTATCCGAAACGTGCACTTAAATAGCGTGTCGATTGGTACATGGAAATGAAATCAATTCTGCGGAATCGATTACTAGCAATGGAATTCCACAGAAATAGATTGGAAGATGATTCCTAGAAAGTGTTTAGTAGTATAAGGAATGTGATTACTAATGTAAAAAATTTCTATTAAACTGTTTGGTAAGAAACAAAACATCTTGGAATGTGAACGGCCTCACCCTTCCCTCGTGACACGTGGCCATCACCTCAGCGGCCAGGTCACGAACTGGAGCCCACACCGAGGTAGAACCCCGCCACGAAGAAACGCCGACCTAGAAGCCACGCCAGACCGGGGCCGTCGGATCCCAGCATGCCCTACCCTTACGACGACCTGGCAAATTCCTCAGCGACACGCCCAAGACCAGGTCGACATCCGCCGCTAATCGACGACCATACCCGAAGTCGACCTCGGCTCAACCCCGCCCGGTCCCGCTTGCACACGTGGCTCGCCCTTACGGACATAGGGAAGGTACAGCTGCGATACTAAGCCTCGCTCCACCTTCCCACCTTCCGACAGAAAGTACAAGGACCACAAGACGGAAAACGGCCACGATCTCCCGAACTCCGCCGCAGCACTAAGGGACAAAGATTGCCACAGGGATTGTCTCCACACGGTCTCCTCTCCATGAAGAGATACCACCCTCCGCCAGCCTATAAATACCAAGGTATGGACTCACTTCAAGGGGATGAACATTATTCACCTGCACACACTCTTGCACTCCTAAACTCTAGCTCATTATCATCAGCCACATTCACGCACCGCGTGAACACCGGCCATTCCACCACCTTGAACCGACTCTTACGCCGGAGGGTTTTAGCTGGGCAACCCCCAGCTCCCCTGTGCTTTTCATCTGTCTCAGGTCACTGTTCCATTCCCTACTCACCAGATTACCAGAAAGGATCCAGCAACTCACAGCCCAGTATCCAGATAGACTACAGCACAACACCTACGTGGAACTGACGTGGTCACAGCTCATTTTTGGCGTGATCAGTTTGGTTCCGTTGCCGGGACCTCAATCCTTACGATCCCAGTGTGAACAAGTGACCAGCAAATGACGACTTCGAAACAAGCATCAAAACAAGCCCCTCCAGCGCCAGCCTCGGTGGCACCCACAGCAGCGCTCCCAACGAACCAGCCGGGCGAGCAGGCCGCCGGAGCCTCGCCTATGGGAGCCTCAGCTGGGCTGCCCCTGCATGAAAACACCCGGGCTAAGAGGGTAGCCCGGGCAATGAAGAAGAAGCTAACGAGCAAGCTCCAAGCCTCAAAGGAGAAAAGGCCAGCCAGGCCTGAACGAAGTGGGAAGACGGCTACTCCCTCCACCTCGGCTGAGGAAGACGGTTGCGACGAGGACGACCTGCAGATTCTGGGGGAAAAGCAACCTCTCACGCCACACGAGAGGGACTTAGCAGAGCTGGAGCACGTGCGCCGTGAGAGGGCCTACTTGGAAAAGCAAAGAGAGCTCGAATTGCGCGAGTACGAACTATCTCGCAAGGTCGCAGAACATGCAACCTGTGAAATCGACCTGAATATTCGACCCCGGCAGGAAGGCCACCAAGATGGCCGAGCTGCGAGGAGGGAAGCCGGAGGTTCAAGAATGGATGATTACAGCAAGGGGTCCCGAGTTGACGCCCAGAGATTAAGTGCGAAACACCGGCTCGGAGAGAGAGTCGAGGACAAACAGAAGCCTAGTATCAGAGAGCGTCTGGGAAAGACGGTGGAGGAACCGAAGGGGAGCGTGCATACTCGGCTGGGGCCAAGAGTCAAAAACCCCAGCCCGGCCAAGTCATGCAGGTCGCACCGCGCTGAGGCCAGCGAGGTTCGATCAAGAAGACGGGAGTCACCTCGTGGACGCAGGTCGAAACATGAGGCCTCGCAGAGTGACACCTCCAGTAGTAGCGCATCGTCCCACCGCTACCACAGGGTCAGCAGCCGCGACCGCCGATCCAAAAGGAAAGAAAGAACCGAGGATGCAGAGGAGGGAGTGTTGCGCAAAGTAAAGGAGCGACTGGAGGCCCTTGAAAGGGGTAAATTTGATAAGCTGTCGAAGAATGTGACCACTGCTTTTTGCAAAAGGATCAGGGACACCCCCCCAGACCCCCGCCTCAAGCTACCCTCCCTGAAGAATTATGAGGGTAATTCGAATGCTCGTAGCCACGTCTCGAGCTTCGAAGCGAAGATGGGAGTATGCACTCGAGAGCTGGACTTGTGGTGTATAGTGTTCGTGAGCACGTTCGGGGAGGTGGTCCTCAAGTGGTTTGAGGAACTCGAAGAAGACTCGATCAGGGACTGGCACGACCTGAAAAGGGTCTTTCTGGAAAAATATTCATCCGCAGGCGAGCTCCCCAAAAGCGAGAGCGACCTGTGCGGAATCAAACAACGAGTCGGCGAATCCCTAGAAAGCTACCTAGAAAGATTCAAGAAGGTCGCCGAACAGCTCCAGAGTGTCCCAGACAAAACGGTGATGGCTTTCTTCCAGCCGGGCTCAGTCGGCAAGGCTCTTATCGAGATCGGGATGCGACCCCGGTCAACGGTGCGGAAATGTATACGGCGGCTCAAAGGATAGGGAACGTGGAAAAGACCCTTGAGGAACAGAAAAGGACACCCGAAACCCTGAGCCTCAAGTCGAAGTCCAGGAGAAGTCGGGAACGAAGCACGAAATGGCGACCACGATAAGAGCGAGAGGCAGGAGTAGATACCGAAGAGGAGTCTTATACCCCCTTGAATGCAAGCGGGAGCAAATCATGAATGTGCTCCTACAGAGAACAGATTCGCCGACCCCACCCCCGAGAAACTCCCATTCCCCGCGACCCAAACAAGCGGTGTGCCTATCACAAAGACATCGGCCACACAACGGAGGACCGCATCCAGCTCAAGAAGGATATTCGAGGCGATAGAGAGAGGGAGCTCGGGAGGTACGAGCGAGAGACGGAAACAGCAGGAGGAGGCCGAGGAGGCCCCAAGAAACAATACCGAGGAGGATGAGATCCTGATTAACATGATCACGAGAGTGGTCAAGTATTACCAAATTGAAGAACGCTATCAATAGTCGAACCACGTCGTCGCCCCACCTCGCGTTTGGGGGAGAGTGGAATCACCTTTCATGCCGCCGAGCCGGCGGCCAACCCAACGAAAGGGCGCCTCGACCGTGGAAGCGAAGATAGGGCGAGGAAGAGTAAAGAGGGTATTGATTGACACCGGAGCGGGGAAGGACATCTGTACTACAAATGCTTTCAAGCGCTCGGATTAGGAGCTCGCACCTAACTCCAAGCAATGTCAAACTCGAGGGCTTTACGGGACACAAGGTCGCCGTGAAGTACACGACCTAAAGGTCATCCTCGGCGCGGACAACACCCGCACGAGATAGTTACCTTCCCGGTCCTCGACATCCCCTCTCCTTATAATGCTATCCCGGGCCTCCCCGCCCAAACGAAGTTTGATATGGTAATCTCCCGCACATCGAGAGTCAAGTTCCCACCGACGAGGGTTGGAGAAGTAAGGAACGATCCGAGAAGCACCTTGAACTACCGCCGATGAGAAGAGGGCCGAGGAAGCCCGGAGGAAAGGAAAAGGAAAAATGACGATCGTGGTGGCTGACACCGAGGACGCAAAGGAAGGACACCTCGGTAAAAGGGCCAGGTCGGTCACAATTTCTGAAGAGGTCGAGGGAGGAAAGGAATCTGGACCAGTTGATCAAGCATAGCAATTAGCGCGAGTTGGCTCCCCCAACTCGCAACTTGACAAAAGCACAGGCGACGACACGCACGGCCACCCCGTCAGGGATGCCGAGCTTGCCGACTCGCACCTGGTCGCTGTCAAGGAGAACAGAGGAGCCGACCGCACCGGACGAAAGCACGGCGACGACATGCTCGACACGCCCGAGCATGCCGACTCGAACCCGTCGTCAGAGAAAGGGAGGGCGCCTGAAAAGATTATCACCATCGAAAGTCTGGATAGCAGGGATCAACCAACCATTCAACCCCACGAAGGTTTTGACGAAGTGGTCATTAACTTCGACTTCCCAGAACAGAAGATAAAGGTCGGACTGGAGATCGACGAGCAGGAAAGGGAAGCCATCATTGCTTTCCTCCGAGAGAACACAGACGTATTTGCATGGACTGCCGAAGACATGGAAGGAATCAGTGAGGAGGTCGCAGTCCACAAACTAAACGTCGACCCAAGTGTAACACCCGTCCAGCAACGACCGCGAGTTTTCTCTCCTGAAAAACAAGCGGCGATAAAAGAGGAGGTCGATAAACTGCTCAAAGCGAGAATAATCAAGGAGGTCTTCTACCCGACCTGGATAGCAAACGTGGTGATGGTCAAGAAGACCAGTGGGAAGTGGCGGATGTGTGTTGATTTCACCGACTTGAACAAGGCGTGCCCCAAAGACCGGTTGCCAAGGATAGATCAGCGGTGGACGCAATTGCGGGCCACAAAATCCTTAGCTTCGTCGACGCCTATTCGGGCTATCACCAGATACGCATGTGGTTGGCCGACCAGGAACTAACGGCTTTCCGAGCAGCAGGGGCGATCTACTGCTACAACATGATGCCCTTCGGGCTTAAAAACGCGGGGGCCACTTATCAGCGTATGGTGAACAGGGTATTTGGGGACCAACTCGGAAGGAATGTGGAAGCCTACATTGATGATATGGTCATCAAGACCAAACAGGCTAACCACATTGAAGATTTGAAGGAAACATTCGAAAATCTGAGACGGAACAAGATGAAGCTGAACCCGGCGAAGTGTGCTTTCGGGGTGAAAGCAGGAAAGTTCCTGGGCTACATGGTGAATGAGCGGGGCATAGAGGCAAACCCTGAGAAAATACAGGCCCTGGTCGACATGCGAGCTCCCAGCTCGGTCAGAGAGGTCCAGCGCCTAAACGGGCGAATAACCGCATTGGGAAGATTCATTGCGAAGTCCGCCGAGAAAAGCCTACCATTCTTCAAAACCCTGAGGGGCAGCAAGAGATTCGCGTGGAACGAAGAATGCGACAAGGCTTTTACCGAGTAAAAGAATACTGGGCGCCCACCCCTACTCGGCCCTACACTGGAGAGACCCTGTTTGTATACCTCGCGGCCGGACACCGCGGTGGCCGCAGCTTTGGGGAGGACAACTCGGTCCAAAAGCTGCCTACTATGTCTCACATGCGCCGACCGATGTGGAGACAAGGTACCCGAATGTAGAAAAGGTGGTCTTGGCGCCGTGTGGCCGGAAGGAAGCGACCTACTATTTTCAAGCTCACGCCATAGTAGTATACACCGACCTCCCCTCGACGATTCTACACAAGCCCGATGTGGCGGGAGAATGATGAAGTGGTCGGTAGAGCTCTCGCTTATGACATCACCTACGAGCTGCGCAAAGCTATCGGGGCCAGGTACTCGCAGATTTCATCGCGGAAACTTCATTTGCGAAGACCGAAAGCCCGACCACGAGACAACCAAGCGGGCGCCGACGTCAGCCCCAGCGGGTCCAAGAAAAGAAAGGCCGCGAGCTCGGCGCAACCGCGACCGAACAGTTGGACACTCCACGTCGACGGCTCATCAAGCAGATCGGGGAGCGGGCGGGACTATCCTGCGACCCCAGTGGAGAGGAAATCGAAGGCACTAAGGTTTAAATTCCTGCGTCAAATAATCGGGCGGAATACGAAGCCACGATAGCGGGAATGGAGCTCGCAATGGAACAGGAGCCACTCGTGTCGTCATCTTCGGCGATTCCCGGCTCGTCGTGAAGCGGTTCGGGGGAATACGGGGCTAACCACCCCACGCCGACCAAATATTGAGGCGGCCGGAGCTTACCGGACAAGTTTGAGTATTGGGAGCTGGAGCAGTCGACGAACGGAAAACATGCGGGCGGATTTCTCTCAAAGGTCGCCTCCTCGGAGATAGGCGACCTTCCCCGAGGTTTGGAATTCCTCGATTCACCATCGTGTGCAAAGAAAGAGTCATGCTGTTCGGCCACGGAGAAGTGTTGGATCGACGAAATCCAAGATTACATCGAGCAAGGGATCCGGCCGCGACAAGAACCCGGCCCGATTTGAGAAAAGAGCACCCGATACACGATAATCGCCGGAGTCTGTCTGAAGGTCGTTCACAAAGCCTCGCTGCTGCGTTCGACCCGAGATCGAAGATCTGCCGCGAAGTCCACGAGGGTGTGTGGTGGACACCCGCGCGAGGACATTGGCCGACAAAGTCATTTTCCAAGGTTATTGCGGCCAACGCGCGAAAAGACGCCGAATCCTATGTCCGAAGATGCGATAAGTGCCAAAGATTCGAGACATCCCAGTTGCCGTCGGCCAAGAAACCCCGGTGGTCGCGGCATGGCCCTTCGACATGTGGGAGTCGACCTCATAGGCCCTTTCCCGAAGGCCGGGGAACTGTGAATACGATCGTAGCCGTGGATTACTTCACCAAGTGGATCGAGGCAAAGCCTTTAGCTACCATAACCGAGGAGAAAGCCATAGGCTTCATTCATGACCAAATTTGGTGCCGATTTGGGCTCCCCCGAGTCATTGTGTCCGACCACGGCACCCAATTTTCAACCAAATTCACCAAAAAGTGCGAACTGATGAACGTGAAACATTGGCAGTCCTCGGTTGCTCACCCCCAGGGTAACGGCCAGGCCGAGGCAGGGAACAAGAAGATTCTGCACGCGCTGAAAAGGAACTTGGATGAAAAGAAGGGTAGATGGCTCGACGAGTTGCCCATGGTACTATGGAGTATCCGCACATCGGTACGAGGCCCAACTGGGGAGACCCCATTTACATTGGCGTACGGATCGAAGCCATGGCACCTAGAGATGGCCCCGCCGACCATAAGGGTCAGCCAGTTTGACGAGCTCGCCAATGTCTCAGCTCGAAAAGTAGACCTCGACCTCTTGGAAGAAAGGAGATTGGAGGCCAGGCCCAGAATGATCAACTATAAGCAGCTCACCAAAGCCCACCATGACAAGAGGGTCAAGCCTAGAACTTTCCACGTCGGCGATCGGGTACTCGGAAAATCGAAGTCACGGGAAGAAATGCAAACAGAAACAAGCTGTCTCCGAACTGGGAGGGACCATTCGAAGTCACAGGCATAATCCGAGAAGGAACATATCGGCTGGCCGAACCAGATGGCACACCACTCAAAAACCCCTGGCACTCCGACCACCTCAAAAAATATTATCACTGAATGTAATAGCTTGTACTTAGATGTTTATCAATGAAAGTTCAATTCCTCAAAATGCTTCATCGGTGATGCCTGTTCGGGAACTACTTCGACCACGTCGAAACCCTAGTGCGACCTGCTCTTCCCCACGAGGAAGAAGATCGCAACTCACATCACTTCGACCACGTCGAAGTCATAGTGCGACCTGCTCTTCCCCACGAGGAAGAAGATCGCAACTCACATCACTTCGACCACGTCGAAGTCATAGTGCGACCTGCTCTTCCCCACGAGGAAGAAGATCGCAACTCACAACACTTCGACCACGTCGAAGTCATAGTGCGACCTGCTCTTCCCCACGAGGAAGAAGATCGCAACTCACATCACTTCGACCACGTCGAAGTCATAGTGCGACCTGCTCTTCCCCACGAGGAAGAAGATCGCAACTCACAACACTTCGACCACGTCGAAGTCATAGCTCGACCTGCTCTTCCCCATGAGGAAGAAGACCGCAACTCATATCACTTCGACCACGTCGAAGTCATATTGCGACTTGCTCTTCCCCACGAGGAAGAAGACCGCATCTTAACATACTTCAACCACGTCGAAGTAATCTTTCGACCTGGTCCTCCCCATGGGGAAGGTCACATACTTAAAGCTGCACCTCGCCACTACGAGGTCGCTCTGACCGCAATAAGAAAATCACATTAAAATGCTAAGTGTTGCATCAAACAAAACGATCATGATTATATTTACTCAAAATAAATAAGTTATGTACAGAAATCGAAGTAGCCAAAAATGAAAATTGTTTAAACGGCACAATCTGCCAAATTCAACCCGACGCAGCGGGGTTCAAACATCAACACGGCTCTCAGCCTCATGAAGGGAACGGGCGTGCTCGTCCTGATTCGACTTGGTGCCTTCAAATTCTGAAATCTTGAAATCACCGTCGAAATCGACCTCCTCCCCTTCAGCAATGGCCTCGAGCAGAAAAGGCACGTTGTTATCAAAGACGGGGGGCACCCAGGGCTCACGACCCATCTCGGCATCTTTCTTGCCAATCAACTCCAGCTCTTCGGCCGGTAGGAACAAGTTCATGCCCACGCCGAGCCAGTCACCTTTAACTCGGCCTCTCCCCACCTGATGAGATCCCGAAGTGGAGTGCCGCAGGCCGCTGCAACCCGCAAGATCTGTGCCTTGCCCTTATCATAATACGAAAAAAGCTCATCCAGGAAGGATGAAGTCTTTCTGTATTCGGCGACAGCAACTTCCGGGCTCGGCACCTTCCTCGCCTCCGCCAGCTGCCTCTCCAGCTCGCTAATCTTGCCCTCGAAGCTCAGCTTCACCTTCACGAGCTCACCCTGAGCGGTCAGAGCCTCGCCTTTGGCGGACTTCAGCTCAGCTCGAAGCTTCGCCCGGTCGGCATCGGCGGCAGCAATAGTGCCTCCAAGCTCAACCTTCAACTGAGCAAGAGTGCCTTCAAGCTCAGACTTTTGCCGGGCGGCATCCTCGGCGATTCGGGTTGCCTCCTCGACCTTGCTAGCAGCCAGGTCCTGGCTCGCCCTGACATCAGCCTGGGCCGAGGTAACCGCGGCTTCAAGCTCAGCCACGCGAGCAAGTACCCGATCATGCTCAGCCTTATCAGCGGATTCCCGCTTCTCCTCCTCGAGCTGGGCAATGCGCGCGAGGAACTCGCGCCTATCCCTGCGGGCCTGAGCCAGCCTGTTAACGTAACCTTTGATCGCGGCGGCAAACTGCAAGATTAAAACAACTGATCAGCTCGGCATACAACCCGTCAAATAAATCTGAGCAAGCAACACTTACGCGAGAAAGG
This sequence comes from Platycodon grandiflorus, assembly GCA_016624345.1. Classification (NCBI taxonomy): domain Eukaryota; kingdom Viridiplantae; phylum Streptophyta; class Magnoliopsida; order Asterales; family Campanulaceae; genus Platycodon; species Platycodon grandiflorus. The sequence continues at coordinate 41,347,525 of CM028365.1, forward strand.
TCGATCCCCAGCAGACCGGCAATGCGAGCGGGGGAGCACTCGCTGAAAGTCTCCTCCAGAGTCTCATCGGCGATGTCAAGGATCACCTTTTTGCCCCTCTCGAGCTGGAGGGTATTGGGGCTCATCGCAGGCTCAGCCTGAGGTAGAACAGGAGTAGCCGAGCTGCTCGGGGTAAACCTCGGCTCGGGGGAAAGATTTGTAGCACTGCGAACACTCCTCACTGGAGATGCTCGAGCGCCAACAAGAAGATCGGAGCCGCAAAGAAGAACAACGAAGCAGCAGCAGAAGAACAATCGTAGCGCCGGCGGTGGGAGAAGCAAAGCAAAGAACAGCGTGCCGCTCATTACGGTGTTCTTTGTTGACCACGGGGGACTCAAGCCGGCGAGGACAAGAGGACCCGCGAGCACGGCGGCCGAGGTGGGCTCTTCGACCTCGTTCTTCCTCGATTCGGGCCCGAGGTGGACTTGACCTCTCTCGCCCCTCGAGCCGGACACCTTCTCCTTGCCCTTGTCAACGGGCAGAGCGTAGTCGGGAGCACCCCGGGGTTCCCAGCTAAGGTCGCGGCGACGCGAGCCCGACCAAGCTGTTCCGACCTGTCAGCTTTAGCCTGGGCCCGCATAGCCGTGCTCCTTCTCCTCCTCGAATCAACGTCTTCCATACCTGCAAAATTGAAGAAATGTCAGGACCATGAAATGTACGCAAAGAAAGCTAAAAAACTCAAAAACAAAGATATACTTTCGACAAGTCAATGGTGGATGCAACCCTTCTCCGGGTCCCTATGGCAGCCAAAGCAGTTCCGATGAAGCACGAGATCCTTGTGAAGAATCCACCCCGGAAGCTCTCGAATGGGGAAAGGTGCACATCGGCGCAGCCGTTAACCTTGAGGGGAGACAGACCGGTGACAGCGAGGAGATGTTCATCTTGGACTATCCTCTTCCAGTCATAGCACCGAACCTGCGTGCTACCGCGAACACCCAAAGGAGCCTCCAAAGCTTGCTTCGCCGACCTGTCATACTCATCCAGGTCGGCATTATGAATCAGGGTATATGGCTCCTCCGTCGGAACCGCGAAGTTCCACCCCAGCCTACTCTCGACTAGAATCACCTTGTCAGCCCAGCCCGATACTTTGCTGGGGGGGTCAGAAAATAACTTCACCCTGTAATTTTGGCTTTTGGCTTGAAGGCGATTGTTATTGCGGTCGAGGTGGAAATAGTGGCAAAAAAGGGTCAAGGTCGGCTCAAACCCCAGCATGCGTGTACTCGCAGCGAAACAGATTAAGATCCTCATGGTGTTCCAAGAAAGGTCGAGGGGGACGGTCGACGTCACGTCCAGAAACTCGCAGATGAAAGGGTCCAACGGAAGTCGGAGACCCAGTTCGAAAAAACTTAGGTAGAAGCCAACTCGGCTCCTCATGGCCCTCAAAGTGTCCAAGTTAAGTATGGGGTCGGGGAGGTGCCCTCGATAATCGTCAGAGTTGTACGGATACTTGGATTCCCATGAATCCAGGTCGGCGAGGGTCATCCTATTCATCCAATCCCGGAATGCACGCCTCCCCGCACCAGCGTCAGCATCGACTTGCTTCCTCTTCTTGCTCCGAGGTGCCCGCAAAGCATGACTAGCGTCAAGAATCGAGGTCGCTGGCACCGAAGCCGAGGTGATGGCTTTGGAGGGCCCCGCAGCCTTACTAGCGACCCTATTATCATCAAAATACAAGTACAGAAGCCCCAACATGGCAGCGTCATATCTCTCGATGATCCTCATCGAGGAGCCAAAAGGAATGTTCGCAACCCTATAGGGCTCGTCAGGAGGGACGACAAGCCGTCCGGTTGGCGCCCGTGTCGTCAACAAGGTTTTCGCCTCGCTAGGTAGGACAACTCTCCAGTCGCCGTCCTCGGTAACGTATATAGCTCGGCCCTTGGGCGGCCTGGCAAACATGGGGCCTTCATTGGCTCGCTTGGTCCTCATGTTCTCAGAAAGGGAACACGAGGAGGATGAACTAACAGGAAAAATGGCTAAGTATGAAAGGCAGGTCGGCCTAAAAGCTACCCCTTAGACAGGTCGGCTCGAACTGATCGACTCGGTTGACCAAAGCGAAGAGGGCCACCACAGTCAAAACTTGAAAAATCTAAAACCCGCCGGAATCCCAAACCCAGAACACGGTGAAGTCACCGGAGACAGAAATAAGTAAAGGAAACAGGCCCAAAACAGAGGGAAAATGGAGGAAAGTTCAAGGAATACTAACCTAGAGTCTTGAGAAAGCAGGGAAATGCAAGAACAAAGCCGGAATCTGAGCTTTTGAAAGAGGAATGGGACGCCGGAAATCGCCTATCGCCGGAGTGTTTGAAAAGATTTGGTAAAAAGTGAAAATGAATAGTGGGCTCGCTTATATAGGAATCCGAAAACCGGGTCAACCGTGTAAAAACACGCGGATCTTTATGCGACGCCGTTTCGAATCATGATTTCAACCGCCGTTTTGAATTTGAAGGACGTGCCATTAAATGCGCACGTGGACGCCGCACCCATTAAATGCGCACGTTCTCCAAGAAAAGTACAACGACCGAGCTGGAATCGGAAGCTTCTCGAAGCGATCGCTCGGTAACGCGTCTCTTACTTCTCACATCGAGGATAAATCCTCTCCTCGAGAAGTAGGGGGCTACCGAACGGCCTCACCCTTCCTCGTGACACGTGGCCATCACCTCCGGCCGGTCACGCTGGAGCCCACACCGAGGTAGAACCCCGCCACGAAGAAACGCCGACCTGAAGCCACGCTGCACGGGCCGTCGGATCCCAGATGCCCTACCCTTACGACGACTGGCAAATTCCTCGCGACCGCCCAAGACCAGTCGACATCCGCCGCTAATCGACGACCATACCCCGAAGTCGACCTCGGCTCAACCCCGCCCGTTGCACACGTGGCTCGCCCCTACCGGACATGGGAAGTTCTGCTGATACGGAAGCCTGCTCCACCTTCCCACCTTCTGACAGGAAAGTACAAGGACCACAGTACGGAAAACGGCCACGATCTCCTGAACCTGCTGCCGCCGCCTGCAGGCACTAAGGGACAAAGATTGCCACAGGGATTGTCTCCACACGGTCTCCTCTCCATGAAGAGATACCACCCTCCGCCAGCCTATAAATACCAAGGTATGGACTCACTTCAAGGGGATGAACATTATTCACCTGCACACACTCTTGCACTCCTAAACTCTAGCTCATTATCATCAGCCACATTCACAGACCAAGTTCTGTGAACACTGGCCATTCCACCACCTTGAATCGACTCTTACGCCGGAGGTTTTAGTGGGCAACCCCGGCCCCCTGACGGTGCTTTTCATCTGTCTCAGGTCACTGTTCCATTCCCTACTCACCAGATTACCAGAAAGGATCCAGCAACTCACAGCCCAGTATCCAGATAGACTACAGCACAACACCTACGTGGAACTGACGTGGTCACAGCTCATTTTTGGCGTGATCAGAATGTAAAGATAAAGTTGAGGCAACTGACAACATTACCCCAATGTAACACGTAGTTGTTAATAACTTTCATGATAAAAATTAAACATTAACGTTATTACTGCTCTACAAAATAACAAGTTTTTCATTCTATTTCAATTTTTGTGAAAATTTTAAATTATTCAACATCAATAAAGCAAGAAAAATTAATTAAATTAAAAAAAACTAATGTTATAATGAAACTAGTTCAAATAAAAATAGTTTAAACATTTGAAACAATTCGAAAAAAATATGTATAATTACTTATTTAGAATAATTATTATTTTATTTTTCTATATAGTTTCAAGTAGATAATTACCCACTCTTCTTTTTCATTATAGTCGATTGTGAAAATTAATATAACAATCATAAATTATAAATTATTATTAATAAATTAAATAAAATGAGAAGAGTTAGAAAAACCTTATGAAGAGCCGAAAAACAACTACGAGGAGAAGGTGTAAAAAGGAACGTTCGTAAAATTATTAAAACCAAATAAATTATAAATATAAAGCAAATACTTAACCTAATAAAGGGATATTATTATCCTTTTACATGGATTCTAACTATTAGGAATTTAAATACCACCTCCTCTATCAGAATTATGATTTCTTAAATTTTAGTAATAAATTTCAAGATTTTAGTAATACATTCCTATTCCAAAATATAATTCTTGCACCACCAAATATTATTAATCAATTTTATAGAATCGATTCTGCAAAATTAATTCCAATTTTATATACTAATCGAGACCTTAGTGAGAATAGAGTTCAGATCACTTGTATTAATTTATGTGCGTCATTAGGCTAAATTATTACACGAGCTCAATAAAACTCAAAACCAATACAATAATTTTAATCTGGTAACACACTTATAACACATAAAGTGACACATGTGGTCTGAACTCGTCAGGATAACCTAAGAGAAGTTGAAACTTGAAAGCAACATTATTTGGGACGCGTGGGGTTAATGAGCGTGGGCGTATAGATTACTCCCAGCGAGAATAACCTTCCAACAATCACTAAAAAAAGCTTGATATGTATGACTTTCACACACACACACACTCTACTTGTGTGCCCCTTTAAGAGAGAGAAAGAGAAAGTGGAGGAGATAGACACACACACATTCACACACAACACTCACATATTCACACACACTCACATACTCACACACAGAAAACAGAGAAGTAGTTTATATTGTTTCTTTTCACATTTTCTGCAACTTTCCAACGTCCTGCTTTGCCCTTTTCCAGCTCTTTCCAAGGTTAGGGTTTTCTCTCTCTTTCTAGATTTGCCCAACTCCAATCTCTTGTTAACGTGTAATCAATGCCTACATTCCTGTAGATTCTTTGATTCTCTGTGTCAAAATATTGTCTAATTTACTCTGAATCTCTCTTACTTTCCGTGAAGTTATCTCATTGCTCAATTTCATCATCTGGTCTTGTATTTATCTCATCATTTGGTATTAGTTTCTGCTCTTCAAATGCTCTTTTATGAGCTCAATTATTTGTTCCATGATTTGATTCGGCTGAAATTATGTTTTGTTTTCAGTTAATTATCGCTCTTTGATTTGGTTGGTCAGATGTTTTGTTGTGAACTGTTAAAGGTGTGATGAGATTGCTACTGTTCATTTATTATTTATTGATTTCTTTTTGTGGGTTTCTAGGATTGGAGTTTTTATGTATTGAAGAGGCACGTGCTCTTTCAAAAGAACAATTAGGTTGAAGGGAGAAGGTAGTTTTGTGGATCAATGGGTGGGGAGGGATCTATGAATTGTGTGACCTGTGCACTGGTCCTGTTTATACTGATCTATTTCACTCCGATTTCGCGCGGTTTCACTGTTACCGAGGATGGTAAGTTTACTTGTGAACTAATTTTGAATTTTCCTTTTTTAGTTCCAAATTCGCATTGTTGGATTTTTGAGAAAATAAATACTACTCAAGTATGTGAGAATTTAGGTTCTATTAATTTTAAGCATTTCTTTTAATTTCTTAATTAAAGTTTTAGAAGAAAATGTATGTTCCATTTAGTCTGTTACATGAAACTATGAAGTTTTGACTGCTTCACTTTTTCCTATTTTTCCATAGTGAAATACTGAAATTGATGCTTATTTCTTGCTCATTGGCTCTGTTTCATATTGGACCAGTTGCTGCAATTAATAGTTTATATGCTGCAATGGGATCCCCACCTCTTCCTGGATGGGTTTCTTCTGCGGGTGACCCATGTGGTGAGGCCTGGCAAGGTGTTCAATGCATCAATGGGAACATTGACTCAATGTATGAAAAAGCCTTCAGTTGCTCACTCTTTTTGTTATCTGGGTTATTTTGCTTGCCATTTTTATTATCTGTCAATCTTCTTATGCTCTTCTTCTTTTCTAGAATTCTTAATGGTGCTAATTTGGGAGGTGTACTGGGTGATAGCATAGGATCGTTTTCTGCGATCAAAACCTTGTAAGTGCCATTGACAAGGATTCTTTCAATATATTGTGTGACTTTCTGTCTTGCCGGTTGTCCACATGGCAAAACTCATTATTTTTGTCTATTTTCAAGTTGGAATAAATCACGAAGGTTTATGTTACAATAACAAGCCATTTCATAAATGATACCGTATTGCCAAGCTTGAGGATTTTAAGGATAGGATTTTAAAATTGCCATATTGCCAAGCTACATTATGTATTTTGGATTCTTGAATAAGATCTACATCTAGTAGTTAGGTCACCATAGCATGGTTGATCTGTACTCTCTATCTCTGTACCTGTTCAGTTCAAGCGGTTTCAGTTGGGTCGTTGTTGATTATCTTGCTTTTGTTGTTCCTTACGATGATTAACAGTGGAAAGTTGCTCCATTACATGTCACATATCAGATTGGTTTTGTGTTCGCCCTGCATTTCGTTAACATATTTATGTTGCTTTGAGGGATCTTTAGATTCAGCAGCTGATAATTTTTCTAATGTTTGTGAATTGTTTTGTGGTAGAGATTTGAGCAATAACCTTATTGGAGGTAGTATTCCGGCCAATCTTCCCGTTACCATGCAGGCCCTGTAAGTTTTACCATACTTTATTTAAACAGACGTAACGTATTTAATTTTCATATGTTATGGGTTTCTTTCACTTATTGATGAAGAGAATCATTAAACCAAAAAAATAAGCTCTCTAACTCTCTATGAAAACTTAAGAAGCCTGCATCCTTATATGCAAGAAAGAACAACTTATGCAATCTGTGAAACCGCTTGCAAAAACATTTCTTCAGCACTTATAGCTTGTCAAAGATCTTTAATTATTGAGTTATTCTCAATGCCTGCTTATGCAAAACATATGATAGTCTTTACCTTTGGCAGTTTCCTTTCAGCTAACAACTTTAGTGGACCTATTCCTAGTTCTTTATCCTCTTTAAGCGGGCTATCAGCTATGTAAGCCTTTTGTATCACTTGTTTGCTTAGATGTAAGTTGATCCCGTCTCTGTTTGTAGAAAATCTTAATTGCTAAGCTGGAGTTGATGATGCATTTCAGGTCTCTAAACAATAACCAATTAACTGGAGAAATACCCGACTCCTTTCAAGGTCTTATCAGTTTGGTCAATCTGTAGGTTCCTACTTGGCAGAGAACTGTTTTTTTTTTTTTTTGGGTTAAAAGTAGTATAAAATTGGTCAGCTATAAGCAATGAATAGTTGATAGTGCTATCATCCTTTGTGCAGAGACTTGTCCAGTAACAGTTTGAGTGGACAACTGCCTTCCTCAGTGGAAGGTCTGTCTTCTCTGACTACCCTGTAAGTAACTCATCTGATAAAGCCATATCTATCTATGTTTTATGTTTATGAATTAAACTGATTTGTTGATCGGCAGTCATTTGCAGAACAATCAGATTTCAGGGACCCTTGATGTTTTGCAAGATCTTCCGCTACTAGATTTGTAATTTTCTTAATCACGTTTCTTTTAAGATGATTCTTTCTTCTACCTTCTGTAGTTGGGAACGTCACAAGAAAATTTCAGAATTCGGTGACAGATGCAGCCAGTTTTCTGACTTCTTTCTCTCTCTTTTCTCGTCTTTTTCATCACCTACATCTCTCTGTGTTTCTATTACAGGAATATTGAGAATAACCTGTTCAATGGACCCATACCTGATAAGTTGCTGAGCATTCCCAATTTCAAGTGAGAGCCACATTATGCTGATTTTTACGTTTTCGGTTCTGAACCTTTTGTTTCTTTTTATTATTTAATTTTGGATTGGAGCCATAATACATTGTTGTGTAGTGGCTCTAAAAGTTTATGTTTTAGAGGAGTTGATAACTTAGCATGGTATCACATCTTTGATTCTCTGTTTCCCTCAGTATTGTTAGAGCACAAAATGGCAGCCCATTTATTGTGATGCACCTCCGTTTAACTCTCCAATGAGAAAAAAAGAGAGGGAAGGGTGGGGGAGGGGGGAGGCCAACGTATAAAAGAGTTTTAAACATCACACTGTTTGGCCCTTTCCCCTACAGCATTAACTTTAAGACGGGGTGGTACTTACCGAATACTTTGTATTTTGGTTTAGGTATAAATATTCGGAGTAAACTTGACGGATACCTTTTCCTATGTATGGATATTAGGAACCCCTATCACACTATGCAAATGAGCGAGTTGATCCTCGGAGTTGACTTGATCTTATGTAATCAACAGAATTTACAAAGATCTTTCTTCTCTAACCATTTCCATTATCTTTCAGGTTGATCGCTTTTCTCCACATTAACCATTCCCTCCCACATAGTCCATTCACCTGCCCTCTACATTACTGCCACCATCCCCTTCTTAAAAACTTGATCTACAGAAAATCGAACTTCGACTAAGAATTGATCGCAGGCAAACAAATAAGATGATTGGGAGAATCTCGTTATTTGTTGCTCTTCACCTAATCAGTAATTGCCAAGTGGAAGTGGATTGAGGACCCCAACTAAGGGCTCTCTCTCTCTCTCTCTCTCTCTCTCTCTCTCTCTCTCTCTTCCTTGGGTTCAAATTGTGGCATTAGTGGCTGACTGTGGAGTGTGGAGATGATGATGACATTGGCATCTACCTGTTAGGAGGAAGTAACAAGGGGAGGAAATGCCAGTTGGTGGGTGTGTGGGTAGTGGGTGACTCTTTGTGGTTCCCATTTATGGTGGTCATGACACAGGTTGGGGTTCATTGGTGTTGCTGGCACTCTTATGTTTGTGCTTTCAGTATCCTTGTGTGTATGTGTGTGTGAATTTAGCTTTGTGTTTTGTCGGAGTAAAATTGTTTGTTTAAGGGTGTGGGTGCAAGGAAAAGAGAGGACCAGTCAATATGGGAATTTCGAACTAAAAAGTGATTAATCTTGTTACTGATTGAGGCGCACTTATAGTTTCAGAAGGTATTCTAATCAAGCATACAAGCCACATGCCATTTTCTGTCAAATTCGGTAATGACAGACTAACAGAGCTTTCTATTTCTCTAGTTTTATTGTCCATCTGGTTTAATAGATGAGGTTACTAGGCTATAATCAACTCATAGTGCAGCTTGATCATGAATTATATCTCAGTACTTGTGCAAAGACATCCAGTTGATTTATGTTGAAGCATCAAAAGAACACCTTAAAAAGATTAAGGTTGAATCAATTTGTTTCAATTATTATTTTTTTCTGGTAAGCAAGAATTTATTTAGAAACCAGCATTGCAGCCAATCAACGAAGCATACTTTTCCAGCATCTGGTAGGCTCAAGTGAAAAAGTATCAATAGAGCTCAAGCTATAAACTAGGCAACAACTAAACATGATATGCTTCATTACACCTTCTATTCCCCAGCTCTAAAGTTTATGCATTAATTCTAGGTGTGCCGATGGTCCATTTATTCAATCTCCTAAGGTATTTCCTCCATTGGATCACCAATTGGAATGAGTTACTTGGCATTATCTACCATTTCATTAGCGTTGTCCAGTGTTTTTCTTCCTCTCCCTGGAAGCGTAATGACAAGTACAAGGGTTGTTGTTCCTCAACAGCTTTTATCTTATGAGCTATCACTAATTTGGCTACCAGATTTTAGTGCCAGTTATGAAGTAGGGCGAGGCAACTATATATCTTTTTCTCTTTACTTATATCTTTTATTTCTGGGGTTAGGGAGGGAGGGGGGGGGGGAGGATGTGCAAATTGATTACAATTTAATGCTTCTACTTGCTAATGTAATCTTTGGTATGCAGAAATGGTGGGAATCCACTCAACACCAGTACCTCTCCGTTATCTCCCCCTGGAAACTTGACATCACCACCGCCTGCACCACCATTTTTTGTGGCACCTTCACCTCGACAAATACCTGGCAAAGAAGTACCTGATAAACAAAGGCCCACAAGACAGGTTGGTGGACCATCTACAACGGAGGAAGAAAGTTCTAAAAGCTCAAAGAAGTCTTTAACAACCAAAAAGATAGTTTGGATAACAATTGCTGCAGTGTTGGGTTTTATAGTTTTGCTTTTAGTAGTCGTCCTATTTATGCCAAAGTGCAGCCGAAGGAGGCGACTTGCTGGTGTAATTTCCAAACCACATGAAATAGCCCCATATACAGGCGGCAGACAAAATCCTAGAGACAATGGATCCATGGTCCAACCAGTTGATCACATAGATAAAGGTATTATAAAATTGTTTCCTCTGTGCTTTTGAATATATTTTCAACTTTTAAGGTTATAATTGTCCTGCTAAATGGATATGTTAAACTCTTTGAGCAGTTCCAAAGGTGGCTGTTGTGAAGCGAAAGGAGGAGCAGCAGGAGATAACAGGACCAAGAAGACCGGGTTCGATTGTAAAACCAAGTAATGAGCAGGAGATGAATGTGCGAAGATTGAGTGCACTACCGAAGCAGGACGAACATAAGATTGACCTGAGCAGATTTGATATAGATTCATTGCGGCCACCGCCACCGCCACCGCCACCGCCACCTCCGCCTCCACTTCCATTTGATCTTCCATTTGAGAAGGTTATTGTAAGGCCTGTTGAGCCAACTGAGACAAGTACAGTGAAGCCTTTGACAAAACCTCGAATTCCTCCAACTTCTGTGAAGTCTTACACGATTGCATCTCTTCAGCAATACACCAATAGTTTTTCTCAAGAGAATCTTATTGGAGGAGGAACGCTCGGAAGTGTTTATAGAGCACAGCTTCCTGATGGGAAGGTATGATTCATACACAAATCTTCAGATTCTTTGTGGATTAACTAAACTGATGTTTCTTGTGTGTTACCTTGAACCTTTTCTTCTCTTATTTTTTGTTTGATTATCAGGCTGGTGGTAATTATAGTCTATTTGCAATATTGACCGTTATAATTCTTCGGTTGGTCAACTATATTGGCAGAAAGTTTTTTGTATTTGCATGCTTTTAGTTTCACCTACACATTTTATCAAATAAACCCCGGAATGAAAAGATGTGGTGTATCTCGTAAAATAGCCAGAACTGCGCAGAACATGGGTACACATTCCATAAAATAAACTCACACACATTCATGTACTTGTGATGACAATGTTGACTTCTGCTAACATTCTTCTCATCACAATCAATCTTATTGGCGAGGCAGAAATCAAAGTGGCTCTGTCCTCCATTGTATTAGTTTTGGAGTAAAATTTTCTTACTTTAGCTTCTTCTAGAGGAGTCAATTCATTCTGAAAGAGATAATCTTTTTTTTATTGGGTGCGCGCCAATATTTTGCGTTAGTCTACTTAATGACTAAAAGAGACAAGTCTGTCAGAACTTAATCAAAAACATTATAGCGGTTGTTGGACAATGTCCTGTTCTAAGTTTACCAAGTTAAATACATTGTCAACCTTTCTAAATAATTGAGATATCTCTTGTACTTTTTTCTGGAAGAAAACACAGATCTGGGAAAATATTGTAGTAATAAGAAAGGAGGAAAATTAGCTTAATCCATCAAGCGGAGGCAAGATCTCGAGCTGATTATTAACTGTTTTAAGATTCAAATGCAACCGATTTGTTGTACGGTTGTACCAAGACTTGGTAAACGGATTTTTTGATAACATCTTGCATGTTGTGGAGAATGTCTGCGTGACATTGTGAATAGGTTTTGGACTTTTGGATGTTCTTGTATTTCATAGTACTTTCCCTGTGCATTTAGAATGTCGAGCCGAACATTGTAAATCTTTTGTTTGTGTTCTTTTGATGTTTAAGGTTGTTTTCTTTTGCTTGGTAATATTTGTTGTGATACTGAGGGTGTCAAATCTTGAGCTTGAGCCTTGGACTGTTCGTGATGTTTTTCGGTGTGGTTGTCATCGTAGACGGTAGGATATGTGGCTATGTTTGTCTGCAAAAGTGAACAACCGTGAGAGGGGCGGAGAAACTTGTATTAGTCACTTTGTATTAGAGAGAAAAAGTATATATAGAGTGTGTAGAGAGTGGGAGAGAGAGGAAGAGCCCCCTATTTATAGTCTTTAGGGGGTCTCCTATACCTGGATGGGCCGGATCTCCTCCTTGTGTTTGGGCCTGGCCCATATCTCTTGGGGGGTGGGGTCCCCTTTTGGGAGTATCCTTTTGGGGGTGGTATACAATGTGCACAGCATGTTGGTTCCCTTTATGCCAACAGCATTGAAGATTTATTGAATGCTTTTCTGTTCTAGTTCCAATTGTTGCCCAAAGTGTTTGGTACATTTGATGCTGATTATTTAACAATTATCTTAACCTAAATTCTCGTGTGATTTGTTGTTTGATCAACTTAGTTACTTTCAGTTCTTTCCTGTGTCTTTTGTAGATTATATTCTGTTGTGTGCAAAGTGATTCCATGAATGCATCTCTCTCTCTCTCTCTCTCTCTCTCTCTCTCTCTCTCTCTCTCTCTCTCGTGTGAACCAGCTCTCCGCGACCATGAATCTACATCAAATTCCTTCATTTCTAACATTGATCTTCTTAAATGCTTTGCAGTTGCTCGCTGTCAAGAAACTGGATAAAAGAGTTGCCAGTCACCAGAAGGATGATGAATTTATTGAGCTAGTAAACAGTCTCGATAAAATTCGTCATGCCAATGTGGTTGAGCTGTTGGGCTACTGCGCAGAGCATGGTCAAAGGTTACTGATTTATGAGTACTGCAGTAATGGGACCCTGCAGGATGCTCTACACTCTGATGATGAATATAAGAAGAAATTTTCATGGAATTCACGCATTAGAATGGCACTTGGAGCTGCAAGAGCCTTAGAGTAAGTGATCATTAGTTACAGTGTCATATACCCCTGTTTGGTTAAGCTGTTTGTATATTTGTAGATTTACTTCTTACATCTCTAAGTTCAGTCAATTTTGGTTTTAAACTTAAGGAATTGGCCTGATAAAATTTGCTTGAAGGAGTGCTTTGAGGAGTGACGAAGGGAAACAGAAAGATAAACATGTGAAAAGGTTCACTTGTTTATGTTAGTCTGCTCTTAATCTGTAAAATAAGTTTTTCAGTATAAGTGTTAGGATTAAGGGCATCCTCGATCTCCCAAGTTGATGAATATTAGATTGTCTTTGTGGCGGTAGCTTAGGAAGGTCTTTTACCCTTCATTTGGTTCTTGTTCTGGTGCCGAACAGTAGGCTTCCGCTTTTGTCCTTGCTCTTTTTGATGTTACTTTGTTTGCGTTTGCGTTCCTCTAGGCCACTGGGGGGGGGGATATGATCGAAGGATGTTGCTTGAGAGGGCATCTTGTGCTATTTCTTTCCGTAAATATGTATGCTGAAACCATCTACCACTTGGAGTACTAACGTTTATATGTTTTATTTGGTCAAGATATCTGCATGAGTTCTGTGAGCCACCTATTATTCACAGAAACTTCAAGTCTGCCAATGTTCTCCTTGATGATGAGCTCGCAGTGCATGTATCCGATTGTGGTTTAGCTCCTTTAATATCATCAGGCTCTGTTAGTCAGGTAAATCCCATGTGCAACAGTCAACTTTTCTTCTCTCTCTCTCTCCCTCCCTCCCTTTTGAAGTCTAAATAGAATAGAGATCAGATCATGGTTTAGTTGTTCTTCGTATCTGATTTCTGGCTTTAACATAGGCTTGTTATTCTGCCTTCACATTAAACAACAAAAATGATGGTGGATTAGTTTATCAGAGTTTTCTATAGCCTGCTGAGACTGTTTTTATCTTTTTGTGGGGTAATGTTTTTCATTTTTATGATTGTGGGGGAGGGGGTGTGTGGAACAGTGTGTGGTTATAGTTAAAAATTATTTGCTCAGCCTAGTTATGGCTGCCTAAGGATTTTCTTTGGATTCTCAAAGGAAGTGAAATATGTTCCAGATTCTATAGTTTAGTAGGTTTGTGAGGAGCTCTGTTGCTCCGGACAAAGCTAGGCTTTGTTTTCTGTACTATCTATACACGAGTGCATACTGTTACCTGAATATAACTCAATTATATTTTATGAACCTAAAAATGTTCTCTGTAGGATTACGTGAAAATGTACTTCATCTGCTCTCTTTCATATATTAAGAAAAACAGCTTAAAAACCCATCGCCAGATGAGGAAAAATGGGCAAACAGATCAGAGGAAAATAAAAATTACAACAGAGAAAATAGCAAGAACATGCTATTTTGGAGGAGTTGATATCTCTAGAATAAATTGACAGTAGACTGCATCCTTTAATCAATTGGAGCAAGTACTGTAGTAGTACAAGGCGTAAATATTGCCTTAATGAAGGAAAAGGCAAAAAGATACCTCAGGGTAAGTTTCTCAATTGACGAGCTCATACCTACAGGCTAAGATAGATTACACACCATATTACTATAAAAGAACAAAGATTCATACCTGAAAAGTAAAAGTAAATTTTATGGTTCATAGCCCCTCTAGGCCAGCTCAGTCCCCATTGTTCCTGCATCACTGTTAAAAGTACTCCCTCCGTCCTCATTTGGGGATGAGGGAGTAATGTTTTTCAAATTGCCAAAGTGATAAGGATTGATCAGTCGTGATACATTGTCCTTGCCACTCTTACATCACTTCATCTGACCTAATTTATTTATGTGCATTATCTTCTGATAAGATCTGATTGGACCTTCTTGGAAGAGGGTTGCAAACCAATGTTGGTGTATTTGCAGATAGAATAATGCCAGGGCTTCAAAATGTGCACACAACCTTGTCCACAAAAATCCTAGTTGGTCAGTAGAACAACTGTGATATGCTTTGACATCATCAATCAGAGGCTGTGACGACAATTAAGAAGTCTTTCGGTGAAAAATAGCATTCTTGGTCGTATATTTAGGTTCAGCCACATTAATTTATCATTGGGTGGACACTAGTGGATCCCCGGCCACTTTCCTATCATATTTTGGCTTTTAGGCTGGCAATTGAAAAGGAAACATTTCACACTTCTCATGGCCAAGCAATGCACTATTAACTTTAGGCATCAAGATTACTTATGCTACATTTTAATCCTTACAGGATAGCTTGTAATTACAGGTTGAATTCCGGCATTCAGCAATTTACTTTTGCTGAAAAATTCAGTACTGTTATTATCTTCACATATACGTGGCAGAGCTGATATGGTTTTATTCTCAGTTGTCAGGGCAGCTCCTATCAACTTACGGTTATGGTGCCCCAGAATTTGAGTCAGGAATTTATACCTCCATGAGTGATGTTTACAGTTTTGGGGTTGTTATGTTAGAACTGTTAACCGGCAGAATGTCGTACGACAGGTAAAACCTTAGAACTTAAACCATATTGGCTTTCAATATTGTTATGACTGTTTCTTTTTGTAGTTAGAGTCTTCTTTTTACATTGTTTCTAGGACACGACATCGAGGGGAACAATTGCTAGTGAGATGGGCCATCCCTCAGCTTCATGATATTGATGCATTGTCAAGGATGGTTGATCCTTCTCTCAATGGAGAATACCCAGTCAAATCATTATCTCATTTTGCAGACATTATTTCGCGCTGTGTTCAGGTAAATTTCGTAATAGGATCTTTTACCATCATTGTACTGTAGAGTTATAGTTCAGAAGTAGTTGTCTGTATCTGTGTTTAAGACAGAATGGTTCTGTTGAGAAATGAAATTAATTGGAACTACCCTTTTAACCGTAGAAAATGTGAAACATATATACGTGCCATCTTCTATGATGGTTTGAAATACTAGATAGTTATTTGAATAAACTTTCAGATAAATTTATATCTTATTAAAAACGGGTTGAGATGCTTGTCTAACCTCTAGCCTATTTCACAGACGGAGCCAGAATTCAGGCCACCAATGTCTGAGGTTGTTCAGGACCTCATACAACTGATAAGAAGAGAGTCTTCCAGTAGATCAGATGGGGACTGACTTGGAAAGAGACCAAAAAGACCGGTGAACTCATTGACAATCAAGGTGCAGGTCTAATTTTCGGGAAATTAACCTGAGGTACATCACTGTGAATAGGCTGTGAATTGATAGCTCATGCTGCTGCTAATGCACCTTAACACGTTCATGTTCAACGTTGGCCATGCCCACAGTGATTGATGGTTATCAAGTTCACCACAGAGATTGATGGTTATCGAGTTCTGGAATGACTCTGGTCTGCCTAGAAATTCTGGTCAATCATCCCCAATCATTCAAAAATGGTCATGTAAACTACTGATGACGGGTAAATTTGCTAACCCCATTATTTTGTATTAGTTAATTGATCATTAGTTATTCATAATGAAATTCATTGACACTGTAAGTTTGTGATTACTGAAATACATCTTCGTTATTAGATTATTGTTGGCTCTGAAATCATTCTTTGTAAGAACATCTATGTTAAATACTCTTAGTACTGGCACAGCTCTGGCAAATGAGAAAGGTGCTTGTGACATGCAATATCATGATATTGTCACTAGTTTGGACTGGATATTAGGTTATGAAAAACTTGGTACCGTATTGGACTCACTAATTTCATCCCGCCCGCTTAGTAACCTACCCATATATGTTTCTATGAGTTAACCCATTGTAACTGGCCTGTAGGCTAATGGTTTCGCAGACTATGCGAGTTTGTCGGCTAATGGGTTTAATATTGGTGATTGGGGATTGATCGTAGCTAAATATCGCATGCGTTTTTTACTAAATATCATACCATTTTAAAAGAAAAATTACTACAATACCCCTGTTATATATATCTTTTTTTTAAAAAAATTATTAATCTAGATACTATGTTGGCATTTATCTATTTTTAAAATGTATTTCCAAATTTCTCTCTTTCCCTACAAAAGAATTGAAATCAACCTAACAATAAAAAAAAATTGGAAATTCAAGGAGGGCGGGCCACCGTGGCCGATTCTCTTCATGAAGGGCGGCCACCATGCTCAGCACTTCTTCATGGGGGCTCACCGGTCGTGCGACACTCCATGAATTTCAATTTTTCACCTTAATTTTTAAGAAAATATTTTTGTAAAAAGAATATATAAAATATTGTTGCAAAAATACTAGGAAAGTTGAAGTTTGTTGAGGAATGAATGGGTTTCGTTAGCCCGTCCGTAAGACTTTATAAATGCTAGGATTGAATCGCAAGAAAAAAAGGCTAACAGAATTGACAGAACTTAACGGAACCTAACAGATGATTAAAAAAGGATTAAAAAAATTCAAAAAATTCAAGGAGGACCGGCACCGTGCCAGGCACTACTTATGAAGGATGGCCACCATGCCCAACATTACGTCATGAGGTTACGTCATGAGGGCCAGCCGGTTCGGGCGGCTCTTCATGAATTTCCGTTAGGTTCTGTCAAGCTCGTTAGGTTCCATTAAGTCCATTAGCCTCTTTTTTTTTTTTTTTTTTTTCAGTCATAGCTTTTGTAATGTTTGATGGACGGCTAAAGGAACTCATCCATTCCTCAACAAACTTCAAATATCCCGCCATTTTTGCAACAATTTGAATGCTTTGTGCATAAAATGGTCACCATTTTTTAATCTTTTTTTTTCATCATTAAGGTCGGGTAATGTGGCCGGCTATGGGAGAACAGGCCGCCTATCGTAGCCGGCTTTCCTTTCCAGGGCCTTCATCGTGGCCGACCCTCATAATCTTTTTTTTCTTAAATTCAATTTTAGGCATTTAAAAAAAATACCTTAAATTCATCAAAAAAATAAAATTACCGAAAAATAGCTATCTCCACCAACGCTATACATTTATATGAAAGATATTCGTAGAAGTTGTTCCAATAAAATCTGCAATACTTGTGTTAAGGTGAAGTGTTTGGATTGGAAATTTGGACAAAAGTAGTTAAGTGACCGGTAGCTTAAGAGGGTTTACTATCAGTTTTTTTTAGTTCAGGGGGTAGCCTTATAATCCAGGGTAGTATAGGTGGGTTTATCGTAATTTACCCTAATAATATAGAGGAGATTTTTTTTGAAGGATTCATAAAAATTATTGCAATCGGAGAAAGATATATATATATATATATATATATATTTTGGGGGAGGAAGGGGCCAAAACAACTGGGGGAGGAAGGAGAGAAACAAAGAATTGCATATGTAAACCTCATTTCACGCTTCGCACAAACAAAAGATTTCCAGCAAACGAGATCGAAATAGGGTTAGAAAACAAAGATTTATAGGTGTAGTGTCTCACTTTGCAACCCTCATAAAGAAGCATCAAGAAGTGCTCCTGAGACACAGGCAAGAAGCAGAGAAGACAAAAGGGACAAACCCGCAACCTTTGAAAGCCAAAAGGTTGACATTGACAAAACAACAAACATAAAAAAAAAAACCCTAAAAAACTAGAGAAATAAGCTGAAAAGCCACTTAAACAAACCCAAGAGCAGAACCAGCCTTGAGACCCAAGTAGCACGGAACATATCAGCAACCACTCGCCAGACCAAGCAACACTTAATAGACCAATAGACTTAGAAATGGATACCCTTTATTGGCTGAACAAAAAGGCCTACGTGAACGAAGTTGCTTATTTACTTAACTCTACTATTGTGTTATATAGCAAACCTTGCTGATATATCATATTTGCAATGACTTGTCTTAAGCTTGTTCAATTCTTATCTTCTTATATCAATCAACATGATGATTCCAAAATTTGCACCGTGGTCTTGTTGAAAAATGCTTCGTTGAAACTCACTGGTAATTAACCTGAAAGCAAGAACAAGTCACTACGCAGGGGATCCCTGCAAAGCCCATTCAATGTGAGAATTAAGACTCTGCTTCAGAGAATGAATAATGCTAATAGAGGGTGCAAAAAGGGAATAGTTATGTGTATCTTGTACTGTCTCTGATGCTATTATTTATAAGAGAGTAGCTACCGTCCTAGATAATTTAGGATCTGATAGATGTGATACGATCCCGTAGTTTGCGGGTTAAGGTAATGTGTTCGTCAAGGACTTATTATGGAGAATCTAGTACAATAGGATTCTACTCAATCGAAGATAGTTCTGTGATTTGCTCGAAGATAGTTCTGTGGTATGCAAGATGACAGATAACTCAATCACCAAACATAGTTGGGCCGCATACCACCTTGGGCTAGTGGATAGAGTGACCTGACTCAGTTAGCGGGTTGCTTGCCTCCTGCTGGTGGGTATGCTTTGCGGGTGGATTGCCTTACGGGTAGCCTTGTCATTTGCTGCTCGCCCTCGATGGGTAAGGTGGGTCACCTGCTCCGCCTGTAGATCTGTCTTCACCACTTAATCATTTTTACCATAGTGTATAATTTTGGATAGTTCACAACAATAATTGTATAGCCACGTTTGCAATCACTTCACAAATTCTGATAGAACCCTATCTATGTTTATAAGTAGCTTTTTGATTAACAATTTTCAATCAATTTAAATTTAACTACCCCAACTATTTCTTTAGTTAGTTACTTTGTTGAGAAAAATATTTTTCGTGAAACAAACAGAGCCTAAGCGTATGTTAAGGCATTGCCAGCTACAAGTCTATTTTGCTTTGTCTAATGTTAATTTTGTTTCCCCAAGTCTATATATGACATTTCATATTTTATTAAAATGAGCTGTGATTGTTGGGTTTTTTTTTGAATAAAATAAATTAATAATTAATTTTCTTAATAACTATGAGTTAAATTTTATAACTTATTTCATATTAGTACTTGGGAGTTACAAGAATAAATATTTGATTAAATATTACTCGATTTGTTCTTACAAAAGAGTTCATCTTTTATTTTTACGTCGTTTCAAAAAAGTATTTATTCTAATCTTTCCTTTTTTAGAAGGTACTTTTTACTCTCTCGATCCCGGATAAATGTTCCTACATTTTATTTTGGGATATCCCAATTAATGTTCCTAAAGACTTTTGATGTACAAATTCTCTACTATTCTTTCCAATATACCTTTAGGTCTCAATTGGTACACGAAAATGAAATCAATTCCGCGAAATTGATTACTAGTAATGAGATTCCACAGAAATAGATTGGAAGATAATTCCTAAAAAGTATTTGGTAGTAAAAGGAATGTAATTACTAATGTAGTACAAATTTCTATTATACTGTTTGGTAAGAAACAAAACTTGGAATGCAAAGATAAAATTGAGGCAAATGACAACATTACTCTAATGTAGACACCTACTTGTTAATGACTTTCATGATAAAAATTAAATATTAACGTTATTACTGCTCTACAAAATAACAAGTTCTTCATTATCTTTCAATTTTAGTGAAAATTTTAAATTATCCAACATCAATAAAGTAAGAAAAATTTATTAATTTTTTTAAAAAAACTAATGCTATAATGAAACTATTTCAAATAAAAATAGTTTAAACATTTGAAAAAATTCGAGAAAAGTACGTATAATTTGATTCATGTGTTTATGGCCTATCATTAATTATGTTTCTTAATTCATGTATTTTGTCAACGAAAAATATTTATCCAGAATGGAGAGAGTATTATTTTACTCTTGATTTGATTTTCACTTTATTTAATGGGTCCAACTCTCACATGTGTATTTTTAAAAGCACGCTATCATAATATTTATAATAAAGTCAAATTTTTTTATTCTTTGTGTCGAGTTAAACAAAATCCTGTTTTAAAATTAAGAGAAGTATAATTAAGAGCCCGTTTGGTACAGCGTTTACAAAACGCAGTGTTTTAAAAACGCAGCATTTTAAAAAACGCAGTGTTTTAAAAACGGAGGTCTTTCCTTATAAATATGTTTGAGATATCACTTCAATAAGCAGCTTTTTTTTCCTATGAGCGTTTTAAAACCTGCGTTTTGGGAAAAAGCTGGGAATTTCAGCGTTTTAAAACGCAGCTGCGTTTTGAAAACGCTGCGTTTTCTGCCGCAGTATTGAAACACATTTTTTGCAAATAAGCTGTGTTTTATCCCTGCGTTTTGGCCAAAACGCTCGACCAAACGAGCTATTAGAGTCAGCATGTAGCATCGTTTTTAAAACACAGATTATTTAAAATGTAAATTTTTTAAAGTACAATTTTTCTTCTTAAATGCATTTGAGATATAAATTCAAAACGCAATACTAAACATGTCCTAATGTCCTTAGTACTAATATTCTACTCCTTTCATCTTGAATAAATATTCATACTTTTTATTTTGAGATGTTCCAACTAATATTCTTAAAAAAATTTGATCTACCTATTCTCTACCATTCTTTCTAATATACATTTAAAGTTTCGTTTAATAAAATGTAACCCAAATAAACCTAATTATTTAAAATAATTAAACTCAATTAATATTTATAAATATTATCGTCAAAATACATTTTTTAACATATTATTAATTATATTTTTCAATTAATGTATTTTATTTACTAAAAATATCTATACCAAGAGGAAGTACGTTTCACCTTTCTAGGGATATGTGTCCAAACAAGGGAGTTGGCTTAAAAACCAACGGAACTGCCCACCCCAATGTACTCCATCTGGGCTCTCTCTCTCTCTCTCTCTCTCTCTCTATTCTTCCTTCCTCCTTCCTTCTCAAAATTACTTCTTGATTCCATTTTTATCTTTTGAGTTCCTTCCACCAAAATTCAATTTTTCCTAATGGTAGACTTGTAATTAAGCATCTTTGAAAGCTAAGAGTAGATCAAGTTCTTAGTGGTGCATGCAAGAGAGAGTTTATGAAATTTGGAAATCTTTCGTGATTTTGGAAAAAGTGATCTTCGGGATTCCGAAATCTAAAACTTGTAAGTATGTTTTATGTGTATTTTTTTACCATTTATTTGTATGTAGCTATGCATGCATGTCTGGATTTGGGAAGGTTTTAACGGGTACTTTCAATAGTAACAATTATCATTATATTTTAAAATAATTATCGGTTTAGCAAATTGTACACAGATAAAAAAAAAGTTTACATAAAGACTGATTTACTTCATTTATCATAGACAAGTTGAATAAACAAGTTGAATGAGTATTTTTTTTTTTCTTTCCTCTTCAACAATCCTTTTTAATGAGGATAGTAAATAAGGGCAATTTTGGTAAAATATGGATAAATGTTTCTTAATATCTTATAACAAAAATTATTTTGGGACAAATATTTTTTGTTAAAACGATAATTATTTTGAGACGGAGTTTGTTGTTACTATAATTATTATTTATTCGATCAAAAATTAATGACAAAAATTTATTGAGTAGTTGCAAAATGCAATTAATAATTAAATAAATGAGTCATTTAATACAATTTATTTCAACCTTTGATTTTTGCGATGGGTAACTAACTTGTAAGTAGTGAGCTTGACTATACGAAGGTAAGGAGTTTAATATTTTATTTTGAGATATTTTACTTAAAAAATTAACTTTTAAAAATTATGTATATAATTATTATAATCTTTCAACTTTATATTTCACTTATGTTATAAATATCTTAGTTATATTCTAATATTTTTGTAATTATAATCAACTCTGATACCATTTATATATATTTTTAAAACTTGAACTCGTTTGGTGAAATGAAGTGATTACTTGATTGGAGCTCAAAGGTGTTACAAGTGGATATATAATGTGCTTGGAAGACTTGTACATTGAAATAGAGTGCAAATATTAGTGTAACAGTTACTTATTTGAGTACATAGGCGCTAAATACAACACCCTTGAGTAAAAGTTTGATACACCGTCGATGTAATATTTTCTTTACACAAGCGGCCTAAAAATGAGTTATTTGATGAGAATTTTTACTAAAATTATTTGATTTTTTTATCACATATTAACCACACTATATTTTGTAGACATAAATTTTAATTTTTTTGTCATTAAATTGACTAAAGTTTTATTTCAAGGCATTTGATTGGTTAATATGAACATTAAATTTTAAAGCACTATATACTTGATTTTTATACCTTAAAAATAAGTAGAATGTCAATTAGTATCATATATGATATGAATCAAATGAATTTTCTTGTTACTTCATTGTATAATGAAATTTTAAAGCACTTGTGTAAATTTAAAATATACACCGTCGGTGTATCATATCAAAATTAAATCCTACTTACTTTAGGTTTGTTCTTCGCCTTGATTTTGTGACTTTAGTTTTGTAATTTTGAATTTTCGCTCTTTGTTCCCATCAGCTTTTTATCTTACTTTTTTTTTTCTTCAAATATTACAAAATCAAAATCTAAAACTCCAAATCAAGCTATAAAATCACGATGTCAAACACACTCTTTCAATAGTGTTGTGAATTTATTCTCGAAGTTTTAAGTGTTGGATCAATCAGAAATTTTGATGCGTTGTTCTCTTATTGTAATTGTGATTGTTTGAGCCCTCAGGCAAGGGTGGTTTATGACCAGCTAAGGGACCGACTCTGCTAGTTAGACATGATTGATTCCCTTAGTCCTATTACTTGTGGCCTGGGTAGTAGTCAAGAGATAGATATTGCGGGTTGGTTCATTTGCAGAGGTGATAACTCAGAAACTTACTGGTCTAATTTGTTTGCAAATACTCTCTCCGTTTCTGGTAAAGAGTATTTTTTATTTTTTTGGGTCAACTTAGTTAAAGTTTGACCGATAATTTACATAAATTTATTTGTTTTTACAAAGTTACGAAAGTTTTAATCCATACTACTCTAATATAATTTTTAATTAATGAAATTTTATTTCTTAAAACATAAGTAAAGTATGTAAAAATTTAATTTGATTTAATCATATGTTTACTTCTAAAAATGAAAAAAGTGGATTCTTTACCTGAAACGAAGGGAGTATGTCATTACCTATATATTTGCACCCACCCGTGGAACATGCTTCCTGCAAGTGGTTCACCCGATAACAGTTTAAAGTAACGAGTTCATTGACCCAGGAGCATGGGATCGAGTGAGTGACTAGCGTATGGCTTAAGTTGTCACTTTTGAGTTGTAACTTGTAAATGATATTTTCTTACCCCTTAGAGGTAGGTTGTCCTAGATTAGGAGTATCTATGACTCGTTTTAGATTTGTAGCTTGACAATAACACTGTCTTATGATCTAATTATATCGTAGACTATGTCTTGCAGACTTGGGGAAGTGCAAGTCATGGTGGCTTGTGTTATGTGCTTAAGGTATGCTAGTATGTAACAGTAAGATGTTTTTCTTAGCCCAGATGGGTCTTATATAGTTCTATCTGCCCCTGCAACAATTAGATTCCTCTATCGACTCATTTACAAAAAGGTTTTGATGTCCCAACCAGTGGAGGGGGTTCGGGGTATCACACTAACAACCTACTTTTGCATAACATCGCAAATTGAAACGTATGACTTTTTATGTTTATGTTGCTGAAATTGTTGGTGCGATCACTTACTGAGCGAGACCTGTATAACCAATCAGCAATTGACATGATTTTTTCCCTTATGATTTGTCACTTTATCACTACGAAATGCAAGCTGAATTTTTTTTCTTGTTAACATAGGAAGGAATCTGAGCACTGATACAGCCTCCTCCTGAAGAGTGTGTACAACATTTTTTATTCCAAGCCTATCTATCCATACACATGGGCTCACCAGATATCAAGTAGACTCAGTGGATACACGGAGGGCAATTTCACGGAGATAGTTTCGGATTGTACAATGTGAACGACAGTTGATTTCGATCGAGCCTATCTATCCCGACACATCAAATAAAAATCATTATCTCGAAAAATTTCATTCATCCATAACTCCAAATGGCAGAAGGTAAGAACATATTTGGTGTATGTGTATCAGTTATAACATCACTCTCTTACTCCTATTTCATATCCTCAAGGATACCTAAAGGGAAATACAGATTCATCTCTCTCCTACCCATCTTCTTTCACTTCACCATCCTCCCTCTCTATCTCACCTTCACCTTTAATCAATTCATCACAACTTTCTTTATAACCTGTCTAGGCAACGTCAAGCTCCTCCTCTTTTGTTTTGATCAGGGCCCACTCTCATGGGGCCCACCAAACTCCCTTCTCCACTTCATCACCATAGCTGCTCTCCCTATTAAGATCAAGCAAACTAAAAACCACCCAGATTACTCCATCTCTACAAAACCCAAGAAAATCCCTCTAAATCTTGCAACGGAGGCCTTACTCTCTGCCATTTTAGTCACCATATTACACGGTGGCAGGGAAGGTAATTATTACATACACCCTAAGGTTGTTTTGGTGTTGTACTGTTGCTTGGTATATCTCATAGCAAACATTTTGGTGGCTTCTTCGGGGAAGCTTGTTCGAGCTGTGATGAGGATAGAGCTGGAGCCGCCGTCCGATGAGCCGTACCTTTCGACCTCCCTCCAAGATTTTTGGGGAAGGAGGTGGAACCTCATGGTAACAAATATTCTGCGTCACACTGTTTATCTTCCCGTAAAATCGGCATCCATCTGCTTATTGGGAAAGGACAAAGCCTCACTGGTAGCAGTGTTTGCCACTTTCGTCGTGTCAGCTCTAATGCACGAGTTCTTGCTATGTTACCTAACACGTGCGTACCCCACGTGGGAGATGACCTCGTTCTTCTTGCTCCATGGGGTTTGTGTTGTTGTGGAGCTGGTGGCAAAGAGGAAGTTGGCTGACCGGTGGCGGTTGCCGCCGTATGTTTCGACCCCATTGACGATTGGGTTTGTGGTCATCACTAGTTTTTGGTTGTTCTTCCCACCGATGACGAAAAATGGCTTGGATGTGAAGGTGATTGGGGAGTTTATGCTGTTTTGGGAGTATATTAAAAACAAGCTGCATCTTATGTATCTTACGGCCCAAAGATGGAACTGATCGAGCCATCCAATGTAAAATTTGGTTTTTCCTTCCATGATCAGAATAGGGTCCCTCATAACTGGCATTCCATTTTTAATTTGGGCAAAATTTGGGCCGGTAATTTTTAATAAATTTTAAACTGTTTTAGTTCTCTATAATTGTTTTTAACCAAAAAAAACACTTTTGTTTTGAAATATTATCTATGTCCTTAAAAAAAACACGAAACATGTACGCTATACATTACAAAATAAAATTAATGCATTGTAATTCAAAGTATGCATCGCGATGCATAAAATTGTACTGAAAAGTACTCTTGATGCACCGCGATGCATGAAATTTTCTTAAGAGTTTAAAATAGGCGCCACGCTCATAATTTTGGCCTCTATGCCTTTAATTTTGGCCTTCATGCTCATTCCAAAATTGATGCATCGCGATGCATAAAAAATACAATTTTTGTGTATCGTGATGCATAACATTACACTTGTGATATATAAAAAGTGCATCGCAATGCATAAAACAGTATTAATGCACAACATTACACTTGCGATGCATCAAAGTGTGCATCGCGATGCACAAAATTGTACTAAAAATTATTGTTTTTGTGCATCACGATGCACAACATTACACTAGCGATGCATCAAAGTGTGTATCACGATGCACAAAAATGTATTAAAAATGTACTATTTTCATACATTGCGATGAACAACTTTTATTTTTGATGCACAATATGTTGTGAATATGGGAGAATTAAAGATTAAATGAACTCTCCAAAAACACTTGACCCCCGCAACTTGACCGGGCTGGTCGATTGCCATTTTGTTTTGTTGTGGAGCATTACGAACAATATTGATACAACAAAAATACAAAGAATTAAAATAATTTTCAAAATTAAATTAATCTTGTTTTTTAATGATGAACCGCATCAAAAGAAACTGAGAGATTGAGATAGAGATAGAGATAGAGATATATATATATATATATACATATATATATATATATAGAGAGAGAGAGAGAGAGAGAGAGAGAGAGAGAGAGAAGAGACTATAGCAAAGTAAACAATAATTGGAATGAAATGGAGAATTTAAAGGAGACAATTAAAGGAAGACAATGCTTAAAACGTTGTTTAGGTTTGTACAGGATACTTTTTGAATAATTGACCAATTTATCACTTAAAATGGACTTAAGCGATTAGAAACGAAAATGAAGGCCTAAAGCAGTTGAAAATCCGTGAAAGGGACTGTCCAATAATTATTCATTTTTAAGTGTAGGATAATAATTTACAATTATACCCATCTTTTTAGGTACACGTATATTTTAATAAAAAGTAAAACCAAACCGGTCATCAAAATGGTAAGGAGCACGGTTCACGGTTTATTCTTTCATGGAAAAATTACTACAAAGGGAAGACGAGTGTTCCCATAAACCAAGGGTATGAGCTTAATTCCAGATTCCCATTGTAAAGGTAGGTATGTGTTCCAAAAATAAAGAAATTTTGAACTTTTAATTATTATTATTACTCCATCCGTTCTATCCATCCATGTTTAAAAAATCTAATAATTAAGCGATACATAAGTACTATTAAAGTTGGTCATAATTACAAAAATATTTTAACTATGTTATGATGTTTGTACCACGTGAAGGGTCAAGTTGAAAGTTTATGGAGATTGTAGACATAATTTTTTTTAAGTAGACTCTTTTTACCTAGAATGGAAAGAGTAATATATATATATATATATATATATATAATTTTTTTTTTTTGCATAAGATTCTGAACTACTAAAAGGTTCCAAAAAAAAAAACACAAAACAAAAAAAGAAAACACCCTTAGGTTTTTAGTGTTTTTTTTTTTTCCTCCAACCCCGTTTCCATTCTTTCAACAAGCGGAGCCAAAATAAATTAATTATAATAACAGTTAGAACAAAAAATCAAAAAGTCTAACTAGAGACTTCATGTGCAGGTTTCAAAAAAAAAAAAAAACCTTCATGTGCAAAACGTACCAAAAGTAGATCTTCAACCCAAAAACTCTCAAACTTGATTTTTTATCAAAAGGTCCAAAATTAACGTCTTTTTAACGTCCTTAAGGTAATTAGACGCAAGCCCCTCCTCGGGCGTATTCCTCCTTTTGCTCCTCAGCATACGAGGTATTAACAACCGTTACAGCTGTTATTCCCCTATCAAGGGCAGGTTTTTACGCATTACTCACCTAGTCCGATGGGCATAGCATTTCTCTTTTGCATGTCCATGGAGTTTTGAAAAATCCAAACATTAGATATAGATAAAGAGGTAGAAATTTATCGACCAAACCGCACTCCTTCGTATACGTCAGGAGCCCATTGATGAGAAGGGGCTGGGGAAAGCTTAAACCCACTTCCTACAGTGATGAATATGAGTGCAATTGAAATTCCCGGTGAGTTATACATTTGTGTATTGATAAGACCATTCACTATTTCTTGAAACTCAATCTCTCCCCTGATAAACCATATAGCCAAGAGAAACCATGAACCAGAATAGAAGAGGAAGGTTCTCTCTATCTCTTGCCCTTTCTCAATGCAGCTCTGCATATAAAAACGTAGTTTTTGCCTCTTTTTGGAAAGACACTCTTTTTTTCCCCTTTTTTAATTTGAATTGTAAATATTAGTGTGAATCAAACCCATGTTTGAATTGAGATACTAATGCAATTTCTTCCATTCTGAATCAGCTAGATTCATATATGAAGGAGGTTGACAATAAGTTCTTTCAAAATTGACTATTTGTCCCTCTGTTAGAGATGTTACAGAAATGTCTGCGATCAAGTAAATAGCTCTACGAATGAATAGAATTCAATTAAAAATTAAGAACTATCATAAAAAAAAATAGAGTGACTTATCTTCTTTTTTTATTTTTTATTTTTATATAGAATGGATTTACCTGAACCAATACATGATTTTCTTTTAGTCTTTCTGGGATTAGTTCTTATATTAGGGGGTCTAGGACTGGTATTACTTTCCAATCCAATTTATTCGGCCTTTTTCATGAAATTGGTTCTTGTTTGTATATCCTTATTCTATATTCTATAGAACTCCAATTTTGTAGTTGCTGCGCAGCTCTTTATTTGCGTAGGAGCCATAAACGTTTTATTCATTTTTGGTGTGATGTTTCTGAAAGGTTCAAAATATTACAAAGATTTCCACCCTTGGAGATGGGGTTATTTTCTCTAACCATTTCCATTATCGTTTAGGTTGATCTCTTTTCTCCAAAATAACCTTTCCCTCCCACAAAATCCATTCACCTGCCCTCTACATTACTGCCACCATCCCCTTCTTAAAAACTTGATCTACAGAAAATCGAGCTTCGACTAAGAATTGGTCGTAGGCAAACAAACAAGATGATTGGGAGAATCTCGTTATTTGTTGCTCTTCGCCTAATCAGTAATTGTCAAGTGGAAGTGGATTGAGGACCCCAACTAAGGGCTCTCGCTCGCTTGCTCTCTCTTGTTCCTTGGGTTCAAATTATGGCATTAGTGGCTGACTGTGGAGTGTGGAGATGATGATGACATTGGGATCTACCTGTTAGGAGGAAGTAGCAAGGGGAGGAAATGCCAGTTGTTGGGTGTGTGGGTGACTCTTTGTGGTTCTCATTTATGGTGGTCATCACACAGGTTGGGGTTCATTGGTGTTGCTGGCACTCTTATGTTTGTGCTTAATTCAGTATCGTTGTGTGTATGTGTGTGTGAATTTAGCTTTGTGTTTTGTCGGAGTAAAATAGTTTGTTTAAGGGTGTGGGTGCAAGGAAAAGAGAGGACCAGTCAATATGGGAATTTTGAACTAAAAAGTGATTAATCTTGTTACTGATTGAGGGTACACTTATAGTTTCAGAAATTTCGAACTAAAAAGTGATTAATCTTGTTACTGATTGAGGCACACTTATAGTTTCAGAAGGTATTCTAATCAAGCATACAAGCCAGAATTCAGGCCACCAATGTCTGAAGTTGTTCAGGACCTCATACAACTGATAAGAAGAGAGTCTTCCAGTAGATCAGATGGGGACTGACTTGGAAAGAGACCAAAAAGGCCGGTGAACTCATTGACAATCAAGGTGCAGGTCTAATTTTTGGGAATTATTAACCTGAGGTACATCACTGTGAATAGGCTGTGAATTGATCATTAGTTATTCATAATGAAATTCATTGACACTGTAAGTTTGTGATTACTGAAATACATCTTCGTTATTAGATTATTGTTGGCTCCGAAATCATTCTTTGTAAGAACATCTATGTTAAATACTCTAGTACTGGCAC
The DNA here is from genome assembly GCA_016624345.1 of Platycodon grandiflorus. Lineage (NCBI taxonomy): Eukaryota > Viridiplantae > Streptophyta > Magnoliopsida > Asterales > Campanulaceae > Platycodon > Platycodon grandiflorus. The sequence goes on from CM028365.1 coordinate 41,377,320, forward strand.
AGCTCTGGCAAATGAGAAAGGTGCTTGTGACATGCAATATCATGATATTGTCACTAGTTTGGACGGGATATTAGGTTATGAAAAGCTTGGTACCGTATTGGACTCACTAATTTCATCCCGCCGGCTTAGTAACCTGCCCAAATATGTTTCTATGAGTTAACCCATTGTAACTGGCCTGTAGGCTAATGGGTTTAATATTGGGAGCTAATGAGTTCAATATTGGTGAGTGGGGATTCGCGAACTATGCGAGTCTGTAGGCTAATGGGTTTAATATTAGTTATTGGGGATTGATCGTAGCTAAATATTGCATACGTTTTTACTAAATATCGTACTCTTTTATAAGAAAATTACTACAATACCCTTGTTATATATATATATATATATATATATATGTATATATATTTAAAAAATATTAATCAAGATACTATGTTGGCATTTATCTATTTATAAACGTATTTCCAAATTACTCTCTTTCATTACAAAAGAATTAAAATCAACGTAACAATAAAAAAAATATCAAAAATTCAAGGAGGGCCGGCCACTGTGGCCGACTCTCTTCATGAAGGCCGGCCACCATGCTCGGCACTTCTTCATGGAGGCTCGCCGGTTCATGCGGCTCTCCATGAATTTCAATTTTTTTACTTAATTTAAAAAAAAAGAATATATAAAATATTGTTGCAAAAATAATAGGAAAGTCCAAGTTTGTTGAGAAATGAATTGATTTCGTTAGTCGTCTGTATGATTTTACAAATGCTAGGATTGAATCGCAAGAAAAAAAGGCTAACATGCCCAGCATTACTTAATTAATAGACCTAACGGAACTTAACAGATGATTAAAAAAGGATTAAACAAATTCGGAAAATTCAAGTGGGACCGGCCATTGCGCCCGACACTTCTTATGAAGGACGGCCACCATGCCCAGCATTACTTCATGAGGGCCGGCCGGTTCCGGCGACTCTTCATGAATTTTTGATAGGTTCTGTCAAGCTCGTTAGGTTCCGTTAAGTCTATTAGCCTTTTGTTTTTCTTGCGATTCAATCCTAGCCTTTGTAATGTTTGATGGACGGCTAAAGGAACTCATCCATTCCTCAACAAACTTCAAATATCCCACCACTTTGCAACTATTTGAATGCTTTGTGCATAAAATGGTCACCATTTTTTAAAATATGTTTTCCTCATTAAGGCCGGGTAAGGTGGCCGGCTATGGGAGAACATGCCTCCTATCGTAGTCGACTTTCTATTCCAGGGCCTTCACCGTGGCCGACCCTCATAATCTTTTTTTTCTTCTTAAATTCAATTTTAGGCATTTAAAAAAATATCTTAAACTACGTCACAAAAATAAAATTACCGTAAAATAGCTATCTCCACCAACGCTATACATTTATATGAAAGATATTATAGGGAGAGAGCATTTTCAAAAGACGATGGATATAATTTTAATAATGTTTAAATTAAATTAACATAATTTAAGGTATCTAGTAATTTTCAATTAATGTTTGTTTTTTATTGGGCAAGGACACTTGAGTAGTTGTTCATTGAAAAGGTGCGGTATTTAGTAAGTTGGGGTGCGGTATTCGCGGACTATACTAGTCTGGGGCTTGAATTCGTATAAGTTGTTCCAATAAAATCGGCAATAGGATGCGCTAAATACAACACCCCCTGTGCAATTGCTATTTTGCTCATATTTTTTTGTTGAAAATTTATATTTACAAATGTTATAAATGCAAAAATAAATAAATAAAATAAAATGAAATAATTAAAAAAATAAGGCCGCCTATTCCAAACATCCACCTAGACTAGGCGGTCTTCCATTGTTCTATCAGTTTTTTTTTTTTACACTTTAACCCTAAAGTTAACATTTTCGTTAAAAAATTAACAAAATCGTTAAAATTTTAACGGAAGTTGATAGAACTGCCACCCCTAGGCAGCCATTATTTGAAGAGCCACCATCCCTAGACAGCCATTATTTGAAGAGCCACCATCCCTAGACAGCCATCCCAAATTCCACACTTAAAGGGTCCATTTATACAAAATTGAGGGGGTTTTGGTGTAAATACTCATTTACATAAAATGAGGGGCAAAATGATATTTTTCCAAGAGGAGTGTTGTATTTAGCACTTCTGGGGTGTTATATTTAACACATATGTACTTGTGTCAAGGTGAAGTGCTCTTTTGTTATTTAGCAGTTATAAACATGTAGTTTTTAGTATACCGATTTGTAGCCTTTTAATTATCATTTCTGTTTGTTTTGGATTAGAAATTTGGATAAAAGTAGTTAAGTGACCGGTAGCTTTAGAGGGTTTACTATCAATTTTTTTAGCCTTATAATCCAGGGTAGTATAGGTGGGTTTATTGTAATTTACCCTAATAATATAGAAGAGAATTATTATTATTATTATTTTTTTTTTTTTTTTAAGGATTCATAAAAATTATTGCAATTAGAGAAAGTTACTTTTTTTTTAGGGGGGGTGGGTAGGGGGCAAAACAACCGGGGGGAGTAAGGGAAGAAACAAATAATTACAAATGTAAACCTTATTTCGCGCTCGACACAAACAAAAGATTTCCAGCAAACAAGAACGAAACAGGGTAAGAAACAAAGATTTATAGGTCTAGTGTCTCACTTTGCAACCCACATAAAGAAGCATCAAGAAGTGGTCTAGAGACACATGCAAGAAACAAAGAAGACAAAAGGGGCAAACCCGCAACCTTCGAAAGCCAAAAGGTAGACACTGACAAAACAACAAAAATCTAAAAAACCTAAAAAACTAGATAAATAAGCTGAAAAGCCACTTAAACAAACCCAAGAGCAGAACCAACCTTAAGACCCAAGTAGCACGAAACACATCAGTAACACCTCCCTAGACCAAGCAACACTCAATAGACCAATAGACTTAGAAATGGATACCCTTTATTGGCTGAACAAAAAGGCCTACGTGAACGAAGCTGCTTACTTTCTTAACTTTACTATTGTGTTATATAGTAAATGTTGCTGATATATCTTATTTGCAATGACTTGTCTTAAGCTTGTTCAATTCTTATCTTCTTATATCAATCAAGGATTAATATATAATTTGGTCACTGAACTTTACCATTACTCCTAATTTGGTCATAGATGTTTCAATGTTCCTACATTGGTCCTTGAACTCACCTTTTGCTGCCTTATTAGTCCCTCATGCTCTTAAGTCAAACAGAATTATTAAAATTTTCTTAAAATACCAATTATACCCTTATTTGAGACTGAGTGGGATGCCTAGGTGGACTTATTTTTGGCGGGAATGAAGAGTTTTTTTCCCCTCTCTATAGTATTTATCTAGAGTACGAAGTTCAAAGAGGAAAATCAGTCAAATCTCCAAGCGGTAATAGATAAATACTATAGAGGTAATAGTTCGATATGAGATGAGGGGTTAAATACTATAGAGAGGGAAAAAAAATCTCCATTCCCGCCAAAAATAATTCCACCTAGGCATCCTAGTTAGCCTCAAATAAGGGTATAATTGATATTTTAAGAAAATGTTAGTCCTTCCGATGATTTACTTAAAACCATTCTATCTTTTGGAATCGATCAGCCAAGCTTTATATTATTTGTTGGCTGATCAAGTGACTAGCCATCCTTCTAACTAAAGTCTAAAGATGGCTGATCAAATGACTAGCCACTCCTAACTGGCTGATGACTGATGTACTCGCAGTACATCAGTCACAGATTCCAAGTGACCTGTCATTCTTGTTTATCAAAGTTGACTGATCACATGTCCAGCCATTCCGTGTTGGCTGTTGACTGATGTACTCTGGTATATCAGTCAAGCTTATTCAGCTGATGTCAAGTGACTGATTAGACTTAGATATTTTCCAAATCAGTCACTGATTATTTGGCACAAAGTCAGTAGATTTTTATCCTATCCTTATCTTATCTCTTGAAAGTCTGTTGATCCTTAAACAGAAGCTTCTGTGATAAGCTTCCGTAGTTATTTTAAATTTGTGTCAGTACTTAGCGTGTCTTGTTTTTCAAACATACTTATTTCTTTAAATTTAATGAGTACTCTGACACATTTTCCATTCCTAGCTTTTTGTTTTATTTCAGAATGAAATGACAGGTACTACCTGTCTTTTCTGTGATAACACAAAGCTCGAGGAATAGTTGTTCATCGTCTTTTGACTTGCACGTCATCAGAACATTTAATGCAAAGTCAAATATCATTCAATGAGTCAAATGACAATTTTTTTTATCCCTGCCTATTTAAAGCCAGAGATACATTGAAGAATAGTGACCTCAACATTCGAAGCTCTCAAGCATTCAAAGTAATCATAATACTTAAAAAATACTTGAAGCTTCATTTAAAGCGCATTTACTCATATCTTTTATTTCTTTAATTTCAAATCTTTGTATCTGCCTTTGGTTCAATCATTGTCTGAATCTCTCCCAACTACTTAGTTATTGAGAGATCATTGATTGTAACACACGAGATTGTTTTGTTCCTTGTAACATACAATCTCTATAAATTTCTCAGGTCCTTGTCGTACGCTGATCCAATATTAGTGATCATTTAGATTATTAATAATTAGTGCACTTCAAAATCTAAGTTTGACCAACTTGGTAGTGGACGTAGCAGTTTTCATACTGTGAACCACTTTACATCTTGTGTTCATTACTACTTCTTTCATTTGACCTAACTGACCAAAGCTTTAAGCAGCGCATTATTTAAAGCTTCATTCAGCTATCAACATGTTCATTAGTCAAACTCTTGACTGAACACTTTTATTGTTTAGTTGATTGTTTTTATTAAAGTAGTTATTCCGCTGCCAATATTTTAAAAGGCTTTAAAACTTTTCAAAAAGATTTAATAAGGCTATTCACCCCCCCTCTAGCCTTACTATTTACCTCAAAGTTGACCTACAAAAAATTTTAACGATTCTGTTTGAGTTAACGACACGAGGGATTAATAAGGCAGCAAAAGGTGAGTTCAAGGACCAATGTAGGAAAATTAAAACATCTATGACCAAATTAGGAGTAGAGGTAAAGTTCAGAGACCAAATTATATATCAATCCATCAATCAACACGATGATTCCAAAATTTGCACCGTTGTCCTGTTGGGAAATGTTCTGGTGAAACTGACTGGTAATTAACCTGAAAGCAAGAACAAGGGTCACTACGCATGGGATCCCTGGCTCCCTGGCTCAGTTGGTAGGTTGCTTGCCTCCTGCTTGGCCGCCTGTTTTGGCGGGTATGCTTTGCGGGCGGATTGCCTTGCGAGTCGCCTTGTCATTTGCGGCTCCCCCTTAGTGGGTAAGGTGGGTCACCTACTCCGCCTTTGTCATTACCACTTAGTCATTTTTACCATATGTTTATAATTTTGAATAGTTCACAACAATAATTGTATAGCCACGTTTGCAATCACTTAACAAAGTCTGATACAACCCTATCTATGTTTATAAGTAACTTTTTGATTAACAAGTTTCAATCAATTTAACTACCCCAACTATTGTTATAGTTAGTTACTTTGTTAAAATTGAAATATTGCTTGAATTAATTTTAAAATTAATCATAGGCTATTTACTCCCTCCCCCTCCCCCACCCCTAGTATATTTTGAGCCTTTTGGATATTATACTGTGTAACTAAGCACCCTTGACGGATTCACCTATGTGAGCGCGCGTGAGAGTAGGGCCGCTCTTTAACTATGTAGGTTAAGGCATTGTCATCTACTTTCCAACAGGTCTATATTTTGCTTTGCCTAATCTTAATTTCGTTTCCCCAAGTCTATATTATAACATTTTATTATTTTATTAAAATGAGCTGTGATTGTTAGGTTCTTTTTGAATTAATTAGTTTTATTAATAATTATGAGTTAAATTTTATAACTAATTTCATATTAGTACTTGGGAGTTACAAGAATAAATATTTGATTAAATATAACTCGATTTTTTCCTTACATAAGAGTCCATCTTTTTTTTTTATTATTTTTTTTATGTCGTTCCAAAAAAGTGTTTATTCTAATCTTTCCTCTTTTTTTTTTGAAGTTACTTTTACTCTCTCCGTCCTGAATAAATATTCTTACATTCTATTTTGAGATGTTTTAACTAATATTCCTAAACATTTTTGATGTACAAATTCTCTACCATTCTTCACAATGTACCCTAAAAGCTTCATTTAATATCAACATAACACATTCTAAGGAAACCCACTTATTTAGAATAATGGAACTCAATTAATACTATGAGTATTATTGTTAGAACATATTTTACAGTCCATCATTAATTACATTTCTTAATTCATATGTTTGTCAACGAAGAACATTTATCCAGAACGAAAAGAGTATCATTTTACTATTGATTTGATTCTCACTTTAATTAATGGCCCCAACTCTCACATGTGTATTTTTAAAAATACGATATCATAATATTTATAATAGAGTTAATTTTTTTTTTATTTATGTCAAGTTAAATAAAATACTATTTTAAAAACGAGAGAAGTATAATTAATAGTCAATTATTTGAGATTTATGACCATTTAATTGGTTTAATGGGTGCATGAATTGGATTAATAGGCGTTGAATAGAAGGCCATGTGTGGCCGGTCAACGATTATTGCACAAAATCTTTTACTAAGTTTGCTAAAGAAAGAACAACATTTAGAACCCATTTTTACGGTATTTTAAAAATATAAATTATTTAAAATATATATATATATGTATATTTTTTAGTATTTGAAATATAAATTCAAAACGCAACACCATATAGATCGTTATCTCACAACTAAAGTATGATTTACCTTTCTAGGGATATGTGGCCGGCCAAACAAGGGAGTTGGCTTTAAAAAACCAACGGAACTGCCCACCCCAATCATGTGATCCATCTGGGCTCTCTCTCTCTAAACTCTCTCTCTCTCTCTCTCTCTCTCTCTCTCTCTCTCTCTCTCTCTCTCTAAACTCTTTCTCTATTTATTCTTCCTTCCTTCTCAAAATTACTTCTTCATTCCATTTTTTCTTTTGAGCTCCTTCCACCAAAATTCAATTCTTCCTAATGGTAGACTGGTAATTAAGCTTCTTTGAAAGCTAAGAGTAGATCAAGTTCTTAGTGGTGCATGCAAGAGTGAGTTTATGAAATTTGGAAATCTTTGGTGATTTTGGAAAAAGCGATCTTCGGAATTCCGAAATCTAAAACTTGTAAGTATGTTTTATGTGTATTTTTTACTATTTATTTGTACATAGCTATGTATGTATATGTAGATTTGGTAAGGTTTCAATGGCTACTTTCAATAGTAACTATTACCATTACAGTTACTATTATTATTATCATCTATTAGATAAAAAATTAATGGCAAAGATTTATCGAGTAGTAGGAAAATACAATTAATACAATTAAATAGATGAGTTATTTAATGCAATTAATTTCAACCTTTGATTTTCGATACTCCGATGGGTAACTAACTTGTAAGTAGTGATCTTGCATATGCGAATGTAAAAAGTTTACTATTTTATTTTGAGATATTTCATTTAAAAAGTTAATTTTTTAAAATTATGTATATAATTATTATAATCTTTCAACTTTATATTTCACATGTGTTATAAATATCTTAGTTATACTCTAACATTTTTGTAATTATAATTAACTCTAATACTATTTATATATATATATATATATATATTTTTAAACTTGAACTCGTTAGATGGAATGGATTGATTACTTGATTGGAGCTCAAAGGTGTCATAAGTTGATATATAATGTGCTTGGAAGACTTGTACTTTGAAAGAGAGTGCAAATATTATTTGAGTAAAAGTTTGATACACCATCATATTTTCTTTACACAAGCCGCCTAAAAATGAGTTATTTGATGAGAATTTTTTCTAAAATACAATCATATTTGATTCTTTATCACATATTAACCACACACTAGATTTTGTAGACATAAATTTTAATTTTTTTGGCATTAAATTGACTAAAGTTTTATTTCAAGGCATTTGATTGGTTAACATGAACATTAAATTTTGAAGCATTATATACTTTATTTTTATACCTTAAAACTAAGTAGAATGTCAATTAGTATCATATATGATATGAATCAAATGAATTTTTCTTGTTACTTCATTGTATAATGAAATTATAAAGCTCTTGTGTAAATTTAAAATATACACCGTCGGTGTATCATATCAAAATTAAATCCTACTTACTTTAGGTTTGTTCTTCGCCTTGATTTTGTGATTTTAGTTTTGTGATTTTGAATTTTCGCTCTTTGGTCCCATCAACTTTTAGTGTATTTCTCTTACTTTTTTTTCAAATATTACCAAACCAAAATCTAAAACTCAAAATCAAGCTTTTAAATCTCGATGTCAAACACACCCTTTCAATAGTGTTGCGAATTTATTATCAAAGTTTTAAGTGTTGGATCAAACGGATATTTTGATATGTTGTTCTCTTATTGTAATTGTGATTGTTTGAGCCCTCAGGCAAGGGTGGTTTATGACCAGCTAAGGGACTAACTCTGCTAGTTAGACATGATTGCTTCCCTTAGTCCTATTACTTGTGGCCTGGGTAGTAGTCAAAGAGATAGCTATTGCGGGTTGGTTCATTTGCAGAGGTGATAACTCAGAAATTTACCAGTCTAATTTGTTTGCATATAATCCCTCCGTTCCAGATAAAGAGTCTTTTTTTAAAAAAAAAAAATTTTTTTGGTCAACTTAGTTAAAGTTTAATCGATAATTTACAAAAATTTATTTGTTTTTACAAAGTTATGAAAGTTTTAATCCATACCACTCTAATATAGTTTTTAATTAATAAAATTTTATTTCTTAAAATATAAGTAAAGTATGTAAAATTTTAATTTGATTTAGTCGCATGTTGACTTCTAAAAGTGAAAAGTGAACTCTTTGCCTAAAACGGAGGGAGTACATCATTACCTATATATTTGCATCCGTGTAACATGCTTCCTGCAAGTGGCTCACCCAATAACAGTTTAAGGTAATGAGTTAATTGACCCGGGAGCTAGGGATCGAGTGACTAGCGTATGAGTGAGATACGAAGTTGACATGATTTTTTCCATTATGATTTGTCACTTTATCACTACGAAATGCAAGCTGAATTTTTTTTCTTGTTAACATAGGAAGGAATCTGAGCACTGATACAGCCTCCTCCTGAAGAGTGTGTACAACATTTTTGATTCCGAGCCTATCTATCCATACACATGGGCTCACCAGATATCAAGTATATTCAGTGGATACACTGAGGGCAATTTCACGGAGATAGTTTCGGATTGTACAGTGTGAACGACAGTTGATTTCGATCGAGCCTATCTATCCCGACACATCAAATCAAAATCATTATCTCGAAAAATTTCATTCATCCATAACTCCAAATGGCAGAAGGTAAGAACATATTTGGTGTATGTGTATCAGTTATAACATCACTCTCTTACTCCTATTTCATATCCTCAAGGATACCTAAAGGGAAATACAGATTCATCTCTCTCCTACCCATCTTCTTTCACTTCACCATCCTCCCTCTCTATCTCACCTTCACCTTTAATCAATTCATCACAATTTTCTTTATAACCTGGCTGGGCAACGTCAAGCTCCTCCTCTTTTGTTTTGATCAGGGCCCACTCTCATGGGGCCCACCAAACTCCCTTCTCCACTTCATCACCATAGCTGCTCTCCCCATCAAGATCAAGCAAAATAAAGACCACCCGGATTATTCCATCTCTACAAAACCCAAGAAAATCCCTCTTAATCTTGCAATGGAGGCCTTACTTTTAGCCTTATTAGTCACCATATTGCACAGTGGCAGGGAAGGTAATTATCACATACACCCTACGGTTGTTTTGGTGTTGTACTGTTGCTTTCTATATCTCATAGCAAACATTTTGGTGGCTTCTTCGGGAAAGCTTGTTCGAGCTGTGATGAGGATAGAGCTGGAGCCCCCGTCCGATGAGCCGTACCTTTCGACCTCGCTCCAAGATTTTTGGGGAAGGAGGTGGAACCTCATGGTAACAAATAGTCTGCGTCACACCGTTTACCTTCCCGTAAAATCGGCGTCCATCGGCTTATTGGGAAAGGACAAAGCCTCGCTGGTAGCCGTGTTTGCCTCTTTCGTCGTGTCAGCTCTAATGCACGAGTTCTTGCTATGTTACCTAACACGTGCGTACCCCACGTGGGAGATGACCTCGTTCTTCTTGCTCCATGGGGTTTGTGTTGTTGTGGAGCTGGTGGCAAAGAGGAAGTTGGCTGACAGGTGGCGGTGGCCGCCGTATGTTTCGACCCCATTGACGGTTGGGTTTGTGGTCATCACTAGTTTTTGGTTGTTCTTCCCACCGGTTACGAAAAATGGCTTGGATGTGAAGGTGATTGGGGAGTTTATGCTGTTTTGGGAGTATATTAAAAACAAGCTGCATCTTATGTATCTTACGGCCCAAAGATGGAACTGATCGAGCCATCGAATGTAAAATTTGGTTTTTCCTTCCATGATCAGAATAAGGTCCCACATAACTGGCATCCCATTTTGATAAAATTGTGGCCGGCACACTTTGCTGAATTTTAAACTACTTTAGTATTTTATATTTATTTTAAAATAAAAATATATACTTTTGTGCATCACGATGCATCAATTTAGTTTAATCGTGATATATCAATTTAAAATTGTGGTTAAGCGCCTTTTTGAATTTTTTTCTAAATGTTATTATAATTAATTTATTTTGGCTCCGCTTGTTGAAAGAACGGAAACTTACTTCTGAAAGGGAGATGGAAACGTGGTTGGAAAAACAAAACAATAAAAACCTAAGGGTTTTTTCTTTTTTCTTTTTTGAACTTTTAGTAGTTCAGAATCTTATGCAAAATAATAATAATAAATAAATAAAAAGTTTAAAATTTTCTAAATTTTTGGAACACAGACCTTTATAATGGGAATATGGAATTAAGCTCCTTACAAGTTAGTACCCTTGGTTTATGGGAGTAACACTTAACTTCCTTTGGTAGTAATTTATCCATGAAAGAGTAAACCGTGGACAGTGCTTCTTACCATTTTGATGACCGGTCTGGTTCTAATTTTCATTAAAATACGTGTACCAAAAAAGATGGGTATAATTATAAAGATCAACGCTATTAACACCCTCCGGCACTTCTTCTTTATACACCTCATTTTCTTAATACACCAACTTTATTTCAAACTAACGTAACTACTTAATACACACTACATATATTTCCTAATTTATCCTTCCTAAATTTTTTTTTTTTTCTCAATACACCCAACTCTCTCTCTCTCTTTTTCACACCCAACCCTAACCCCTCATCCCTCGACCACAAAAGAACGGCAAAGAATTGAAGAAAATGAACGAAAGAAGAAAGAATGAAGGAGGAAGAAGAAGAAGAAGGAAGAATGGAAAAAAAAAAAAAAAAAGGGGAAGACATACCTTCTTTTTTTTTTTCTTTTTTCCTTCTCCTCCCTCTCTACTTCCCTTATTTTTTTCTTCCATTTCCTTCCCTCTTTTCTCTATCATTCTCTTCGCAAACCATGAAAGAGGAGGGTGGGTGGGGAGAAGGGAGGGGGAGGGTAAGAAGAAAAGAAGAAAAAAAGGGGGGGGGGGAACGGAGGGGAGGGGAGAGCTGTAGGCAGGGAAGAAGGGGGTAACAAGGATAGAAGGGAGGGGAAGACAGAAAGAAGAAGAAAAAAAAGAAGGAAAAAACAGTGGGAGCACGGGCCGTCGGAGGCAGGAATACTAAGAAAAATCAACAAAAATATCAAAAAAAAAAAGGCAACGAACAGGGTACATGACATGAGAAATCCATCCCATCTCTTCCCTAATAGCACGGGGATATAAATTGATAAGCGGGAATGAGATGGAAATGTACAATCATTTCTATTTGCCAACAGGAATAGGAACGGGAATGGTATGCCTATCCCATTTATACCCCATATATATTGATGCAGTTTTCAAAGAACGGTTATTATTGATTGCTAATAGACTAAGATCTTAGTTTGGTAGTGCATTTTGGTCAAAATGTGGGGATAAAAAGAAACTTATTTGCAAAAATTACATTTAATGCTGCGGTAGAAAAAATTGTATTTTCTAAACACATCTTCATTTTAAAATGCTGTAATTTTCAGCATTTTTTCAAAACATAAATTTTAAAACGCTGTTAGGAAGGAAAAAAAAAAAAACCATGTTTTGAAATGAATTCTCAAAGGCATTTATAAAAAAAATTGTATTTTAAAAATGCTACACCAAATAGGCTGTAAGAGAATATTAATTTGTAAGACGTATAGATGTAATGACAGCAATTTCAATGATAATTTTTATTTTTGACTTTGTGATAAAAATTATTTTATCTAAGAAATAGTTGATATATTAGTAGTTCGTTTGGTGCAACGTTTAAAACGCAGTATTTTTAAAACGCAACTTTTTTCTTATAAATGTGTTTGGGATATCACTTCAATACGTTGCTTATTTTTTCTAGCAGCGTTTTGGGAAAAAGCTGAGAATTCCAGCGTTTTAAAACACAGCTGTGTTTTTAAAACGCAGTTTTTCCAGCCGCAATATTGAAACACATTTTTTTACAAATAAACTACGCTTTATCGCTGCATTTTGGCCAAAACGCACGACCAAACCAGCTCTAGATTACATTATATTTGTAAGGCAAACTTAGTTTGAATTCAGAGTATATGAGAATGGAGTCAAGTTAGGCAAAAATAAAAACGAAAAAATTATAATGAAATTTCATTTCATTTCCGATCACGGGAATAGACCAAAAATGGGAATTAAAAAATAAGGACAAACTACCCAAATGATCCCTCCAGAAGTTTACTTTTTTGGATTTGGTCTTTTTGCAAAAATTCTGATCTCAGTTGTCCTTGTACTAAAACTCTTTACGCAATTGGTCCTTCCGTCCAATTTCATCCAAATTTTTCCGTTAAGTCTCTCCACGTGCATCGCATGTGAGGGTAAAAATGTCATTTTACAACTAAAAGTACAGGGACCAATAATGTAATTTTTCTTTTTTAACTTTAGGAAAACATGCCTCCTCTCACACACACGTCTACTCTCTCTCTCTCTAAAACACACACACACACACAATACATAATTAAGCAGTCATGGCTGTTTGCCATTTTCTTTTGGAAGATCCAAGGGTCAAACCCCCAATTTCTCATGCCAAAGACAACGTAGCCTAGGTGGGCACCCTTGCCAATCTTCCAGAGAAAGCCCTCACAAACTTCTTTAGTGCATTTTACAATCCCTTTCCAAATGCTCGAAGCACTAGAAGGGGGAAGATGATCAAATTGAATGCAATTCTTTCTCGCTAAAAAAACTAGGATTTCTCAGTCCCGTCATTGATGCAGCTGCAATGAGCTTCTGGAAGTCAAGCCCTTTTTTCTTATTCAAATCCCCTTTTTTGATCAACAAGGGATTGAATCACTTCAAGGGGTGAACTCCTAGGTTGAGGACGAAATTGGATTTAGAATAATAAGGAGAATGAAATGAAGCAATTCCGAACTTTCATAGGCTCAAATCTTTCTTAAGGTGTCCCATAGGTGACAAAAACAAAAAAGATTTATCCCAAACTAATTTCTACCAAAGTATGGACTCACCGTCGGCAGTAGACTCAATTATGGAGGACACCTCTGTAACTGGAGCAAAACGCAATAATGCCGAGAAAATGAACCTTTGGTCAAACGGTGGAGCCAGAACAAACATGGCCGAGAGAGAAAAAATTGATAGAGTTAGTTGTTGGTGGCATTAATGAAGTTTGGGAGTTGGATTGCCAAGATTTCATAAAATGGGAAAGAAGAAAGAGTGGAGAAGGAAAAGGTGGGGGAAAGAGAGAAAATTCCAGATTTCTTACTAAGAGTAAAATGACATTTTTGCCCTTGCCCAAATGCACGTGTGATGCACGTGACTTGACTTAACAGAAAAATTTTGACGCCACTTGACAGAAAGACCAATTCTGTTTAATGTTTTAGTTCAGGGACTATTTCAGCATAAAAGGACCAAATCCGAAAAAGTGAGTTTCTGGAGTAACCATTTGGGCAGTTTGTCCAAAAAATAAAATGGGGGGTGGGAAATGGTAATGGGCAAAACAATCCCTATCTCTTGAGATGCACCCAAGCGTTGAAGCCAGAGCTTTTTCCCACCACCATTGTCATGGTCACCGTGCACTGATAACGCTTCCCGAATCATGGACTTACTCAAATGTTAGGTAAGGCAATGCCCCACCCACAATTTTCTTTCTCATCCTACAATCTACCTATCTTTTATTTAAGCTTGCAAATCTTAATTTCTTATGTATTCATACAATAGTACGATGAATCTGTTTAATCTTTAATTAGTATTTTGAACCCTTGATTCGATTATTCTTTGTTGATGTATTGTGTTGATTATGATAATATCCTTCGAGTCTTACTTTCTTTGATGGATTCTGCTTTTTTCCCTAAAATTAAGCACAATATTTAACTTTTCAAATATGGATTACAAAATCAAGCATACCAATTTGACTTTTTTTAAGAATAGCTATGCTGATCTTAAATTCAATTAGGATAATTATGTTTCATAGGATAAGTTAGGAAATAATAGTTTGAAACATGATTTCTGTTTATAGAGTGCAATTGTGCTCAGTTTCATAGGATAATTCAGGAAAATATTAGTTTGAAGGATGAATTGGGTACGAGTTGTTGATTACTAAAGCCCATTCTTTTTTTCTTGTTTTTGTCGATTTCTAGGGGAACAAAGCAATGTTTTGCCTATTAAAGAATAAGCAAGGTTGCCCTGAAAATTCGACAGTTGTTATGATGGAGGAGGAGATGATTCGGTGGCATAATGTCATGCCAGTGGAGCTAGCCATTAGAAGGGAACTAGAGTATCGAAGAAAATTGGAGATATTGAGAAAGCAAAATGAAAGCGACTTAATACCTCTTGTGGTTTTACAGGTAAAGTGTTTGTGAAAATGTTTGAATAAGCACCCTATTACTATTATGAGTAGAATGATTATTCAGTTGTCTTCTAATTATGATCTTTTGAATTTCCATCTGTGATGTAGAGGCCTACTCCAAGCGAAAGGGAAAGAAAGAAAAGGCCACGAACAAGCACCTACCAATGGATCCCCGTGCTGCAGCCTTCTTCGAGTTGCCAACCATTCCCAAAAACACCCTCTGGGCTTGTCTGCACTGTCTGTCAAATAGCTTTCGCAACCGTGTTTCATCTCAAGCGGCATAGTGAAACGGTAGCTCACACAAGCAAACTATTTGAGATGAAGAAAAGGGGAGATAAGCCAAGCAACCCGTTTCTATGTGAAGTATGTAATTCTTCATGCTCAAGTGGCTTAGTAATGGAGCAGCATCTTAATGGTACAAGGCATGCTGCATCTCTCCAAGAGTTTGAAAAAGTGAAAAGAGCAAGAGCTCTGGAGGCCTTTACTGCAAACCGGTAGGTCGCCGGGAAATCCTTCAAACTGTAGAATCTGTAAAGGTGGGCTATAGTAGCTGCTTGTAAATAGGTTTGTGATTTTGGTGCATGGAAGATCTTTATAAATGTACATTTGGTCTCTGCTTTCTGAAGAACTCTTGGATAAAGTTGCATCTTTCGAAGTTATTTAGTATTTTGACAACAATGGGTGAAGAAAAACTTGCTTATATCGAGCACAGGGAGTAGATGAAATGACT
Source organism: Platycodon grandiflorus (assembly GCA_016624345.1). NCBI lineage: Eukaryota > Viridiplantae > Streptophyta > Magnoliopsida > Asterales > Campanulaceae > Platycodon > Platycodon grandiflorus. Next base: position 41,392,954 of record CM028365.1, read on the forward strand.
TACAAGTGTACATGAGAGTGGCTATGGGGCATAAATCACAGTACTTGTTTTAAATTTCACTATCACAACTAAAGAGTGTAACGAAAACGAGTTTTGATTAGTGCAAATCGCACTCTTCATGGACGACCGCACTAACAAGCGCAGAGGAAGTTCATGTGGAGGAAATTATGATCTCGTTAATTTGATCATTTTGACACAAATGTACTTTTTTCTTCTTTAAGGAAATTAGTGAAAAGAGGGTATGTCCCAAGTGTAGTAGGTTTCATTTGATCATTTTGACACAAATGTACTTTTTTCTTCTTTAAGGAAATTAGTGAAAAGATGGTATGTCCCAAGTGTAGTAGGTTTCACGAGTCGATTCTTCCTGTTTCTAGGATACAATAGCCCATCAATTGACGTGCAAAACCTGAGGGATTCTCACTGTTTCTAAGATACAATAGCCCACCAATTGACGTGCAAAACCTGAGGAAGCGGGACGGAAGCTTCACTCGACACCTACTTCAATAGTCAAATTTACAACCCACATCTTAAGTTCCACTAATTCTTGGAGATATCAAAGAAAACATTATCAACTGATTGGGTGGCAGTTCAATTACACACTTACGGGTAGGCAAAGCAGGGTCACTATATTTTGGGAAAGGTTACAATTCGGTCATTGATTGTTTGAAAATATTATTTGGGTCACTGTACTTCAGTTATATTGCAAGCGAGCCCACCATCAAGTTAATTTTAAATGAAATTTTAATTTTACCCATATCTTCGTCCTCATCTCCCTTAATGAAGACAGCGGTAAAATATGGAATTCATTTAAAATTAGCGTGTTAGTGGGCTTGCTTGCAAGATAACTGAAGTACAGTGGCCCAAATAACATTTTCAAACAATCAGTGGTCGAATTACAATATTATCTAAAATACAGTGGTCCGATTATGTGTTTTGGGTAGGGGGTATGAAAAACTTTGGTTTGAAGAAGGGGATTAATGAGAGAATTGAATGGAGGAGGAGAAAGGATGTCTGAATAGGGTTTGATGTGGATGGGCCGGCTTCTCGGTATAGCCCAACAGTAAATAGCAATGGGCTTACAAATAATGGGTTGGGTAAAGACCCTATATACCTAGAAAGAAGGGGTTGGGTTGGGTTGGGTGAAGAGTGACTCCTGTCTAAAGTACAAGTAATCCAAGAAATTACTATGACCAGTCTAGGGAATCAAATAGAATACTACAATCCAACACTAAAAAATACTCGACACATCTCCCGTCCTTTTAATTATGGACAACTGTGTTTGAGTGTGGTAAAATAAATTGAGGGTGGAATGATGAGGAAAACCTTTCTAACAAATTCTCCTAGTTTGTTTTTTTGTTTTTTCCAATGCATAGCTGATGATACGCCCAAAGATGCTACAACTAAACATCGATGACCAATTTCGTTGATATAATTTTATTTTTTTTTATATTGTTCTTAATCATAAATAGGGATTAATCTAGCTTGTTAGCATTATCAAAACAAATGATGTAAACAAAAGTACTAACAGAAAATATATCATCTACAAAAATAAAGATTGAAAAGAAAGACAAAAATATAAATCATAAAAAATAAAAAGTAGATTTATTATTTAAAAGAAAAAATATTTAAATTAATTACTTCATCGGGCTTGTTTTGCAATACCATAATAGTATAATAAAGAAAAAGAATGTATATTCCACTACAAAAAAAAAAAAAAAAAAAAAAAACATCTCCGTTAAGAGAAGTGAGCAATACCAGTTGAGTTAGAGCTCGTTGGTGTTTTGCTAACTAGTCATGCATTGGAAATGAGATCTCCTAGTACTAATAACTCATTAGACAAATCAACCAACTTGGAATAGTAGGACACAACGTCCTCGTCATCTTCCATTTTTAAATATTCAAAACGGGTTATAAGTAAACGTAGCTAGGTTAAGCGAATACTATCGGGTCCCTCATAATGAGCTTGGAGAGCTTCCCATACTTATTTGGCTAATTCAAAATAAACTATGATTTTGAAAATGTTTGGTTCCACACAACCATAGATAGCATTAATAGCATTTGAATTAAAGTTTGTTACGCTTCTTTCTTCAGTCGTCCAACTAGCCTTTGAAGTAGTCTTATAATCTACATTGAGATCAACAACTCTAGGTGGAGTCCACCCAGTAACCACAGAGAGTCATGTTATTTCATCAAGAGATTTAAGATACATGTGCATCTTAGGTTTCCAAAGAGAGTAATTCAACCCATCTAGGACTAGAGGATGTTGAGCACCATACTGAGAATCAGACATAGTTATACCAGGAACCTCACTTAGTTATGTCAAGTGTAGACTCTGATACCAAATTAGAGTTTTATAGCTATGTAACTTAAACAGAATACTGAAATATTTTAAATGTTATCAAAGATATGATAACATCTACTGTGACAATGAGTAAATAATGTAATTAAAAACAGCAAAGAACACTTTGTTGTAACTTTTATCTACAAGTATAAATACTTGTAGATGTGTTTGTATGGCAAAAACTTTTTACTAGAAAATATGGAACCCATTACAAAGTAAACAACTAGTGAAACTATAAAAATGTTCATAATAAAGATAACTCAACTGAAAGTGCAATCTACCACTTAAGAATCTAAATCCTATTTATTGTCTACTGACAACAATCATGGTATAGGAACTCTAACATAGTTTCAGAAAACAAAGACAAAATGTGTTGGAAGATGTTGCGGTATCTTTGTTCACATTCACTTCAGGGCAGTATGTGTGTTAGAAAACTTCTCGAGTCTGGAATATCTCTCTTAGTCTCCGTCAACAGAATGAAGTACGAGCTCTGCATTATTTAGGCTTGAGAATTCTTTGAAAACAAAGAAAGAACATGTTAAACAAGGAATGTTAGAGTTAGTATAAAACCTTACCATATTTATGTTAATCAAGATCCTAGATTAAACTAATCTAAAGTCAACTACTATATACCATATTTATAATCAATCATCCTCTAATTATCTAATCAATCAAGATATACTAAAAATACTATCAATCACAATCTTGATTGATTGATCTTAAATTTTACTAAGAAAGACAAAATTAATCAATCAATTAATTAATTACCAATTTGCCAAATTAACACAAATCAAGGATTGAACGAGATGATTTTAAAATCTAACGCATATTAACGGCGGGACTTAGGGAGGGGGAAGCCAAAGCAGCCACAGTGGGGGAGAACTACTACAACAACTACGGTGGGGAGAGCTTTTCGACAGATTTAATATTAGTATTTGAATATCTCTCATAATGCAAATAATAAAAATTAACTTTAACTGCTTCTCAGGCATCGCCCAGGGTAGTTGTTAGTAGGAATCATCGAGAAAGCAAAAAATGTCGTTTTGGGCCCTTTCATTGACGTATTTCACATCATTGTAAACAAATTTACAAGCTTTAGCTAAGCCCCGACTTGAATGAATATCGTCTCTTGTAGATTCATCCCTGAGCTTGAGCATTCATACACCATTGGAAGAAATAACTAGCTATTCTTTTGAAAAGTAGTTGCGACTATATATTTGCTAAACCAGAAAACACTTGTGATATCTCAAATTGGATAGATGTAGGACTTGTGTATACCTTATAAGTGGTCACCTACTACCACTAGACACCAACCTTCCATGGACTTTTGGGTGGACTTGTGGTAAGCCCTAGTTGACCCAAGTGCTTAGTGGGTCAATGTGTGGACTATACATAGCGAATCGGGCTTCGGGTGATTACATCACTAGAGGTGCATAATATCATTTCTCATATCAGGCTTCAGGCCCGGGTAGAGGTACATAATATCATTCTCTCATACCTAGATACATTTTGTCGTATCTCCTCACACATTCTTCTGTTTCCGAATTCTGCATTTCTTTAATTTGATCCGACTAACAATGCAAATTCACGGGACACAACAAAATTGATTAATTTTTCACAGTTACGCCGCAAACCCTTTCTAGAAAACTTAAAACTCGGAGTTGGAAAAGGCCAATTGATGTGCTTCCCAAGCTCCAACCCCTAGTTCACAGTACATAATCTTGGGATGTTGAGGGGATTTAATAGTTGAATAAATAATTCCATGTGTTTTAGCCATAGATCTAAACTGTATAGACTATTTGAGACATTGCTTGGCATAAATGCCAAAGAAAGGATCAATATGAGAATCAAATTATCCAAGCTAGCATTTTTCTAACAAAAGTTGAAATGCAAAAGCAATGATAAGATGATATTAGAAGGTGAACCACAAAAAACATTCATCCTCACAAATTCAATAACTTCACAAAATTTTGCATAAAACTCCTTATTTTTTTCTAAAAGTCCTACTTCTATAATGTTTTCATAGCTGTAATTTGACAAAATTGGGGAATAGTCAAATTTGTTAATACCCCCATTAAAATTTTGTGAGGGGGCAAGACATTATCACATTGTTTGGGTTCATGTTCAAAGAGATCTAACAATATTTTACACTTGTTGGCTACCTAACACAACTCTCCTCCTTTATTCGGGCTTGAGACCGACTATATAATAGTACAACTCATAAGTGCGACACAAGTGACACTTTAAATATTTTTATTATAAGATTATACTCCCCACATTCCATCCAAAGAGTCCACGTTTGAAAAGTCTAATTATTAATAGATATATTAGTGTCATTGAAGTTGATCATAATTACAAAAATATTGGCTTAATTCTCAATTTCATCACCCTACTTTCGCAAAAGGTCCGATAAGCTCACTCTACAATCTTTTTTCACAGATTAATAACTATATTTTATCAAAAGTATCAATTTGGTCACTCAAAGTGAATGCCGTTAGTTTTATTGGACGGAAGTTTTTAAAAAGACTGAAATGCCCCTTACATTTGAAACTTAAATAAGCAAAAGACTTAAATGTCCTTTAAAATTTATGAAATAGACCAAATTACTCCCTTCAATCTTCTACTATGTAAAAAAAAAAATTAGAAGAATAACATAAAAAATCATATCATCATTAATTTTTCTCTTCCAGGTTTAGATTGTGGATCAAATGGGTGGAGGGTAGATAATAGGGAAGGTTTTGAAAAGCCTTCAGTTTTCTTAGCAGGACACTAAAAAGCCCTAGCTTTGACACAAGTCCGGTGAGCCTCGGCCATTTCCACCATGCCGCCACCCACCCGCCGTAGGCACAACGCATTCATAAAGCAAAATGATGCGCGATTAACAATTCTGAAGAAATTGACACCACTAAGCTCACCAATCGAAATCCTAAGCCACCTATTCCACCAAAAGATCCAAAATCTCAATCAAGAAAGGTTAATTCGATTATATGACCTCCCACACACACACACACACACTCTCACCCCCTTCTTTCTCTCTCTGAACCTGCATCTCTCTCTCTCTCTCCCCTCCACTCATAATGGATACGCTTCTTCTTCTCCAGTCCCCATCCATGGTGAATGGTGAAACGCCCCTGCTGCTCCTCTTCATCTCCCGATTCGTCAATCGTCGTCAAATAACACAATCATCCCAGGGCTCCCAAACCTCACCACGATTACACAGATGACATGGACGCCCTCTTGGAATCCTTTTTAGGTCTCTCCGATTCCTCCACTCCTTTAATCAATATCTCCTTCGACCGTCTCATCGAATCCAGAGCCTGCGATTTCGATCAAAACGACATGATCGAGCGCGCTCTCCGCTTAGGCTCCGTACTTCTCGAAGCTACCAAACGATTTGCACGCAAATGCTCCTCCGTCCACAACGCCGTTGTTTGGCCCCTTCCCCCCTGATCTCACCATTAAAGTACTTTCGATCTATCAAAAGAGGGAAAATGGAGTGAGTTAAGAAGTAGAGCTGGTTGAGATTAGGCCAGTTAAGAAGCGGAGCTGGTTGAGATTGGGGTAGGAATTGGATACGGAGAGGAGAAGGGAGTCGAAGAAGGTGGTGGAGGTGGAGGAGTCGCCGTCGGAGATGGCGGAGAGGGAGAGGGAGGAGAGGTAGGGGTGATGAGAGAGGAAGGTGGAGAGAAAGGGGATGATGATGGCGAAAGTGTGAGTGGGTAAACGGAGGGAGAGGGAGGTTAGGGAGGAAAAGTAGAGGAGGCGGTGGAAGATTTCTTGGAGGAGCTCGTCACGTGACTAGCACATACAAATAAAGAAGGGCAATTTTGGGTTTACACAAAAAATTTAAGCTTACTTAACAGCAAAAGTGACGGAGTGACTAACGTGACACCTTTTGTAAAGTTTAGTTATTAATCTGTGAAAAAAGATTGTAGAGTGAGCTTATCGGACCTTTTGCGAAAGTAGGGTGATGAAATTGAGAATTAAGCCAAAAATATTTAATCACAACCAAGATGGTTACAACTCATGTGGAGGGTAAAAATGAAAAATTATGAAAATTGTAAACACAACTTTTTGAAAGTGGACTCTTTAAGTGAAACATTCCAAAATAGTATAGTGTACTATTTGCCTGAAATAGATGAGTAACAATAAACATTATATAGAGCAAGTGGGTCAGAAAAACCAAAAGTCCCACAAAAGAGAAAAGATAATGAAGTTATAAAAATAGGTTAAAGGACCATGGTACTCCAACCAGGTACGGTATTTATTTTCCAAAATAATATAGTGTACTCTTTGCCTAAAATAGATGAGCAAGTGGGTCAGAAAAACCAAAAGTCCCATAAAAGAGAAAAGACAATGAAGTTAGATTAAAGGACCATGGTACTCCAACCAGGTACGGTATTCATTTTCTTCAACTATTTTTTTTTTTCCAAATCAACAAGCTACATAATTCATAGATTTTTATTACGTGAAAGAAAAATTCTAAAAATCTCCACAATTGCTTCATTTAATTAAATTAATCACGTAGAATTATTCATGCAGTCAAATAGAATAACACAAAATAATATATGTAGCCGATCTGCCCTAAGGATTCATTCATGTACTTGTGGTGTTACACTCGAATCTTATGCCTCCTCACAAATTGTTTAAACCTGGTTGAACAAATGTGATATGCACACCCATCGGGAGGGAGGAACACATCTTTAACATCCTTCTAGACATTCAATTCATGATTGGATGTACCACAGTCCTCCTGTTAGTTTCAAAAAGGCTTAGATATCAAATTGGTTACCCAACTTTTAGCTTTTATTAAATAAAGCTACACTACTATATTTTTAGTCAATTTTATCACCAACTTCATTTGCGGCCACGTTAGTCACTCCATCTTCTTTTGTTAAGAATTTTGGATGGAAAACTCAAAATAATTCTTATATAATATTTTTTGTTGTATATATATATATATATATATGTATATATATATATATATATATACATACATACATATATCTGGTCTACGGCCGATGATTCACAGGCAAAAATACCCCAAAGACTCAACTCAAGGAGAAAGACTGCACCTTACCCGGCTATTATAGACTTTAATTAAGAAGATTTTCACTTCTTATACTTTCCCTAAAAAATGGCTCTGATACCAAAACTTAAACCCAGGTTAGAAAAATAACAAAACTTAATGAATATAATAAAATTTAAATGAATAAGAATTTAATTAAGAAGATTAAGATTTTTAAGAAATAAAACTTTTATTTATTCAAACATAAAAATATAAAAACTGAAGAAATATATTACAAAGGAGAGTGGTACTCAACACATGAGCCAAGAGAGAGAGAGAGAGAGAGAGAGAGAGAGAGAGAGAGAGAGAGAGAGTATGCCGTATATTTGACCGTGTCCTCTAAGGTCTGATCTTTGATTCCATTTATAGGATTAGAGTTGCGGATTTCAAATATCTTTAAGTCCGTTAATGCGTCCGTGAGTGCCTGTCTTTGAGTGCCCCGTGACTGTCTTTAGTTAGTGATAGACAAGAGATTTGACATCTTTTGACTTTTTTGCCGTCTTTTTTTAGGGATAATGGAAAACTTTTGCTTTTGTCGGCCATAGAAACTTTAATGGTGTCCTTTTTTCCACCTGTAATCTTTTGTTCCTGTGAGAAATTGTCCGCTTTTCATTTTTCTTTCGTATCTTTAGGCTTTAGAAATAATGGAGAGACTGTTGATGTCTTGTTTTTAAGCTTTTGGAAATTGTCTTTATTTTCTTGTTTGAGAGTATGGGACCATTCCCATGTAGTTTTTCATATCTTCATTTTCGTCCATACTTTGAGTAGACGTCTTTGAGCTGGATTCTTCTTCTTCGAGAACTTTATTGATAAAGCTGACCAATTTGTCTTTAAGACATTCATTCAATCTTTCCTAAGTAATACCAGGATTGGCTTTAAGAATTTTAGTTTTAATCATTTCTATGGGATCTTCTAGATCCATTTTTTCTTTTCCTTTCTGTGCTTTAAGCTCTTCTTTAAGATAAGAACAAGTTTTAACGATTTCTTTAAGAATTTCAGTGGTATCAAATTTATTCCACCATTTAAAAGAATAAATTCTGGTTAAACAGGGAAGATGAAAATCATCATAATTACAGTCATAAGACCATGCCCAGATCCAAGGAAGTTTTAATTGGGATAAGAATGAAAGTAACGCTCTACTAATTAAGCTTTGGCGTTCTAATTTTTCCAAAGGGTTTGGGTTATAATAAAGTTCATTCCTGTATTTAGGGTGAATAAGACAGTAATCATCAAATAATTTTTGTAGGTTTTCTGGTAAGTATTCCCTTTTAGGGCCAATCTTCTCCCAATTGAGAAAGAACCAATTGGGTATTTCTTCATTTAAGAATTCTTGGTCGAACTGAAAAAATCAAGTATGTTTTCTTTGAGAATTTTGATAGAGAAATGCTTTAAGCCATGCATCAATATAATCCCAATAATTATAGTAAAATTGTTGATCGGGGTTAGCAAAATAATGTCTCAGTTGGTTTGGATTGGTTCCCCAATCTGATACTGAGAGTACTTTAAGTATTTTGGCTTTTGAAAAAGCATATTCGCTTTGAGCTACTTCAGGATTTCTTAGTTTATGATCAAAATAAACTGATCCTGTTTCTTTAAGAATTATTTCGTAGATTCCTCTTCTCTTTCTTCCCTGAATAGGAAAATAAGATCTTTGCTCAAAGTATTTTGATGCTAAATAATAAGGATCTGAAAACCATTTAAGGTCGGATTGCTCTAAGCAAATAATCGGCTCTTTAAGAGAATTGTCAATCATTTTTTTGTTGAACTCTTCTCCCTTTATTAAGGCTTCCTTGATTGTCTTTTAAGACGAAGTGGATCATAATTGAGGAAACTGTTTATTATAATTGCTTTGAGCATAATAATTGCTTTGAGGATAATAATTTCCTTTACCAGGGCCACGGCCCCTGCCTCTATAACTTTGAGCTCTACTGCATCCTGACATTAAAACGGGGATCCCTGCAAGAATTCTCAGGTTAAGAAGTCAGGAAGAGAATTTGATTCTCCTTTAATATATTCTATTTGGAAATCAAACACAGACAAGATTGTATGCCATCTAGCAAATATTTTTGAAACTAAATTTTTCACATCATTTTCTAAGACTTCTTTTGCGGCCTTACAATCAATTCTTAATTTAAATTCTTGATTCAAAAGGTCTTCTTGAAATTTAGAAATACATTTGACTATTGATAACATTTCTTTTTTGGTTGTGGAATAGTTCTTTTGAGCATTATTCCACTTGTCGGAGGTAAAACTGTCTGGAGATTTTATTTTTTTGAAAATATTTGGTTGGGATTAAACCTTCATTTATGCAATTCATATCTGCTCCACTATCAATTAAAGCGATAGTTTGTTTATTAAATTCTTCATTAATAATTAAAGTTATACTAACATACCACATTTGATACGTTATTTCATCAACCAAACATAAATATTATTTTTTACTATTTTGAGCACTATCATTATTAAATTGAGCACTAGATGAGTTGACCACTTTCTTTTTGTCCTTATTCTTTGATTGAACCAATTTTTTCCACTCAGAGGAAAGGAGTTGTTGTGTTTGTTCTATTTCATTACTTATTTTAGTATTAGAACATTGACCTATGTTATTGGTAGGTTGAACAACTTTTTCTAGATTAAATCAGATTTGATCCTTTTGGATTTGATCAACTTTATTGTTTAATTCTTTTATTTCGATTTTAAGTAAGTTTACTTCTTGTTTAAGATCTTATATTGTTGGTTCTTTATAGATTGAGTTTTCAAATCTATTTATAACTTTTTTTAATGAGTAATTTAGCTGAGACTTTTTTAAGGGATCAGTCTATGGCTGTCTCTCAAAATTATCTAGGAATTTTCCTAATACTTTTTTTTTCTCTTCGAGATCTTCAATTTTATCTATTAGATCCAGCATAAATGTTTGGCTTTTAGTAAGAGTATTAAGACTTAAACCATTCATTTTTAAAATAGATTTGTAATAATCAATTTCACTTTTACAGTTGCTTGTGCAACTTTTTTCTTTCTCGGATTCTGCTGAGCTGGATTCTATATCAGAATTGATGTGCATTATTTCATTGTCACTATTACTCTCACTTTCACTATTATTATGACTTTTGTCCGGATTCAGTAGGATTTGACATAATCCTTCTTTAAGATCTTCACTTATATTTAATTCTTGTATTTTCTATTTTACCCAGCACCTATTAGCGTTTTCATGTTTTCCCCTTTCCTCTCCTTTTTATTTTTTAAATTTCTTGTTTTTGTGTTATTTTTTCCATTGTTTTCACCTTTTTTCCCTCTGGCATTAACTTATTATCAGTGATACAAATTCATAGTGAGAAAAAGAAAACTTTTAAACAAATATGACATTTAGAGAAAATAAATATTAAAAGGGAGAAAAAGTAAAAAATGTAAACGATGACAACATGAAAGAGTAAATATGGGAAGAGTCTCTTTTTATTTCTGATTTATTCTTCTTTATTTAAATTTGGGTTGGTAATAGAAATTAGTTTAGAGATAATTTAACGAAACAATTGTTTAATGTTTTTGCCTCTGCCTTTTTTTTTATATATTCTATTTATTTGTGTTGATTAGAAAGTTCACATATATTTTTTTTGTATGTTAGCTGTTAATTAATTAATTTTATACTACTTTTAACAATTATTCATGAATTAAAATAGTAAATTAACACCATCTTTAGATTTTTATTTAATTAGTTGCATACTAAGCTGATTCTTTTTGACATTTTTATCCAAAGTCTGTCTTTGACAGAAGTGGATGGAGTGACTATCATTACTCAATGAAATATAACGATCCTCACCCTAATTAAATTATGGGCGAGATTAATTACAAACTTACAAACCTTTTTAAATGACTTAAACAGCAAATTGATTATCGTACTTTAAACTATTATTAATTAAAATTTCTTTAATGTATTTAATTCAGTGTCATGCTTTCTCCAAAAAAAAAAAAAAAGTGTATTTAATTTGGTGTCACGCTTTCTAGAAAAAATAAAATAAAATAAATACTGAGATGTAAATTCATATATTGCTGAGTTTGCACACACGGACTGATATTCCATATTTGGCCGAGTTCAACCGAGTCAATATTACTCGAACGAGTTGAGGACCCCAAAACACAAAAGTATATAAACCTCTCCCTGTATTTCTGACCCGCGAAAAGTTTGTTTATTTATTTATTTTTTCTATCTTTTCTTCAATTGCTTTCATTTCAATTTTCCTGGGAAACAAACAACCAAACATGGCTTGGGAAATATACATTCACACGGGTCACCGACACATAAATTAAAATTTTTTTTTCTTTTTAAAAAAAACTCTTTTCTTTTTTTTTTTTCATTCCTTTCAACCCATTTTCGAATTTTCCAGATCTATCACATTGTAGATTGTTTTTTGTCTCCTGTCGTTTGATTTCATGGCGGGACGTTACGATTCTAATCCGTTTGATGAAGAAGAAGTGAACCCATTTGCGGTAAATTTCATTATGTATCTGTATTCATATTATGTAAATTTGTATGCATGTATATCTATTTGCGTTGTATCATTAATTGAGAATTTGGGTTTGTTTGATTTAGGGATTTACCGTATGGAGATTTGTAATATTTGGATAATGTGATGCATTTCATGGTTGGATTTGCATTTTCTTTTGTGTTAATTAGTAGATCTGTATTTGGTCTTTGGTTTCTTTTCAATTCCTTATTGAGATTTGTCTTTCTGGGAGCATTGTCCATGTCCGTTTTATTCTTGTTTCCCTATATTTGGTCTTAATCGATGTAAGTTTTTCGTGATAAGAAATACTCGTTATGTTCCACTCAAAAGGACATGCATTCATTTTCTGGGTGCTTTTTATAGTGTCTCATTTCGAAATTTAAGCTTGGCATTCCATAATGTGCCAAGTATCCTAGTCATACTAGAAATAAAAAAGGTTAGATAGAACAAATATATTTGTCATTATAGTTACTTCTAGGGTATTTCGTCTTAAATATATGACTTTTTAAATATGTGCTCTTTGACTAGGATGGGAGGAGTAATTTATAACTTTGATTTTCTCTTATTATGGTGCATTCAGTTTTCAACTTTTACTTAGCTTTAGAAAAGAGAACATTTCCATGTTGAACTTAGCATGTACAAGTCTTGTCCATTTTTAATGATTGAGCAGTTTCTTAAACCTTAAAGTAAAAATGTTGGAAGAGATTTAATATACCACAGTGTAATAATATCCTCTTCTTAGTAAACATATAAGTACCCTAGGCTCCATGGGGGTGTTTAATTTTTTATTCTCCTTCCATCTGAAAATGAGTGTCCTTTGGTTTTTTACAAAACTGAAGAACATAACTTTTAGGCCATTTCAGCTGTACATATATACATGGATGCTCTTAGTGTCCACACTATCGTATTGCAAGTGCACAATGGGACATAATAGATGGCTTAGGTAAATTTAGTAACTTCATAAATAAAACACAATCTTTTTGGGACAGAATTATTTCAAAAAAGGACACAGTGTGGGACGGAGGAAATACTACTTTTTTATAGTAAGTAGAATAGCTAGAGACGTATAAGCCCACTTGATTCTCTTGGTAAAAGAAGGCTTGCCAAAGCATCTTCAGATTGTCTTTATCTGTATTGATTGTTCAAAGGATAACACCTTTAAAAAGTGAAAGGCCTTTCTTTTTTTTGGGTTGGGGGGTTGGTGGATTAAATTTGATGTATCGATCTGCAACTATTTCACTGCTTACAGATACACTTCTTTAAGTTCTTTTGGCATTACATGCCACCTTGAATATGCTGGTAGTTTCCCTTTTCCATTTAGATAGATAGAATCTACATCTAGATACCTGTATGTCTTCAGTATTCATTTGGCCTGATGACAGAATGCACCAAGAAGACCAATGGAATTGACATGTAGATGTGGGTTATTTTTTACTATTGCTATTGAAGGAAATATTTTTCTTACTTATTTGGTAAGAATAATTGGGGATTATTAGTTGTGAGGAATTTTGTAATCTACTTGCATTTTAAGGTTATTTTAGGTAGTATTAGAGTTTGGGTGAGAATGGTAGTGAATTTGTTGATATAATAGTTCATCAGTTAGTTAGAGTTGAATTATTGATTTTATAGGCGACTGAGTCGCTGATCTCTTGTGAGGGTAGACACCTTGCTAATCTCTTGCCAGGATAGGCACCTGGTAGATCTCAAATCAAACACAAGAGACCTCATACCTAGGGTATGGAGGAACACCTGGTAGATCTCAATCCAAACATAAGAGACCTCAACATAAAAATTTCTCAATGAAAATGGGGGAGAGAGAGAGAGAGAGAGAGAGAGAGAGAGAGAGAGAGAGAGAGAGAGAGAGAGAGAGAGAGAGAGAGGGTGGTGGTGGTGGTGAGATGAGGCTTCAAGACATGGTTGGTTGGTAAAAATGGAAAGACTTGGAGTGTACTTTTACTTTCTATCATTGAAACAAGTGCTGCACAATGTGTGTGTACTTGTAGTTACATTTTAGTGTTTTGTATGGCGGGTGAAGTAAAAAATCTATATCTATTTAATAAGTACGTGGATCCCTTGTAGTTGGGTGATTTATCCTTGCTACAATTCTGTATGTCCATCTATAGACAACCCAACGCAACTCAACTCAACTAAGACTTTGTCCCAATTACTTGGAGTTGACTACTTGAATCCTTCTTCGCCTTCGTGTTCAGTCCAAAGAGGTTGTTTATACAATATTGTGCCTATTTTTTTGTCATGAGGAAAACAGTATTGGACTTTCTATAGTTCTTGCTGGTCCTTTTTCTTTGAAATTAAGCCTTTGTCTTGATTACCTAGGGCCGACTACTTGAATCCTTCTTCGCCATCCTGGTCGGTCCAAAGAGGTTAATCTTTACTCCTTAGCCATCCTGGTTGATCCAAAGAGGTCAATCTTTACTTAATCCTAAATAAACTATATTATTCATTTTTTCTCGTGGGGAATAGAGTATCTGACTTTTCTATACTTCTTTCTGGACCTCGTTCTTTAAATTTTTACTGTTAGTTATTACATAAGTGCATCTTTCTATTCTTTTTTTATCTCTTGGTACAACTCTGTCTGTCCATCTTTAGCCAACTCCACTCAACTCAGCCTTTATCCAATTACTTGGGGTTGACAACATGATTCCTTCTTTGCCATCTTGTTTGGTCCAAAGAGATTGATCTTTATATATTCATGTATAGACAACAATGTGCTTATTTTGTTCTAGCGGGGAAAAGAGTTTCCTATGTTTCTACCCTTCTTGCTGGACCTCTTTTGTTGAATTATTGTCGTTAGTCATTACATAGGTGCATTTTCTATTCCTATGATGCCAGGACCAAGGAGCTCGAGGAAAAAACTCGGGACAATCAAACTATGGCGGTGGTGCATTTTATATGACTGTAAGCTTGTTCATTCCCTGTTTCTTTATTACTGAATTTGTTCTCGGAAGAAGATACTTCTTCATCGTCTTCCTCTTCTTCTTCTTCTTCCTTTCCTCTCTATCTCTCTGTTGTCTATCTCTTTTATAGACTTTTTCGTTCTAGAAAAATCATTTGAAAAGAATATGCAAATGCTTTAGAAAAATCTATGAGCTTTCACAATGGCTAATGACACGATTTAATTATCAAATTAGGTATGAGATTGTTAGTAGTATGAATTGATAGATTTGTATTTATAAAGAAGCTTTTGTTGTTGTTTTCATTTTCCTTCCTTTGGAAATTCTGAACTTAAATAGAGCATTAAAGAAATTCCACAGACATGAACTGAAATCATTGTTTTGCATCAGCGCTCTTGTTCAGAAATTTCTGATGTGTATATCTTTTCAGCCTTTTTCTTTCTTGCTAGGAAATACAACATTTATCTGGGTATACTTCATTCAGTCTTCTATATAGCCTTATTGACTGTTTTTTCTTTTCTTTTTTGTTTTTTTAAACTCTATGGAAGTGCACGTTTTTTTCTATATTCAAATTTCTTTGTTACTCAGTTATTCACTATTCTTAGCATTTATAATTCCTTCTCTTACGGTGGGAGAAGGGGTAAGGGAGGACAGGACACAGGTTTGTAGCTTTGAAAATTGTTATTCCTTTCCTTTTCCCTATAATGTGATTCAAAATTGTTTAGGGTTGCGTGTTTTAATGTCATCTCTTCTCAATTGAACTCAACCTTTGTCCTAACCACTTGGAGTCGGCTATTTTAGTCCCTTTCTTCATTTGCGTTCGGTCTAATGCAAGATCAACTGCGAAAGCACTTTCATATCCTTCTTGATTATTTTGGTCTTCCCAACCTTGAGGACGGTCGTTGAGACTGATATGATCTCACTTTGTAGCTGGTACACTTATTGGTCTATGTTGAATGTTGTCAACCATCTCTAGCGATTTTCTCTCGTTATCTTCTGTTATTTTATAGGTAAATAGAAATATATACCAAATGGCGTCAAACGAGGTGACGCAGCCTATGTACACCAGGAGTATCCTAAAATATAGAAGACCTAGGCTACATAAAAACTATGCACAAATTCTGTAAAAGAATTAATAGAAGGCTCACCTCACACTGTCGACCAAAAGTACATTGTGTGGAGGATGGATTTCGTCAAATTGGGAATGGACGTTTCCTCATTCTCAAAAACCGCGCAATTTCTCTCATTTCAAATAGTCCAACAAACTCCCAATGGGGAAACTTCCGAAATACAAGTTCTCCTCCTACCCTTAAAAGAGACGAGCAAAGGAGGAGCTCCTTAAATGAGCCTGGTATAACCTATGAGAGATTGAATTGATTGAGCAGAAAATTCCACAGCTCCCTCGCTCCTTGTTCTCCTTACACACAAAGCACCAGTTGGCATAATTTTTTTGACGAATCTGCAAGTTGTCTTGTGTGAGAATAACTTCATTTGTTGCCTCCCAAACGAAAAAAGCCACTCTCGCTGGTGCCTTTCATTTCCAAATAACTTCCCAAGGAAAAGAAGCCCAATTACTATTTGCTGAAATGTGAAATACGAATTAACAGTGAATTTTTTACTCTTGGCTCCCTCTCATAGCACCATGTCTTCCCTGTTGCCATCGATCTGCTGCGAATAAAGCTTTTCGAGAAACTAGACAAAAGACTCCCTCTCCCTTGAAGGTGTCTTCTAAAGGTGGGACTCCAAGTGGCAGTACCTTCTTCAAGGTGTAAAATAGAGTTAACCATCACTTTCTTATTGGCTGCTATGTTAAATAAGTTTGGAAAAACTCTCCACATCTCCATGTCACCGCACAACTTGTTTTCCAAAATTTAACTGAAGAGCCATTCCCTATCTCAAAAGAAATATGCTGAGAACGAATTCCAACCTTTCCTAAATCACATTGGGAAACCACAAATGATCCCCTTTCCCATACTTGCTCACCACCACCACTTTCCTCCACAAAACATTTCTTTCTACCGTGAATCTCCATAACCACTTACCCATTAAAGCATTGTTGAATGCCCTCAGGTTTTTAATTCCTAAACCTCCATCTCTCACATCACATAGGAACAGAGTGTTTCCCATTTGACCAAATGATACTTATGCTCCTCCATCAGCCTTCCCACAAAACATCCCTTTCCAGCTTCTCTAATCTCTTTTGCACGGAGGCGGGTAAAACGAACAAAGACATGAAATAGGTGGGCAGGATCTGCTCTTTACTAAAATAAGCCGACCCCCTTAGACTAGAGTTGTTTCTTCCAACCCCCACCTTGGACAAGAGCTGTTTCTTCCAAGAATCGTTATCTTCTATTGGGGCTTCTTTTATCTCCTCATGAGTTTATTCATTTGAAATCCAATGTTTTCTAGTTTTACCCCACATCCATCTTAGCATCCTTGTTTGGCTTCAATAATTCTATTTACATCTTGTTTCTTAGTTACCCGTTGTTTTGAAACATCAAGTAAAGGGGGTCTAATTGTTGTCTTATGAAACTTCTAAGTTCTAACGTGTATACCTCTATCACATAACATGATGGACTCAATTCCCCCAATGTGATTTTATTCAATGACTTACATCATTTCCTACCTCCCCATTGATCCTAGATAGTCAAAGGAACCCTTTATACTAATTGTTGACCATCTAACTGCAATCTATCTCCATTTGTAGTCGTTCTGCCGCAAAAGTTGCATTCATATATTATGTTTACTTGTTATTTTAAACGTTTTGATTTTGACTTTGTAGCTCCTCTCTACTTTTCTAGTTTATTATTTACCCAGCCTTTGTTTCATCAATAAGGACAATATCATGAGCAAATAACATGCACCTTTGTATGTCGTATTATATGAGTTTGGTTAGTCCATCTTTTTTTTTTTTCCCCTTTTTTTCGATAGAAAATGAAGATTTCATAAAAGGGAAGGATAATGAAAGGTGGATAAGATATCCACCATTAGAGACAAGTCGATCTATTACTTAGGCAAAAAGATGGTCAATCCATGATCTTATTCTATGGTTATTGGGACTCACAAGTCTCTCATGTATATTTCTAACTATAGTCACAGTTCAGTCACACATATCCTTGGTAGCATCAATATATTTCACTTGTAACTCCTTTCTTTTTAACACCCACCGTCTTATCTTTGTACTTTCTATCTGGGGACTTGATAATATGCCTTTTCCAAGTCAATGAAAACCAATTGTATATCTTTCTTTACCTCTAGTCTATCTGTTAACCTCCATATTAAATATAACTATTACAATAATTCATAATAGTTTTCTTTGTTTCTTTAGGACGTGTATATGCCTTTTGAAGAAAGTTCCACTCACTTTTACTTTTGCTGTACTTAGTAGTTGTATGTAATGAGTTTGAGCTACAAAAAGTAGCTTCCTCTTGTGGGATAAAGGCGGCAATGAACCGCTCCAATACTCATAGTGTCCCTTCTTTTCCTTTTCAGTAGATATTGATTTCCAAGTAAGGTAACAGCAGCTAACCACTTCAATACTCACTAGTGGTTCTTTTTGTTTCTTTTCCATAGAGGTTGATATCCAAGGAAACTAAAAGGTCAAAGCTTCCAATTTTCTTTTTCATTTATCCCTGAATTCACTTGGTTGTTATGCTTATAGATTGGTGGCAAGGCGATGCAGGATCATTCAAGTTATCTCCTATGTTTGGATCTTAAGGGCTAAAGGGGAATAGAATATTCGGGGCAAGGATTATGAGGATTGGAGTTTCAACAAGGATTTGTAAATACCAATTTTGGGATTGAAAATCAGAAGATTTCAGGTTTGATCTAGTTTGGAGAACTGAAGGGAAATGAAATAGAGAAGGAGAACAGCTAAGACATAGGACTGGAACTTAGCATAAACTAGAAGATAGGCCTAGGCATCACACCTAGGTTCCCATGGGCATCAGCCCATGGTTCTTTGAGCATCACACCCAAAAGAAAGAGATGTATCAGACATCACAATTTAGGCGATAGGTAGAAATATTATGTATTCTCTTCCTTGATCTGAAGTAATTCAAGGTATAAATATGACCAATGCTCGGGTCAAGAAAATTGGAGCCCAATCATTAACTAGCTTCAGCCAAAAATAGCACACACGGTACACAGAGCAGCCCACAGCCACAAACTTTGACTTAAGTACTAAAAGCAAACCTGGCTGCCAACAATTATTGTCCCAAAACAAATTACAGAACTGCCCTTATTTAAGAACTCTAGAACATAGTAATAGAACCCAAGAGATAGATAATAAAGACTCTAGGATCATTTAAGTACTAGAAAACTCCTAAACTCCAAACTGAATGTGACAACCCAAAATTGCATTTATCCAATCTTTCTTGGGCTTCCCCTAACTGCGTCGCATGAACTGGATTCAAATTGATATAGCTTTCCGGCTGAAAAAGAAAAAAGTATAGCTGGTGTTTGCATAATCAGATGACGTGTTTTGGGGAGTTTCTATGAAGGGCACATAAATTTACGTAGTTGTGGATACAACATGAGATCGCGTCGAATGTGATTGGCAATAAAGTCAACCTCAGCCCAGTTGGACGTACGACTATCTAATGAATCACAGTCACTAATCACACTCGCTGGCAAGCCATTATGTATTCGAAGTAATGCATGTGGAAGAATTTGTAATGATCTTTAACTTCTCTTATGTTCATGATCTATTTCTAGTACCTTATTGTTGCAACAACTAGCATGGTTGTATTTCTTGGGAAAAAAAAATATTAAACTAGTTTTGGTCCATATAAATAATTTGGTGAGTATTAGAGAAGGGAGTTAAATTAAGATATATTGATGTGATTAGGGAAATGTATGATCAAGCTATGACAATAGTTAGAACATTCTGTATTTATACTTGTAAAAAAATGTATGATGAGCTATACCAAGAGTTAGTTAGAGTTACAGCTGGAGAATCTGGAGAGTTCTCAATTACATAGGATTACAGATAGGCTTTAAGTCCTTAATCTTTGCCTTACTGATGGATGTTTTGACTAAATATGTGCAAGATAACATACTGTGGTGCACGTTACTTGCCAATATTACTTATGAAAAAGTTGATTTTAAATGCCAATCAACACCAGAAAGCGGTGGATTGCACTAAACGGGGTCAAGATTAAACAAGAGGGAGAGGTGTAAATGGTGTTAGTCATTGAATGAAAATCAGGTTGAGTGAAGTGGAGAAGTGGATCTGGGGGCTTATGTGATCGGTTTAAAACTCCTAGGTTGACGGAAAATTTTGTTGTAAACAACCGTTAGACCTACTTACTGAAACAAGTTAATATAGTGAATGTTGCTGAAATGAGATTGCCAATTTGGATGTGTGGTCTAGAGAAGTTGAAATTCAAAATGAACAACATCTGTGAGACAGTAATTGCAGCCCGAATAGGAGATAAAGTGAGAAAGTTGATTCTAATGGTTGGTTGCTGAGATGTGGTGACTGGGAATCGTAGATCTCATTGGAATTCTCTTCTTAGAAAGAATTTGCAAGACTGAGCTGGAGGAAGCTGAGCACTTTATGATCCTTTTAACTTGATAGGTTCTCCAAGGGGCCCGGGGGGGGGGGAGGTTGAGGATGAACCGTGATGAGAAGTCCAGTATAATGGATGTTTTCTTGGTCAAGTCTTTCTTTCAAGCTATCGCCACTATTCATATGTTGCATTAACTTGGAAAGGGATCTGGAGCGCCAAGGCTCCCATAAAAGTATCAATTTTTGCGTGGACAGCCGGCTTAGAAAGCTATCTTGACTTGTGACAGTTTAAACAGATGTAGATTTATCTTCAATCGGTTGGTGTTGTAGAACCATTACTTGCTGTATTGTAGAGTAGCCAGAGTGGAGCAGAGATTTGAATGTTACTTATGGTGTATGGGATTAATTGGTTATGCTGTAATCTGATGAATCTCTCTTTTCTATTTGGCTTTGGGCTTGTGCGTTTTAGATCTAGGGATGGCAGCGGTCGTGTTCATCCCTTCCCAAACTCGTTTCAATCAAAAGATTCAAAACACCCACATTCCTGAACCCATCCCACCTGTGAACCCACAAACCTGAACCTGTCTTGTGAACCAGCTTGCTCCCTTAAGCCAAAATAAGCTACAAAGGTGAACGGCCAACTACTTTTTATTTATTGAGAGTTTAGAGGCCACCTTCCCAATTTGGAATTTGGATTAGGAATTGGAATAGGTAATGGAAGGCCACCCTATTATTACCTATATGTATGGGGGTATTTTAGTAAAATTTTATAATTTTAAGCGCAAATGAGTCATAGTACTTATTTGGGACAGGTTCGGGTCGGCATAGACGACTTCCCTTACCTGACCTAAACCCGCCAGGTTTTGGAAAACACTCTCTAAACCAGGACCATTGGAGGCAGGTCCAATGGAATTTCGCTCGAGTTCAGATATTTTGCCTAGTTTCTGAAAAAAGAAAGATATTTTGCCTAGTTATATTTGACAAGTAAAGATGGAGGTTGTCTCCTCTATGCCTTCTGTGGAGCATTTGGAAGGAAAATAATTGAAGAAGGTTTGATGAAGTGAAACTCTCTATACAGTGAATAAAGGGCTTGATGCTAAACTTGTTTATTTTTTGGTAGAATGAGGCACTTCTGGAATCTGTAGAGTACGTTAAATCTTTTTGGAGATGTTATGGTGGGAGTTCTATGGATTTCACTTGCTTTATTTTTGGTTGAATGAGTTGCTTCTGGAGTATGTTTAGTTTTTAAAGGAGATTTTATGGCAGGAACTTGATGGAGTTTTTTGTTCAATTACCTCGTATTTGGGTTGAGTTTTATTAGTTATAGGGGCTTCTACTACATTTTACTTTTCAATGAGATAAATAATCAATGACTAAGTTATCAACATCAATAACAATGCTAGAGGTCAGGAAGACCTAAGATAACATTGGTGGCGATAATATGGAAGGATACGAATGAGTGGGCTCTAATTGACTTACTCCAACTAACTGGGACAAAGGCTGTTTAGAGTTGAGTTCTCTTCACTCTTCTCACTCAGTATTATTTCCATCGCAAAAGATTTTATTTTGAACTTGCATCATTTTGCACTCTTCATAACTTTTTTCATGTGTGATTCTGCATTCTTTTCCTTTGCACTTTACATCTTATTATAAGGTGTTTGCATCATCAAGATGTTCCAAATGAGAAAAAGATGGAGGCACAAAAGGGGATAACATTGTTGATATTTTGGCATTGCAATTAAACTGTAAAGAATACTAGATAACATAATTGATGTTTTGACATTACAAGTGAACAGTTACATAAATTATGGGTAAATACTCCCTAGTCCCTAAAAAAGAGTCATGTTTGACTTGGCACACAGATTAAGAAAAACTAATTGACTCTATTATAAATATTAGAATGTTTTGTGTTTTCCATTAATGCTGACATGGGAGTGAGACCCATCAATTAAAGTAGGAAGCAAATCAAGGGTAACATGGTAAAGTTAACTTCCCAAAAAGGAAAGATTAGAAAGTGGATACTTTTTGTGGAACAGCATAAAAGATAGACCCTCTTTTAGGAATGGAGGGAATAGTAAATACAGTGTCACCTTTTAATCTGCATCTTACTGTAATGGCTTGCATATGCTAGCTATGTTTCTGAATCCATTTTCCCCTGAAATGTGGTTAGTTTCGAAGAAATGTTGAAGTGGATGATTGTAATTTTAATGCAACTTAACTACGAGCGTGATAATCTTGTGATCAAAGAGCGTGCTTAACTGTTAGAAGCTGATTTACTATGCAATCTGTGTACTACCTTGCGATATGCCATTCTGGTGTTTATGGGGGGCTGGTGTGATGGCATCTTCAATAGTGTTCTGTTAGTGGTGTCGTTGATATTGGCAAAGAATGCTCCCGATGATGGTAGAGGTAGTGATTGTGATTTTTTTAATTGAAAATTTTCTTTGGGCCAATAGAGTAGCGAAAAGCTGAAAAGGGTTCTTGAGCTAACCCCTAGTAATTGGGACAAGGGATGAGTTGAGTTGTGAATTTCACCTCACTTTGGAGAGTGCAAGTTTTCATCCTATTTTATCAGCTGATCCTCCAATGTTTTGGAATATAAAAAGGTTTAAGTAATATTTTTGTCCCTCAATTTGTCATTTTCTATTCGGTTGGTCTCAAAATTTTTATTATTCATTATGTCCTACTTACTGTATTTCTTGGTCAGTTTACCCCTTTGCCCTGTTACCATTGATGTTTCTGTCACAATCTTTTTGAAAATGACAGAAATACTCTTAATTATTTAAAAAAACAGCCTAGAAAAGAAATGGACTATATCAAATCGAAAGGTAAAAAAAAAAAAGAAATGAATGTTTTTGTTTTTTCTTTCTGAATTTTAAGAAAAAATATAAATATTTTATAAATAAATATATCAAGAATAATCATTAGAAATCTACTACAAAAATTAAGAAAGAATTAGGTCAAAGAAATCATTATTTTTCATAGAATCCAAAAGGAAAAATAAGAAAAGTTCAATCAATTGTTTGGATGAATATACACATTGAATAAAAATCCATTCTTTCTCTCTCCTATTCATACTTGCCTTTACCTGTTCTTCTTTAGAATTCTTCTTCGTCTTCATTTTGGATGAACATACAGAAACTATTGTAGATGTAATACATCTAAAGGCTGCAGAGACACCAATCGTACCATTTTTGTCGTCTCTTACACCCGCGAACACACCCACCCTCGACTGATTGACCGTAGCTCTCTCGCCAGCAGTTCCCACACCAAGTTTTGTGCTGCCGTCAACAAATCTGTCTCCGGGGGAACAGCGCCATCCACTGCCGTCGTTTCAAAACCTTCGTGTTGATCATCTTTGCTGACGTCTGTTTCAAGCTTTGCGTTGACTCCAGATTCTGGCGACGTTGAGTGTCTCGAAATCTTGGCGGCTCGGCGTTTGTTCGTAGATCGTAATTGACGTTGTGGCTTCTAAATCCCCATGGTTTATAACTTTGACGATCATAATTTCCCAGATCTAATAGGTTTCAAGGTTGAGAGAGAAAAAAAGGGAGAGAGAGAGAGAGGGAGAGGAAGATGCGGATCAACCAATCACCACTCTTCCTCATCTGCAGCCAGCTAGACGAAGCGGTAGGGACACTGGCCAACACTGCATTACCACTGGACGAGGCGGCACCAGGATGGATTGCGGAGAAAGTAGATTGGCAGAGGGAGTCAGATAGGGTAGAAAATTCTTTAGGGAAAATACCCTTATCATTCAAGTATGAATGGTAAGGGTATTTTTGTCATTTTGAAAAGATTTTGACAGAAACGCTAACAGTAATGGGGCGAAGGAGCAAACTAACCAAGAAATACAATAAGTAGGGCATAACGAATAAAATAAAATAAAATTAGGACCAACCAAATAAACAATGACAAATTGAGGGACCAAACTATTACTTAAACCTACAAAACATAACCTATTCCGTCACGTTTGCACAATTTGGAACTAAGTTTGAAAGTTGACCTATAGTCTTTTAGTCGTATTCCTTGAGCAAAGTGCTTCATTAAATCTTACAGAGTTACAGTTATTGCTTCTGTTGTTTAAATTCATTTTTAATGAGCTTTCTACTGAGTGAATACCTTTAGAGTTGAATGTGGATTGTCACTGTTTATCTGCCTGATTGGCTTGAACAAATTTTTGCACTTGTGAGGCGTTTATATTGCTATCGCTACTGTTTTATTTTATTTATTAATTTTTTTGGTACATGTCACTACTGTTTTATGATAATGCAATATTGTTTAGCTTGTGTTCCCTTAATTTATTCTTGTTGAAATCTTCAGAATCCTGGAAGTGTTCCTCCAGCAACCTCGAGGCTTTCGCCCCTTCCTCCAGAACCTGTTGACTATGATCGTGGTGCGACAGTTGATATTCCTCTTGACAATGCTAAGGTAAATCAAGGCTTTCCAGATGTGTGATGAGATTTGGTGTATTTTTCATAGGTTTGTTCTCCATAAGCTTAACACTAACGGAATGTTATCATTTCAACTTCTGGATCTAGGATTTGAGAGCTAGGGAGAAGGAGCTTCAAGCTAAAGAGGCTGAACTAAAAAAAAGAGAGCAGGTACTTTTTTCCCCTTCCCATGGTAGTAGTTTGTTGCTTGTTCTCTTGCTTTCCTTCTTTTAAGCCCATAATTGGTCCCATTCTTCTAGCCTTTCTCGGAAATTGATATTTGTTGCTATTTCCTTATCAACTGAAATGCCCCATATGCTTCAAGTACGAGCTACATTATATGCAACAATTCGCAGTCAAGTATATAATATATATAATCTCAACTTGTTTGTTTAAGTGCCATTAAGGTTTGCTCTTAGCTTGTGAATTTCTTTTGAGACAAGTATGTCATCTTGATTGTAGGAGTGCAGTAAGTTTTAAATTTTGGCTGTCATAGAACAAATATTGTCAGTTCCAAATTTAGTATATATTCCCTCTGTTCCAAAATGAAAAGTAAGTATTAAAATAAGTATATATTCCTTCTGTTCCAAAATAAGTGTCCCCTACTGAATTTGCACAGGTTTTAAGATAGTGGTTGACTATATGTAATTTCCCTTTAATACCCTCAAATTCAATGTATTCCTTTGTGGTATCAAATCAATGGGTCCCTCTTCTTCTTTCATCTCACAATTAATAAGGGTATTATAGATAATTTGCTTAAGGAATCTTTCTAAATTCGGAAAGGGGACACTTATTTTCGAATGGCCCAAAATGGAATAGGGGACACTTATTTTGGAACGAAGGTAGTACTTGGTTAATAATGCTATATCTGTTTGTATTACTCATTTTCGTGAAATCCAAAGAGCTATGGCCCTAAAAGCGTATAAATGTAACCCAAATTGAACAATTTAGTAATGTTCTAATAATTTTTGCAAAAGCTTTTAGTTCTTTAGCAGTACTGTTGCCAGCATCATATTGACATGCACAAAATCTCATTTTCTATCCATATGCTCTCTTGATTTTGGTTGCCTGGATATTTATCTTAAGGGCTTGTTTGATAACCATTTCGTTTCTAAGATTTTTGTTCCGATTTCTAATCTTCGTCCAAAATAGAGAATAGAAATGCGTTTGGTAATTGTTTCATTTTTTTGAAAGAGTTGAAACGTTTCTTGTTTTAGACCCATTTCAAGAAAGAAAAATAATTCGTTTCTACGATTTGGGAAACATTTCTATGTGAAAACGCAGAAGATGTGGCTTTAATGAGGTTTAGGTATCAAACTCTGCACGCTTCATTTTAATCCAACCTCTTCTCTTTTTCCACCAAATATATATACCCCTTCAAGCCTTAAACCCTGTTTGCGGTCCCATGGAACGCATCAGTCCACCGTATTCAACGCCAGATCTCCATCATATCTTTCTTCTCTCGCCCCCTCCATCTTTCTCCCCTCAACTCGAGTTCGTCCCCATTGACGATGTCCAAGATATCATCTCCGATCTAACATCTGCAACTACATGGATTCAGCGTGAATTGTTGAAGTGTAATGGTAATGACCTATTTAAATTCAAGAAATTCTGTTTGTGGAATTCAATAAGTAATATTTGTTGAGCTTGATAATCAAAAGATGAAGCTATAGCTTTCTTGAACTTATGGCTACTCCCTTGGGAATTGCTTGTTGAATGGACAAAATTTGCAAATTGGAGCTTTATTGATTTGCCGGAATAAGTTTTACCTGATTAATCAATGCTGGTTACAATGACTGCAATGGGAAGGTGATGAAACTGGGAAAGCAAAATGAAGCAAAATTATTAAATTAATTTTGAGGTGCAAGAAATAGAAATGATTGTCAAACACATTTATTTTGTGGTTTAGGCAAATAAGAAATGGAAATGAATAAAAACAGAAACATGTTTCCATTTCTAATTTGCAGAGCAGAAATAGAAATGGTTACCAAACACTACCTAAACTTGCTATAACTGTGAAAACTGTCGGTAAAATCAGTTATTTTAAAACAACTTTCCATGCATATTCTGTATCTTATTGCTTTACTTTTACCAGGAACTTAAAAGGAGGGAGGATGCTATAGCACGAGGTAGTTCTTTTGTTTTTATGATAAGTTTTTTGCTCTTCAATAAATTAACTATGTTGGTTGCGTTGTCTCATAGTGTACAAAATAAACTTTCTCCCTATTTTGTTTTGCAGCTGGAATTATAATAGAGGAGAAAAATTGGCCACCATTTTTTCCAATTATTCATCATGACATTGCAAAAGAAATTCCCATCCATCTTCAGAATATTCAGTATGTTGCATTCACAACAATGTTGGGTATGTTACCTCAATATTCATATATATATATATATATATATTTGTTTCTGGTGGTATTGATATTTTATGCGTGATTTCTTTATTGAGATCCTCTTTTTAAAAAAGGGTTTAGGTTAGTGTTGTGGTCTGACCTAATCAGAATCGAATTTGTTTGGAAGAAGTATCTGGAATATTGAATTAATAAAAAAATGCATATGTTACTTATAGAAAAAATATATGTAGTATCTGCCATAACAACAAATACTCCTAAATGGCACCATCGGCTTGAGGATACATTTCTACCTTCTGAGGTTTTTGTGTATTTTTCCATTTCTTTATTTCTTCTATATGTACTTTTTCTGTTAAGTTTTCAGTTTCCATTCACTATATCCTTCTCTGATTGCTATAGAGATGGCACTGCTATATCCTATCCCCTACAATGTCCCATCAATCAGGCAATTTGGGCCACAACAATGTACTTCAGTTATTTCTCCTTGTATTATCAGAGAGAGAGTTGTGCTCCATTTTTGTTCCAGTTTTTCTTCTCAAATGAAATGCATTGAAAAGCGTCCATATGGACTATGTCTGCCTAGACTTAGAATCGTGTGATTATTTGCAGGTTTGATAGCTTGTTTATTATGGAACATCGTAGCAGTTACTGTAGCGTGGATCAATGGGGAAGGTTGGTTTGGAACTACTTTGCAGAACCTGCAAACTATTTGTTAATTTCTCCTTCTCACCATTTTTTTTTAACTCTTTCTTTCCTTTCCTGGTAGGTCCTACAATCTGGTTTCTTGCTATTATATACTTCATATCAGGGGTTCCAGGAGCTTATATCATGTGGTATCGTCCGTTGTATCGTGCTATGAGGTACCCTTTTTTTGCTTTTCTGTTAGACAGGCTCCTCATGTGTGGTTTGGCATACATACATACATATACATACATACATACATACATATACATATATATATATATATATACATATATATATATACATACATATATACATATATATATATACATACATATATATATATATATACATATATATATATATATATATATATACATGAGCCTGTTAAATGGGTTGATTTGACCATGGTGCTTGAACTTGACCTAGGGAGTTGGCGAACATTGAAATCACTAGGGATTTTGGTAACAAGCCTGAAAAATTACGTCTTCGAGCTACATTTCTAATTTGTGTATACGACCTGAAATATGTTTTCTAATCTGCGAATTGGTATTTTTGTCCCCTACAATTTGGTGTGAGCTTACCAGTAGAACATTTTGAAACAATCATCCCAAGTAGTGAAATTCGTAATAATAATAGTAAACTAAAAATCAATAACAAATAGCTTACCTGCAAAATTTTGACTTATTATGGAACCGCTTGATTAGTGAAAAATTCATTGTTGGAATTGCGAACTTCCTAGTCGATTGTATTTCTCCCAAAAACATTTGGCCGCCTTCACCTTGTCTGGATTTATTACCAGAGAAACAAACCAATCTCAAAGGGAAGAAATTGCGAGATAATTGTACAGTTTGAGATTTCCTCAAATTTTTTCAGGACAGAATCTTGAATGTCGCAGTGCAGGTATAATTAAAACTTTAAGGAGCCGTTTGGTAGTCAGGATTAAGGCCGGATAGAATTAAAATGTTGATTGTTGAAGGAAACTGGATATGGTAACTGGTATGATCAGATGTGGTTGAGTTACAAGCTCCAGCAAATCATGCTGCTTCCAGAGTAGGGACAGAAACAGGACGGGTTCGGCTCTTCCCAAACCTGACCCACTTTAAAACCCCAAGGCCCAAACTCATCCCATCCTGAACCCACGTACCTGCAGCCACCATGCCAAGCCCAAGCCCAAAGATGTGACATAAATATCTGTGAGAAAGATTTGAACTAATAACTCTCAAGGCCTACCCGGACCAAATTTCTACCAATCGCAACTCATTTTTGTTAGGTTTTGAATACCTAGTAATATTTGACTGCAGATTTTACCAAAGCCATAATTCCATTTCTCTATAGCAGGTACTTATTTACTCCCTCCAACCTGAAAGGAGAGGGCGGGTTCCTTTTTTTTATGTCCCAAAACGAGACGGGACATTTCCTTTTCACGAAAGTATTTTTTAGCAGAATGACTGTAATACCCTACTAGTTTGGGAATGAAATCTATCAAGTCGAATCAACTATACCAAGTTTAACTTGTGGCCACACAACGTATGGGTATTTTAGGAAGACAATGGATTTCCAACTATTGTCTTAATTTGCGACTCCTTTTGGGATTGAGGGAGCATATTTTTATATTTATACTGAAACTTTGTAGTTCGTTTTGAAATTATCAAATTCTTTATGCACACATGCACAAACACTTGTGTTATATATATATATATATATATATATATATATATTGTAGTAATAGTCTATCAGTTTAGGGGTATATTAGTAAGTATAAAAATACTTATTTGGCCCGGTAGCCAACCATACCATGTTCCATTATAGGTGGCATTTATTGTACATGTACCCATTCCCGTTCCACAAAGTAAAGTCAACGATGTTCTAGGTAACCTTTGTTAGGATAAAATTTGTCCTTTTCCTGGGAAATATCTCATGCTAAGTCATTTAAGTACATCTTTCCCCTATCTTCCTCATTGGGTTGTTTTCTAACAATGTAATGTAATTTATGTTTACTCTCTTGACAGGACTGATAGTGCCCTGAAGTTTGGCTGGTTTTTCTTGTCTTATGTGGTTAGCTTTTTGTATCTTTGCGAGGATAATGCACTTACTACATGAAAGTTGTCATGGATGCCTCAGTTTATTCCTCCTTTTTCTCCGTGCAGTTTCACATTGCCTTCTGCATCTTTGCTGCTATTGCTCCCCCCATGATTTTTAAGGGGAAGTCTCTCACGTATGTTTCTTTCCTATTGTATATTGCTGTTTAGAGGATGCAGGGAACTTCTGTTTTGTGTATCAGTTATTCCTTAATACTAGTGAACTGATACTGAATGAACTTTCATGTGTATCAGAGGAATTTTGCCAGCACTTGATCTTCTAGGCGGTAATGCTTTGGTTGGGGTAAGTATTTTGAAAATTTACGACTTCGTAAAATTAAGTAAAACACTTCCATGTTTATTGTAACTTTAATCCTCATTTTGCTACTCAAGTTACGATATTAACGGCTGACTTGTTGTAAAGATCATTCTCAAGGACAATAGTGTATTACCTTCCACATTAAACATTTTAGCTGTTAGCGTATATTAATATATGTCATATATTTCCTTTTATCAATGAAAAAAATTGTTGGTTGATGTTTTGAGTCCGAAGTGTAGCTTACAAGGGTAGGTTTTGGTGAATGGTGATTCCCAATATGAAAAAGATGATTTTGAGTTAGTGAAGGGGTTTATTGACCATCAGTTGGCGGTTCTGAAAAAATTGAGATTTGGTCAGGCTATATAAAAACTGAGATTTACTCATATTTTTGGCTTTTGGACATGAAAATGAATCCAAGCTGACTTTACTTCTATCAAGCAATTTACTAGTGTGCTCTTACCCCAAACTTGGTGGCATTTTTATTTCAATTTAGCTCCTCTTTTTTCTCTACAGCGTCCAATCATCATGGTTGTGACTGGCCTTCAGTTACTGCCACTATATATAATACACACACATACACACATGTATAAATGCTTGTTGATCTATATCTACATTTATGAAATGTAAAAAGGAGTAAATAACGTCTTACTCCCCTCAGAAAGACAGGGAAGATATTCAACCCATGCTGATGCTAACTTGATCATTAAGGGTTCTATAGGGAATGTCTACTATCCATTCAAACATAAATGATAAGTATATGAGAGAAAGGATCTGTAGATTTGGAAACATAAATTAAACAGCCATACTTGGTGTCTTTTTGTTTGCAATGGTGTGGGGCATATTGAGAAAAATCTCACCAAAACCAGTAGTGATGACCAATTCGAGTCAATTCTTATTTTTTTTCTTGACCATGCTCTCCAGTCATTTAGCAAAACTGACAAACTCTAAATTTTGGCATGTGAATGGTTGAACTGATCAGATGGCCTTTTCTGACTTTTAGGCCATTAATCTTTATATAATTATCTGCAGATCTTCTACTTCATTGGATTTGCATTTTTCGTCATTGAATCAGTGATGAGCGTCTGGGTTATCCAGGTTCTGATAATCGCATTTTACTCCTTTGATTTTATTTATTTTCTTTTCTTTCTGGTTGTTTTGAATGGAGGGGGAGGGGGAATAACAGATATAGTTTGTGCGCCTGTTGAGCAAATGTGTATATACTTTTCTGTGGTTTGTACTAAATCTTATAGTTACCCTTGTGGATCGGCAGCAAGTTTACGCTTACTTCCGGGGCAGTGGCAAAGCTGCTGAGATGAGACGTGAGGCTGCAAAATCGACTATGATGGCTGCACTATGACATGGTTAAGCAATGGAGTGGATATGACACACCTTGGGAGGAGGAGGCTTTAACTGGTGAACGAGTTGTGTATTCTTTAGTTCTTTTTCCTTATTTTTACACCTTTCACTGCATATTATAGCACAAAACCGTTGATGTGATCTAATTAGGTCAAACTTGAGAACCCTTGGACAAATGGGTATATTTCTAGACACTGTAGTTTTTGCAGTTATAAGAGACTAGCTAGATTCCGCTGGAGGCATTGTATCTTTTTCTCTCTGAATAGGTAAAAGCTTATGTTGGCAGTGGGAATGAAACCAGTCCTTATAATATTATTTTTGTTCTGTTGTTATTTAGAACAAAACAAGCAATGTAGGGATTTCTATAATTTTCTGAATTTGTGTAGCAATGAAGATGTTCAGGGTTAATTAACTTAATCGATTTTACTAACTGTATATGCATTTCTAGTTTTTTAATCATTAACTTACTATTTGTCTTGTGATTTAAGACTTGATTCAAGGCCTAATTTTGATAATTTTAAACTTTCTCTCTTTGGTTCCACAACTTTCTTTCTAGACCTCTTACTTTTTTTTTTTTAATCATTATAAAAAATACTATGTTTATTATAGTGGTAGAATTAGTTATAAACCTAGCAATGTTGTTTTATGAACATGAAATGTACTTTTTTTTTTTCTTCCATGTAATGTAATGGCTATTTTAGTTGATGTATATTAAAATAGGAAGTTATCCTATTAGGATCTTTACTGGTTTGATTTGTAGTTTGAAAGTTTCCATCTTCTATATATCACTAGCTCTCTCTCTCTCTCTCTAGCTTGATACTCCAAAATCAAGTTACTAATTCATCAAGTCAAAAGGCCGAATGAATTAGTCTTAGAGTCCATTTGGTGGAGCGTTTTTAAAATGCAGATTTTTTCAAACGCAATTTTTTTCTTATAAATGTGTTTGAGATATTGCTTTAAAACGCAATTTTTTTTTTCCAAACCGCGTTTTGAGAATTTTAGTGTTTTAAAAAACAGTTTTTTCTGCTGTAGCATTGAAATATAATTTTTACAAATAAGTTGTGTTTTATTCTTTCGCTTTGATCAAAACGCACAATCAAACGGGCTCTTATTATCTACTGTTTTTGACTTGCAATACTCATGGAAGAATAAATTTTACTCCCTCCTTTCCAAATTGAGTATCCCTTATTTGAAAACCTTTTGTCTCAAAATGAATGTCTCTTTTTTTATGGGAAAAATTACCAAAAACTCCTTAATAGAAACATTTCATTCCAAAAAATCCTACAACTAAAGAAAATCTGGAATTTTGAAGCATTTGGAACTTGAATAATAGCATATCCAAACCTTAAAGTTTGAATTCATAATTATTCGTGGAGGCAAGGTTCAATCTTAATTAATTTTACTTGGACCAAAGGCATTCGATTGTAGAATTTATTTAAAGTGAAGATTGTTAAAAAGACTAGAAAAAAACAGTTGGTTCTGTGTATATAAAATTGATTGTATTTTGTTATTTTATTATTTATTATTTTTTTTCTGTGATTATGTGAAAAATGATTTTGTAAATAAATTTCTTAAACTAATTATGCTGTAGCTAAATACTCCCTCAGTTCCGCCCAAAAGTCCACGTTTGAAAAGTCTAATAATTAAACAATATATAAGAGTTTGTCATAATTATAAAAATATTTAATATGTTTGTACCACATAAGTCCACGTTTGAAAAGTCTAATAATTAAACAATATATAAGAGTTGGTCATAATTATAAGAATATTTAATATGTTTGTACCACATGTGAAGGGTAAAGTTAAAAGTTTTACAGAGATTGTAAACATAATTTTTATAAGTAAACTCTTTTAAATGGAACATTCCAAAATAATATATTGAACTCTTTGCCAGAAACGAGTTACTCCCTCTAGGTTAAGAGCCCGTTTGGTCGAGCGTTTTGGCCAAAACGCAGGGATAAAACGTAGCTTATTTGCAAAAAATGTGTTTTAATACTGCGGCAGAAAACGCAGCTGCGTTTTAAAACGCTAGAATTTCCAGCTTTTTCCCAAAACGCAGGTTTTAAAACGTTCCTAGGAAAAAAAAGCTGCGTATTGAAGAGATATCCCAAACGTATTTATAAGGAAAGACCTCCGTTTTTAAAACACTGCGTTTTTAAAACACTGCCGTTTTATAAACGCTGTACCAAACGGGCTCTAAGAAGATAATAAAAGAATATTGCTCATAAGTTGGCTAGAAATTCTCTTTTACATTGGAGTCCTTTTTTTCTTCTTTTCCGCCAACTGGTATTGGCTATCTTCTTGTAAAAGACACTTCTAATTTCCAGTAATGTGATTTTCTGGTTTCAGAAAAAAAAAAAAAATTATGTGTATTTGACAAGAGGTTAAAGGGAGTAAAAGAGAAAGATGATGCGATTGAAGGGACAAAAAGGTTAAAATTACAAAATAAAAGTCACAAATTTAAAATAGAGAAGGACCCTAAAGAATTGAGCAGTGCTATTCCCACCTCCAAAATTACTAAGTATACCCCTTTACCATTATTACAAAATTGCCACAATTTCAAAAGACTATATTACCCTTAAAATAATTCCATTACTAAGTACACCCCCTCCTGATTTTGAGAACCCTAAGATATGTGCGGCACCCCTTACCGCACGCTTAATGGTATGTGCGGCACCCCCTGGCCGCACGCCCTAAGGTATGTGCGGCGGACCAGTGCCGCACATTCCTTAGGGCGTGCGGTCAGGGGGTACCGCACACTCTATTGGCAGTTTTCTCCAAAAAATTTAAAAAATCATCAAAAAATTTAACCAAAATGCGTGTTTCAAGCCTAAGTAGTGACTTGACTTTATGCAATTTTTAGGAAGCTAAGTAGAAGTAGATGAAACTTCAAAGCAAATGGAGAGAAATGGAGAGCATAGGGAGCAGATGATAGAGAGAGAAATGGAGAGTATTTTAATTTTGGGAGGGAGCTGAGTTGGGTAGATAATGTTTTAATTTGGGTGGGTGAGAATTGGGGGGTGGACTTAGTAGATTAGATTGGTAAGAATTTATTGTTCAGGGGTAAAATAAGAAAATAAATAGAGGTATAGTTAGTAATATAAGTGGTATAATATTTGAAGGATGAGTAAACTAAGTAAATGAGTATACTTAGCAATTTTGGGGGTTCGGAATAGCAAGTCCCAAAGAATTTGCTTAATAAAATTACATTCACATGAACAAATTTCATAGACTTGAGCAACTCTGTATTCCTTCATTCGCAGTTACCGCCGACCTTGAACTATGCTCCCCGCTCCCAGTTCCAGACAACTCCGGCGCGACAATCTCCGTTCTACTTCTGCAACCTCTTCACCAAGTAAGCCTCAACAAACCCTTCTCCCTTCTTCCAGTTCTAGTGTTTCTCCATGCTTCAGATTGAAATTCAAACCCCAAATTTGTTCCTTAAACTGTGGATTGAATCCCTCAAAAACTCATCAAATTGTTGATAGAACCTTAGATTCGAACACCCAGAAACAAATTATTAGTACTAGTACTGCTAGGGTTTATCAAGGGTTTAAGCTAAACCGTCATAATTCAAGAAGGGGGGCTGTCCCCATAAAGGGTTGTGATGGTATTTTGTCTTTAGTTTTGAAGTCGTTGGAGTCCGAAGATGATATTGAGAAAGCCCTTAATTTGTATCGTGGGAAATTAAGTCCTAAAGAACAAACTGTGGTTCTTCATAAACAGAGGAGTTGGGAGAAGGTTGTTGGAGTTTTTCAGTGGATGAAGTCGCAGGACGATTACTTGCCTAATGTGATTCATTACAATGTTGTGCTTCGGGCACTGGGTCAGGCTGAGAAATGGGATGAGTTGAGGCTTTGTTGGATTGACATGGCGAAGAAGGGTCTTGTGCCTACGAATAATACTTACGCGATGCTTGTTGATGTGTATGGGAAAGCGGGATTGGTGAAAGAAGCACTCTTGTGGATTAAGCATATGATTATTCGGGGAATTTTCCCGGACGAGGTTACGATGAATACGGTTGTTCGGGTGTTGAAAGATGTGGGAGAATATGATAGGGCAGATAGGTTTTATAATGATTGGTGTGTTGGGAAGATTGAGTTGGAGGGGTTGGAAATTGATACTATGACTGATTTTGAATCTGGGTCAACCTCTGATCCGCTTAGCTTCAAGCACTTCTTGTTGACGGAGCTTTTCAAGACTGGTGGGAGGAATCCTGGTTTCAAAGTTGTGGCTTCGGAAGATATGGAAAGCTCTGTTCGAAAGCCACGACGCACTGCTACTTATAATACATTGATTGATTTGTATGGAAAAGCCGGTCGGTTGAAGGATGCAGCAGATGTGTTTGCTGAAATGCTAAAATCTGGAGTTGCACTTGATAAGTTTACTTTTAACACAATGATTCACACTTGCGGAAGTCATGGGCATTTGTCAGAGGCAGAATCTTTGCTTCGTAAGATGGAAGAACGGGGAATATCTCCTGATACGAAAACTTATAACACCTTTTTGTCTCTTTATGCTGATGCGGGGAACTTGGAGGCAGCTAATCGGTGGTATATGAGAATAAGAGAGGAGGGTCTTTTTCCTGATGTTGTTACCTATAGAGCTGTTCTTCATTTATTATGTGAGAGGAAATTGGTTATAGCAGTGGAGGATGTAATCAAAGAAATGGAGAAATTTGGTGTGTGTATTGATAATCAATCTCTTCCTGTTGTTATTAAGATGTATGTAAATGAAGGGTTCATCGATCGTGCAAAATTCCTTTTTGAGAAGTGCCAATCGAATGAGGGGTTGTTGTCAAGGACTTATGCTGCTATTATTGATGCATATGCTGAGAAAGGACTTTGGGCTGAAGCTGAAGGTGTGTTCCTATGCAAGAGAGATTTAGGTGGACAGAAAAAAGATATTGTGGAGTACAATGTCATGATCAAAGCATATGGGAAAGCAGGGCTTTATGAGAAAGCTTTTATGCTCTTCAAGGGCATGAAAAATCACGGGCATCGGCCAGATGAGTGCACTTATAACACTCTGATTCAGATGTTCTCTGAAGGTGATTTAGTTGACCAAGCGAGGGACCTCTTAACCGAAATGCAAGGAGTGGGATTCAAACCCAACTGTCTAACTTTCTCTGCTCTTATTGCAAGTTATGTCCGCTCAAGCAGGCTTTCTGATGCAGTTGATGTCTACCAAGAAATGGCAAAAGCTGGCGTAAAACCAAATGAATTTGTTTTCAGTTCTCTTATTAATGGGTTTGCAGAGGCTGGTAGTTTTGAAGAAGCTCGTCACTATTTTAACATCATGGAAGAATTCGGGATTTCAGCAAATCAAGTAGTGCTAACTTGTCTAATGAAGGCTTATGGTAAAGCTGGGATCGTGGAAGGAGCGAAACTGGTATACGAGAAGATGAAGGATTTGGAGGGTGGTCCTGATGTAGTTGCTTCAAACAGTATGCTCGGTTTATATGCAGCTCAGGGAATGATATCGGAAGCCAAATTGATATTTGATAACTTGAGAGAGAAGGGTTGGGCGGATAGGATAACGTATGCAACCATGATGTATGCTTACAAGAACATGGGTATGCTTGATGAATCCATTGAAGTCGCAGAGCAAATGAAACATTCTGGCTTAATGACGGACTGTGTTTCATATAACACGGTGATGGCATGCTATGCCACAAATGGGCGCCTAATTGAGTGCGGGGAAATGTTGCATGAAATGATAAGTCAGAAGATTTTGCTTGATGGTGGGACCTTCAAAGTATTGTTTACTATTTTGAAAAAGGCAGACATACCAGTTGAAGCATTTAGACAACTTGAGTTGTCTTACCAAGAAGAGAAACCCTATGCCAAGCAAGCTGTCATAACCTCTGTTTTCTCTATACTATGTTTAGATTCTTTTGCAGTTGAAGCTTGTGAAACCATCACAAGAGCTGAAAAGGGTCTTGATTCCTTTGCCTTCAATGTTGCGATAAAGGCTTATGGGGCTTCAGGAAAAATTGACGAGGCAATGAGAATTTTGATGAGAATGCAAGATGAAGGGGTAAAACCAGATGTTGTTACTTTTATTCATCTCGTAGATTGTTACGGAAAATTTGGGATGGCGGAAGGTGTAAAACGGATATATGGCCAAATGAAAAATGACGAGATTGAAGCCACTGAATCCCTATATAAGGCAATCATAGAAGCCTTTAGACGTCTTAACCGGCGTAACCTCGCTGATATGGTTAGCCAAGAGATGAGGCTTAATTTTGACTCACAACCGTCTCCCGATTGCAGAACAGAAGTGGAAACTGATTACGAAACCGAAGAGGAAACTGATAATTACGTAACTGAAGAGGAAACTGATTACGAAACCGAGGAGGAAACTGATTTTGAGATTGAAAGATAACCTGATGAAACATCTGTTTGTTTTTAGGATTACATGTGTTAAATACGTATACTTGTTTTTGGATTTTAACTTTTAAGACAAGTCTGTTATAGTAATTGTAGAAATACTCAGTTTAAATGTTGGGTGTAATAGAACAAATTTTGCCAGTTCCCTACAAAATAAAAAAGTCAAAATAATACTCCCTCCGTTCTTAAATAATTGTTTTGTTTTCTTTTTTTTTTTTGTCGGTTTCAAAAAAAATTATCTTGTTTCTAAACCTTCTTTTTTAGAAAAACACTTTTACCACTTTACCCTTACTTTTTCTTTCTACTTTAACTATGACTACATACACAAGTGCTTTAAAGAAAAGTATATATAATAAAGTCAATTAATTTTTCTTAATTTGTTTCCCGGCGATTATTTAGGAACGATGGGAGTAGGACTTATTGATAATGGTATATCTGTTTGTATTTTTTGTTGTGCGCCAGCGGAAGCGAGCAAACAATTAGATTGAGCAATAATTAATAATCAAACAATTGAGAATTGAAGAAGAGAGAGTATTTGTAGTTTTAAGACCGATGTATATTGATAACCTTATATTCGTTTTAAGGGTACAAATTATATATAGGATACAAGACCTAACCCTAAACCAATACAAACAAGGAAAGTACAAAACGCAGAAAATTGGCCCACAATCTAGAATCGAGCCATACATTCTAACATTTTTCATTTAGCAGGGTATAGAGCATACCCTAATTGCTCAATTTAGTAAATCGCTATCATTGTAGCAAAAGCTTAAAGGGCTTTGGCATTACTATTATCAACAACATCCTGACATGTAGAGAAATTAATTTTCTATCCATATGCTCTCTTTGTTCTGGTCGCTAGATGTATTTTTTAATATGATACATTCATTTCCATACATTTTCTTCCTTGGAGTAATCAATAACTTTTGCTTTACTTTTACAGGAACAAAAATGGAGGGAGGTTGCTATAGCACGATCGAGGTAGTTCTATTGTCTGTATATTGATTTTTTGTGCTTCAGTAACTAGCTAGTTTTGTTATATTATCTTTTGTGTACAATATAAAATTTTCTCTTCTGTTTTTCAGCTGGAGTTATTATAAAGTAGAAAATTTTGCCACCATTTTGTCCAATTATTATAACTACATTGCAAATGAAATTCTCATCTATCTTCAGAATATTCAGTATGTTGCTTCAGATAAACTTCATACATTCGATTTTCATATTAACTTTATTTGTTTTTACAAAGTCATATAAGTTGTAATGTAGTTTTTAGTTAATGAGATTTTATTTCCGAAAATATAATTAGAGTATGTTAAATTTTGATTTGATTTAGTCACATGTTGAGTATTAAAAATGGAAAGTGGACTTTTTAGTCCGAACGGAGGGAGTACATGTTAACTTTGGCCTAGAGGTTGAGAGGCTTTTTCAACTAAGATGCATACTGGACTATGTGTTTCTAGTGGTGTTGATGTTTATGTGTGTCTGTGTTAATATAATAATTACACAAATGGCTAAATGACACCGTCAATTTGAGTCTTCATTTCTAGCTATTGAGGCGGCCATGGCATTTTTCCATTTCTTTCTTGCCTTTTTCTTTAAAATTTTTCTATTTCTATTCACTATTTCCTTCTTTGATTGCTATATATAGAGATGGCACTGCTATGACCCAGGTTTTTTTTTTTCCTTAACATGTGCAATCTTTCATGCAATCTTGTCAATTACATTCCACTTCTATTATTTCTCGACTTATTATTCAGAGAGAGAAATAGGTGCTTCACTCTTGTTCCATTTTTTCTTCTGCTAATGGAGGGCAATGTAAAGTGGCCTTATGAAGTATGCAGGTTCAGCCCTAGACTTCTGTGATAATTTGCAGGTTAGGTATGTTGTCTTCAATGAATATCATAGTAGTTACCACAGCCTGGATCAGTGGGGAAGGTTGGTTTGGGACTACTTGCATAGCCTTGCAAACTATTGAGTGATATATCACTCTCTTGAGTACCAATTTTAACTCTTCTTCTGTCTTCCCCCCGCGCAAAAAACCTGGTTTCTTGCTGTTATATATAAAATGGAGCATATGTCCCGTGGAATCATCTGCTGTTCTCGTGCTATGAGGTATATTTTATGTTTACACTAGATCCTCGTGTGGTTCGGCAAACAATGATATGTGCACATAAGTAGATCTGTGGATTGTTCTCATCAACCCCAAGCCTTCCCTCTCCCCTTCCCCTCCTCCCACCCCCGGCGTTCCCGCCGTCTCTCTTCTTATTTGCGAATTGGTATGTTTGTCATTGGGTGTGAGGTTACCACTTCATGATACAACATTCTGAAACAACATTCCAATTACTAGAAGTTGTAATAAGAGCAAATACATTGATTTCCTATTGTTTCATGTCATTGAAGAAATAAATTGAAGTACACAACTAAAGGTGGTGGTTAAAGTTTTCCTTCTGTGAAAAAAATTGCTGTATTAGCACTTGGAAATAAATATCTCGAACCTACTGAATCAGTTTGAAGTATGCGAGTATTTTTGTGGTATCATCACATGCACAACAGAAACCATTCCCAATTCTCTATTCAATGTGGTTCTATATTCTGTATCGTGAATTCGATTAAGTCCACCGACCAAACCGTGCTCCATTGTGAGGGGCGGTTCATATACCCATAAAGCCGCACCCATTCCCTTTTTATGAAGCAAAGTAATCCATGTTTTAGGTAACCTTGGTTAAGATAATATTTCTCGTTTTCGATGGAAACATCTCATGCTAAGTCATTGAGTACATCTATTTTATGAATGTATACCTTCTCCGATTGTCCTGCATTGGTTTGTTTTCTGTCAGTGTTATGTAATGTTTCGTTTACTCTTAGAGGTGTCAAAGTGGGCTGGCGGTCCGGGCCAGCCCGCGGGCTTTATAAACCCGCTATTTGGCGGTGCGGTGCGGGCTAGCCCGTTAAGGGGACGGGCCTAAAATGTGTCAACCCAACCCAAGTCGCGGGTTGTGGGTTAAGCGGCCAGCCCATCAAAAATAATACATTAATTTAAAATTTAATATAATTATTATTAAGCTAAAAATTTGACATTTTGATATAAATATTATATATAAAGCCCAAAAATTAATGAAAGTCTTCTCAAGTAAAACTTTAAATTAATCAATACACAGAGGAGAATATTAAATTAATGAAAGTCTTCCCAAATAAAATTTTAAATTAATACAATACACAGAGGAGAACATTAAATTAATGAAAATCTTTCCAAAAAAAGATGGGAGCTGCTGTTAAATTTGCAAGCGATTAGTATTAAGAAATAAAATGAATTGACTTTTATGCTCACGGGATGTGAGTTACGCTAGGTTTTTATTTTAAAATTTTCATTTTACCCTTGCTCCTTAGTTTGGCGGGCCAACCCGCCTAACCCGGACCGGACCGCCTTGGCCCGCGCGCGGCTCACCCGTTAACCCGTTTATAAATGGTCATATTTTTAACCCAACCCGCCTATTTCGTGTGGCGGTCCGGGCTGGCCCAACGGGCTAAAACCATTTTGACAGCTCTATTTACTCTCCTGACAGGAGTGATAGTGGCATGAAGTTTGAATGGTTTTCCTTGTCTTACATGGTGAGCTTCTTTTTGTCTTTCTCTGAGGATAATGCACTTACTACAGCAAAGTTGTCATGGATGCCTTGGTTTGTTCCTATTTCTTTTTCTCCATGCAGTTTCACATTGCTTTCTGCATCTTTGATGCTATTGCTTTCCCCATAGTGTTCTATGTTTTCTGTCCTATTTGCCACCTTACTAGTGTTAGAGAAAATATTATCTTTATTGTAACCATGCATCCATGCTTCACCATGATCAACAGCTATCTATCTGAACACAACTATCGTCCGTCAAGCTTCCTGTGTGATTCGGAGAACACAAGAGAGAGAGCAAAACCAAAACCACCCTTAGTTATGATGCAAGGAGTTTGCTCTTTCCCATTCTATAATAAAGTTGTTGTAGGAGTGGATTTGGGAAAGTTAACTTGCTTCTGGCAAACACAAGGGAATGCTCTCAAGGATCTCTGCTGATTATGTAGAGATTTATCCATGTTAAATGTGAGAATGACCCAGCAAACATATCAATGCTGACCGTGAGCTCGCTACCCAGCCAGCCAGCCATAGCGCTCTTAACAATGTCACACTGAAAAAAGAGATGTTGGATAGACTCTGAAGAGCCAGAACACATGGCACAGTTCGAGTCGTTTCTTCATTTCCTCATTGACGGGAAAACACACACACACGAGCACTAAGCAGGAATCAAAGTAGAATGGCAACTGCAGATTAATTTACAGACTGCTACTTGCAGAAAAGAAGAAAAATTTACCGAAACCGCTCTTTTTATGAACCACTGGGTGAATATCATATCAGAGATTGTCATAGAAAGTCATTTCCTTCATATTCTAGAAAGTTATTACAATAGTGGCTCACGTGAGTAGTTTAATGGGAACATCACGTTTGGAAAGTATCTTCCAGATTTGTAAATGAAAGGAACGCAAATCATTTAACCAATCAGAACATGCCAATTGAGATTTTGATGCACATTTAATGCACACTTGTACATAGCATTACTCCACCTTGAAATAGATTGTTGGAGGATTTACTGACAATTCTCATCATGCCGAAATAGGAGTGTATGAACTACAAATGAAACTCTTTCGGTAATGATATGAGATTGTGAGTTCAGTTTACTCTATTAGTAAATTTGCGTATAATCTACATATGTACGAATAATTGAAAAAAACTACTCCCTCCATCCCTAAATTATTGTCCTAAAATAATTGTTTTATTTAAAACTTTTCTTTTTAAAACATCACTTATCATTTTACCTTTTATTTTTTTTTTCTTACTTTAATTATGGGCCACGTACACATGGGTATTAAAGAAAACTACACACTATACTAATATTAATAATCAAATCAATTATTTTTTCTTAATCCGTGTGCTGGATCAAACAAGACAATAATTAAGGAACGGAGGGAGTAACATTTATCGTATTCAAGCCAAGCTTAATTAAAATTACTCAAGCTATTGTGTTGAATCGTATAATACGCATAAAGAACTTTAAACGTGTTATACTTAATGTACAAAACTTGATATATACAAAATTTTGATATAATTTTATTATTTCATTTATTCGATTTATATTATTAATATTTTTTAAATTGATTGAATAAGATATTTAAAATAAAAATATTAATTATGACATCTAAAAAATATTATTTATTATTACTCATACTTTTTAAATTATACACATAAGAGTATATATGCTTAATTTTTTATGCTCTTATTTTGCCATAGTTAGTTTGTAATTATGAAAATAATGGCTTTGAGAGTGTATAAATGTAAAAATATAAGATATTAAACTTAAAAATTGATGAAAATATCAAAAAATTCACACTGAATATAACGTATTTTTAGTCTCTTATATTTCAATCATATTTATATTATATCCAATATTTTTTCTGTTATTCATTATTATGCCAATAAAATAAAATTTATTTAAAATTTATACATTTTTTTAAATATATTATACCCGTTACGTAGAAATGCCGTTAAGGTAGTATACAAAACGTAATCGAAACAATTGTACGTGTAGTTAATGTTCTATGTGTGGTCCCGGCATAAGTTGACCGAGTTGTCGGTATGGGGCCAAGAAATGGGCCCAAATGTCTCTGACAAAGTCTAGAACTCGGCGCCGCTGCCCCTTACATCAACTGCCATACTGCCAGTCCGCCACCCATACCAGAAAATAATTTTAGCTAAGCTTTGGATTAGTAAATGCAGATTATACGTGTGCGGCTTAGATTTCGTTGACTAATTCCTCCAAACAGTTGAGAATCCCAACTTCATTTGTGGGCAAGCAGCAATGATAATCTAAAATAGTCAACGCCTAAGAATTAATGCAGAATATTTTACAGTTTCCATACCATTTTTTCGAGGTTATTTCTACTGTATAAAATATGAGTAATGCTGCCGTTACAAAATTTGCGGTATAATTATTAAAATGATCAATATATTATTATTTAGTAATTGATTTTATTTTGTATTTTTTAATATTTTAAAATTGATTAGTGTACTCA
This sequence comes from Platycodon grandiflorus, assembly GCA_016624345.1. Classification (NCBI taxonomy): domain Eukaryota; kingdom Viridiplantae; phylum Streptophyta; class Magnoliopsida; order Asterales; family Campanulaceae; genus Platycodon; species Platycodon grandiflorus. The sequence goes on from CM028365.1 coordinate 41,437,008, forward strand.
TTAATTGAGTCTAATGTGATTCTTTTCGTTAACTTTTTATTCAATTTTTTAACGAGACTGTTAATGTGGCTAACAGAGCTAATTTATGAGCGGTATTTTTGTTCTTTCCCTCCAAATCTCACCACCCCACCCACACCCACACCCACACCCACATAACTGGAGCGGTGAGATTTGGAAGAAAAGGACAAAAATATCCCTACTAAATTAGCCACATTAACCACGTAAGCAGCTTCGTTAGAAAATTGGATAAAAAGTTAACGGAAGGGACCACATTAGACTCAATTAATGAGTACACTGGTCAATTTTAAGATATTGGAATAGGGTGAAATCAGATAATTTTTCCCAAAATTTGCTTATAAATTTGATTTACAACTATTTTTAAAATTTGTTTACAAATTTAATTTACAGCTATATTTAAATTACTGTACTGTGCAATTACTTAATACATCAGTAGTTGTACTATACAACACCTTTATCCATCACTAATAATACCAAGGGAAAGGGTGTTACTATTAGCACCCTAAAAAAAAAAAAACACGTGATTAACATTTTTAATTCTAAAATTACCTTCTATATATAAATAAGGATTAATAGCGAGTGCGCTAATAATACCGGGATTAATAATAATGTTTATCCCTGCCTAACTACCAAACAACCCCTCCCTCTGTTATAGTCAAAGAGTCCACTTTTAATTTTTTTAGGTTAATCCAGTTAAAATTTGACTAATAATTTGCATAGATTTATTTATTTTTATAAAGTTATGAACGTTGTAATAAATAGTATTATTAATGTAGTTATCAATTAAAGAAATTTCGTTTCCTAAAACATAAGTATATAAAATTTTGATTTAATTTAGTCATATATTGACTTCTAAATATGAAAAGTGTACTCTTTACCTAAAACGGAGGTAGTAGATGGAAAGTGTACTATAACCTAGTCAAATCGCAAGTCCAAATATACATATTGACAAAGATGAAATGCAAATTGCAAACACGATTATTGGGAATCTATATTAGCATTTTATCAATATTAAATGCATCACTTACTATATTATATTGTCTGTTAGAAATATGTCTGTGAAAACAGCTGATGCATATGTTTGCATATTCCAACACAGTGATTTACTTGTTCCTATTACAACGCATGTTTCACAAGTGGCTAAAAGGGTTGCGTACCGGCTAGTATGACAGCTTGATGAAACATTTCATAAGTCATTAGACTAGGAAGTCTTTGTACATGTCCGAGTCTATGTCTTACCAAGTAATGATGACTCTTCATATGAATTAGCTCTACCAACGCAAGCAGACATTTCTACCAGCAATGTCTCACCAGTAGATATTCATACCAGCCATGTCTTATCAGCAGTCTTTACCACAGCAGTCTTACAATCGGCAGATCTCAGTATCAGCCATGCTTTTTATCAGACAACTGCAAGAAAGCTGATAATTCTCAAGAGGAACATCGGTCGTTGCTCGAAGCTACAATTCAAAATAGATCTGTTATAAGATCTTTCTGACAGCTCAAGATACACATCGATGTCTGTGCTTTGACTATTATTCAGAAGACATTTCCTCTTCCGTGTTTAGTCCCAGTCTTTAAGGCTACATTTCATAAAAAGCCAAACACAGTACACTGCTAACAGGCATTCATGTCACGTCCCATCCTGATAGCCTGAATCACGGACAAACTTCAAGACAAAGCTTAAACAGAAGGTCTTTGCCCAACAGTTGGTACAATGTACTCTGATGCATTGATGATTCAGATCTCTAACGGGCAAAAACTTATCCAAGCTTCAACGACTCTTTTTCATCTTCTCCAGCTTATAAAAAAAGACTCTCATTTTCTCATTCAAGGGTTGGTGGTGATCTTAGTGCTTACAATCTGCAACTACACCTAGAGTGAGAAAAACAAAAATGTAAGAACAAACACTTTGTGGGAGAGAAATCTGAAATTCATAAGGCAAAGAAACTCGCCTTGATCAAGAACTTCTTTCTTGATTTGAGTTCTTTCTTCCTTCGAAAGAATCAGTCTCTTCAGTAGCTATATTTTAAATCCATAGCTAGAGACCAAGCATCCTGCTCATCGTTGAAGACTGACCAAGCTTGAAGATGTCCGATGAAAAACCAGAGCATAATAATCCATACTGCATTCATATCGGCAGACTTATACTACATTATAAGAGCTGTCGATTGTGCAATGAATTGTCATCATTCTTGGCAGAGTGCTCAGCACTCAGTTGTTCAAATACTAGTTATTTAAATAACGCCTAATATTCTCTTCTTACAACAAATTTATCGAGTTGATACTACAAGAAGACAACATAATAAATGTTGACTACGTCTTCCAATGCATTTTCGATAAATTTGATTTCGTTTTCTTAATCTCTCCTTTTTCTTTCCTAGGAGATTGCTAGGTTAGAGAGTCTAGATTGATGTATTAAGCATGTTTGTCTTTGAGCAAACCTCTGCTGAATTTTAATATAAATCATATTTTATTACATTTAGCCTTCACTTATCTTTCCTGTAATATATGTTATATATCTTATGCAATCTGGTTGTGGAAAGTAATTGATGCATCTAATATAAGATTTCAGTTTGCTGTTATGATAAACATGTACCTATTTGTTTACAGCTGCTTTAATCTTAATTGCTATACTTATACTGTTTATTCTTCCGCTGCTTTACTCTTTCAATATCAGTAAAGTATACTAAATCTTCCACCAGCAGTCTTTGAAATCTGTTGAACGCACATCAGTTGATCTTTCAATACCAGACAGGTTGCTTATATATGTAAGATGACCTATCTAATTAATAATTTCATCATTGTCTCTCAACATAAACTTTAAATCAGATGAAATTTTTAATAAAGGTCATATAGGCTATTCACCCCTCCTATAGCCTATATTCTGAGCATATCAACATGGATCTAATCACCTAACAGTGTCAAAATTAAAAAATAATGTATTGAAGCAATTTTTCCAATTCCAAATTTAATACTCCATCCATCCCAAAATTATTGTTTTCTTTGATCCGACACACAGATTACGAAAAAATAATTGACTTGATTATTAATATTGATATATTGTGTAGTTTTTTTTTTTTTAATACTCATGTGCATGTGACCATAATTAAAGTAAGAAGAAAATATAAGTGTAAAATAGTAAAAGTATTGTTCAGAAAAAAATACTTTCAAACAAAATAATTATTTTGGAACGAAAAAAAAAAGTCAATAATTTAAGAACGAAAGGAGTAATAAATCTTATCTAATACAGGGGCTACACTTGAATTTAAGGTACATAGTCGGGGAGCTATTTAAGGGTGTGTTTGGCATCGCCGTTTCGATGTTGATTTTTGGATTTTGAGTTTTAGTTTTGTAATAATTTTAATATGCAACAAAGTAAGGAGGATATAGAGAAGAAAATGATGGGCCAAAAAGAGAAACTCAAAAATCAAAATTCTTGAATATTAATAGGAGTAATGCTATAGATATTTAAAGAGTATTAAATTTTTTTGTACGAAATAATGTGTCAGCTGATGTAGTAGCTAATGTGGTACAAAAAATAAAATTAAAAATTATAATTAATACATCACATCAACTGCTACATTAACTAATACATTATTTAGTACAAAAAAATTAATATTTTTTAAATACTCATAGCATTACTTTATTAATAATAATTGTCTAGAAACTGTTAACTCCTCTCGCGCCTATATATAAATGCCAACGAACTGCCACTTTCTCATCTACAAACCACTCTCAATTCTCAGCCACTACTAAACTAGCAGTAATTCTCTCTCTAAATTCTCTCCAGAGCCGTCGCCGGGAAGTTTCACAGGAATTATTTATCGAGTCTATAGTACATCAATTAACTGATCAAGGATGGTGTGTTTCTGTTTTTTGGTGGACCAAACAAGGAAAGTGAGGCGGTGCAAGCCCGCGGCGGGGCTGTGCTCGAGGTGCGGCGGCGGTGCCAGCGTCGCTGATATGAAGACCGCCACCAGGTTCTGCCACGTCCCCTTCTACTGGAAATCTTGGAAAGCTATTATGTGTACATTCTGTGGCGCCATTCTCAAGTCCTACCGATGAAGCCCACCGTACAACTTAACCCATCACCACCATAGTGATATACTACTAATATAGAGAGGATCCATTGTTGAAATGTACTTCTACTAACATCTTATCATGTTAAAATGGAACTCTCTCTAGTTTTAGGAGTGGGAAACTTAGTGAGATTTGAGTGGGTTATAGAGTAGAATTTGTTTCAATTAATTTAGTTCGTGATTGATCATATTTACGATTATTTGTTTGACAAAAAGTAAAATTTACTGACGTCTGACTGTTGAAGCCGAAGTTGACCGGAGGCACGGCAATCGGATTTCATTTTTAAGAAACTAGCTACACATTGAAAACAAATTAAAAAAGAAAAAAACTTCTTGTCACGGGTACAAAACATTGACGAAAGATAAAATTGAAGATGAAACAGTTGTGATGAACACCATAAATGGTACAAAAGCACCCGAGGGTAAGATTAATTAACTGTAGGCAAACAATATACAAACTGTATTTCTGTTAGATGTGTGGAAGTTGCGTATAATCACTTACAGTCGCTAAACATCAACATCGTTGATAAATTTTTAGACTAGTTGACTCGATGCTTCACGGGCCATACAAATTAATACTCCATCTGTTCCACCCAAAGAGTTTACGTTTAAAAAGTTTAATAATTAAGAGATATATTTGTGTCATTGGAGTTGGTTATAATTACAAAAATACTTAATCACAACCAAAATGCTTACAATACAAGTGGAGGGTAAAGGTGAAAATTTATGAAAATTATAAACACAAATTTTAAAAGTGTATTCTTTAAGTGAAACGTCACAAAATCATATATATAGTGGATTCTTTGTCTGAAACGGAAGAAGTACAAAGAAATAAATTGGAGTGTGGAAATCGCCAATGGTGACATGGTAACAAACATGGAAGGGGTATTGCGCCTCGCTCTCCATTGAAAAAACCCACAGATCGGAAAGGAAAGTTATATGGACAATATATAGAGCTGGTTTTATTGACATTTTAAAGGAATGATGTATTTTTTAATTTTTTTTGGATCTTACTCATAAAAAATAAAAAAATAATAACGTGCCACTTGTGATGTGGTTGATGGATAGTATTACTTCGTTAAAGAATTTGAGTTAGATTTTTTGTGATATTTATATTGGGTATATGTAAGACTTGTGTGTCTTATAAGTGTCACTCACTATCACTCGGTACCAATCTATTCATAAAATTTTGAATGACTTGTAATGTGCCAGTTGATACAAGTACTTAGTGATCCAATGCGTGAGCTATGCGTGACTCTGAGTTTCCAACAAAGTTAACAGGGATGCAAAATTTTATTATTTATTTGATAAAAAAATTACTCCAAAGTATATACTATAAACTATGATAAACTAGGCCGGAGGAGCTACTGATAAACGTTGAAGTCAGGGATGACTTAAAAAGGGTAGTAAAGATGAGAGAGATGAAGAAATTATTTAATGGTTGTCAAGTATTATGTGTTATGCTCACGTAATGTATTACAATTCATAACCGCATTATAAAGTTAAAACTGATTTAAAAAGTGAGGTTTACTTTACATCTATTTTGTATCATTTTGACACCGTCTTGTATCTATTTTGTAGCATTTTGACAATGTCTTGTATCGTTATCAATTATGATGTATTTCATTCGTTACATGCAAAGATTTTATTATACTATTTTAAAATATTTTATTTAAAAAGATCACTTTAAAAAATTATGTCTACAATTTTCACAAAATTTTCAACTTTACTTTCTATATGTGGTATAAGCATATTAACTATGCTAAAATATTTTTATAATTATGACCAACTCTAATAGAAGTACTACTTATCTATCTCTTAATTATTAAAATTTTTAAACATAAACTATTTGTGTGGAATAGAGGTAGTACTAAATAAGCATACTATGTAATGCTTCGAAACCATTAAATATTTCTCTTTGGAGAATCGCTTATGACATTCACGTAATGATCCACGAAGTATTCTCATGCGAGTCAATCCAGTACGTCGTTACACTTAATAAATACCTATGTGTAGGCTGTATCAACTATATGTGTCTCAACACATACTAGTCTCAATGCATTATTATTACCCTTATTAATAATAATACTCGATTAGGGATATTTTTTGAATAACACTTTTATTCAAAGAGCTTTATTAATTATGCATTAATGTAAATAAATAAATAATACATAATAATAAATGTCTTAATAAATAATTATATATTGTAAAATAGATTTGCCTCTAGGACATACACCAACATATTATGTGTACATTCTGTGGCTCCATTCTTAAGTCTTACTGGTGATGCACTGCATACAACTCACTATAGAATGTAGGAATCTTGAAATGTATCGGTACTTCTCTGTAGTAGAGCTGGTAAAATGGGCTAAACCCGTCGAGTCAGTCCGTCCCCCTACCTAAAAGTGGTGGGTTGTGTTGAGGAAATTCAGTTCCGTTTAAAGGGTAGGTTAAACGGGTTGGAAATGCACGGGTCACGGGTTGAAGCGAGACCGGGCGGGTTGGGTGCGGGCCAGCTCGTTAATTTAAATAATTACTCCATCCGTGCCTTAATTATTATTTTGTTTGACCTGTTACACGGATTAAAAAAAATAATTGACTTGATTATTAATATTGGTATAATGTGTAATTTTCTTTAATACACATATATACGTGATTCATAATTAAAGTAGGAGAAAAAGAAAGAATAAAATAATAAAAATAATATCCTAAAAAAAATTTCAAATAAGACATTTATTTTAGGATAAAAAAATAAAAAAAAAACAATAATTTGGGAACGGATGATTATTACTTATTAACGTGCAATTTGGACCGTTCAAATTTCAAAAGAAACCGTAGGCTGGCTCACACAAGAGAGCTTGTAGATACGGCCGTTGTTGCAGGTGGCGCCTTGGAGGTAGGAGGTGAATCCGGTGCAGGGGTTGGCGAAGGTGGATTTGGTCCAGTTTTCTGGAGGCTGTGCTTTGGGTCCTCAAAGGATTCACTTAACTAGGTCAAGCAAGCCTCGTCTTTCAGATCTGGAGCGGCTGGCGGCAGTCCGACACAGATTAGCATGAACAGCATAAGTAATCACCAAACAGCCATCTAGACCATATACAAGGAAGAAATTCAAAATCGGATGGACCGAAATCAATTTTTGTTTCTAGACTCTTGAGTTGGGGGCTGGGGTGACTAAATTGGGGAAGACGGGAAGGGAGAGTGTGATTCAATTTTGTATTTCAATTTGGATGATCAATCAGTGCGCATGTTAGCTAGACTAGAGGGGGGAGGCGTGTTTTTTCATTTATTTAAGGTAGTGGCTTTTTTGGCCATTTGGGAAGACAGAGAGAGTGAACTTGCAGCCTAGCAGTAGCAGTGAACTTTTTTTTTTTTTCTTTTTTGGCCATTTGGTGGGTTGGCCTGATCCAGCCCGTAACCCAAGGTGGGTTAAATTGGGTTGGATTGAGTAGTTCCAATCCCGTTTATTTTATGAGTCAGCCCGCCCCATCCTGCCACACTGCAGTAATATGAACTAACGTACAATGGTACGACTCTTGTCTTGTCCCTTGTTTTAGGAATGGGAAATTATCAGTGGCTTATCTATTACAGTATTTTATTTTATTTATTGATTTATTTCAATGAATATAGTTCGTGATTGATTCGAATTACTGCAGTTATTTCTTACAAATACTCTCTCTCTCTCTTTGGAGTTTATGTTAAAGGTGGTGGGTTCTGGCCAGCTTACGCACATCTCGACTAATTCACCTTCCTGAGATGATCAAAAACAGTTCATCTAGGCCAGGAGTAAGGAAATTAATTCTTCAGGGACTAGCCTCAACCGGAAACCTCAAAGTTATATATATATATATATATATATAACCCCTTAATCAGTTGAATTACTCCTTTACAGTTTATTTCTTACACATATACTGAAAAAAGTAAAGTTTGTTTTTGAGGTATAGACTTCTAATTAGTAAGGTCATTGCAAGGTTTGTAAAGGGAAGAGTTGTTATTAGTAATCTGTTTTTTTTCTTTTCTATTGTGGTCCTTTACAATATAATTTTGTAAATCATTTGGTATAAGAGAATAAAACATTGATATAGTGTAACTGGAAAATCTAATAGCAATTTTCCCTTGCTAATGTTGTTGATGGAAATGGAGAACATGGTGCAACCTTTTTAGAACCATTTAATGAATATATTCAAGATAGATATACTTTGGATTTCATGTTTAAGAATTTTGAAAAACAAATAACTTGTCTGCTCCTCCTAATTGTGATCACATTTTGGGGAAAAAGACCAAAACACAAATCTTGATACAAAGGCATGCATTTTCGACTACGTACTACTACTAGGATTGTAACGGATGGAGCGTGGAAAGAAGGCGATGAATGGGCAGGAACATGATGGGTGGCTAAGGACGTCGACCCTGTACACAATTGCATCGGGAGCTACTTCAATCAAAGCAATATCGCCGCTCCAAGCGGAAGCTCAAGCCATTTTATTCGAAACAAAATGGGCAGTTTCTTGAAATCAATAAAAAAAAAAAAACATAAATATTAAGACAGATGGTGAGGATTTTGTGAATGCATTAATTTTTTTATTTGGATCGGTAAGAAGGTTTATTTGGGTCAAATCTCCGCGGGTGAATTCAAAGCCTAGCATGCATATTTACTCATTTTGAAAATCTAGTTTCTTGATGAAATTGTATATACAAGACATCTTGAACAAGAAGTAAAATAAACAAAAAGGGAATGAAAACCATAATTTGGATATGGGTTAGACTTCTCTTGAATATTGTTGATCGATAAATAACTTGATTAATTTAATTAAACAACTTGTGTATAAAAATGGTTGGGAAGGGATCACGAGGTTACTGTTAAGACAGACAGAATCCTCTATTTTAAAAAGGTGTTCCATCTCCTATTTCAACCGTTGAATTTTCGCTATGAGAATAAACAACATTAATTACTCCGTAATTTTTTTTGCACATGTGGTGAAAATCCAACGATTAAAATAAGAGATAAAATATTTTTTTAAAATAGAGGATCATGTCTGTTGTTCGGATAAAGCAGTTGACCCAAGAAAATATTAGTTTCCACATTGGGAAGACATAGTTGACTTTTCTCACTCTATTTTTTGTAATATTAAGGTATTTGACTTTTGTATCCTATGTCGGCGTAGGTGTATCAGGAAAGAGTAGATCAAAGCCCATCAAATGTTAAAGGCTTGTGGTACCATAGAACATGGCCTAACTACACCCCAAGACACACACACACACACACACGTATTTGTAGACTCTCTTGATTCTTGAAACCCTAGCCGTGGGTTGTTTGCAATGGTCAAACATATACAGAGTACATATATCATTAATCTCTCTCTATATTTTGATACTAAACTATGCAATTTTGAATAACAATTCAAGTGTGTGATGAGTATCTTAAACCTGCTAATCAAAATATGTAAAGTCTATTGATCTAAAAATCAGCAGTTTTAAACTCTACTAATCTTTTCGATTGAGCGAAATTGAGAATAATTAATTCAAATCACTGGTTCCTAAAAGTGATTTGGTGCCTTTCCATTCTCTATGTAAAGGAAAATATTTTTGATTACAACAGTTTGACTTTGAGAAACCCTACCAATTCTAGCATAAGTGCACCTATGTAAAAGGCTTAATCTCATTTTTGATCATTCTACTTTAAAGTTCTGATACATACGAGTTTAACAACTCAACTTTATTTTTTCATTTCTATTATTATACCTACATTTCTTAATCTATTTTAGCCCAAAGTTACTTCTGTTATGTATCACTAACGGAGTGATGATGTGGCATCCTAAAATTACCATCAGCACCACTTTGCCGCCTCCACTCCACACACAGCTCAAGCATACCCACCAGCCCTACCACCAACCCAAAAGTCCAAAAACATAAATTAATTACATAGTTTATCACTTTCTACTCTAAGAACTAAAACTCATTTCATCTTTTTCATTCTGAAATACCATAACAATTTCTCTCTAAAATTTTGGCAATAGTCTAAAAAACATTTTTAATGAACGTAATACTATTTTTCAGCTCGATGAAATGCATATAAAATTTTAATTTTTTAAATATTAAGTGAGAAGCAGTTGGAGACAGTGGCGGTGAAGATGAGTGTGCGGAGGGTGGGTTGAAGAGGGAGGTAATGGTGTAGGAGAATGGGAGAGGTCGCAAAATTTAAAGGTCTGACTATATATGTTGTTACCGTGAGATTGAGACTAGGGTTTAATTTGGGTTGTGGGCAATGACGGCTTTGGCACAGGGATAGACATTATAACGGTGGTGGAAAATTGGAAATGATGAAGGTGGTGGTGATTAGAGATTGTAATGCATTGTCAACTTTAGAGATAGATAGAAAGATGAAATTAGTTTTAAACTTTCAAGAGAGAAAAATTTCGTAATTAATTTATATTTTTGGACTTTAGAGTTGGTGGCTATTGATGGTAATATTGTTTGTTGTTACTGCGAATGATGAAGGTTGCTCTAAAGGCGGCAAAAGCATGGTGATTTTCGATTGCCACGTCATCATTTCGTAATTGATATAAAACAAAGGTACTTGCAACATATTTTATGTAAAAGTGAGCGTCTAAACCGCGATGTCTCGAACATGTAACTGAGTAAACCTATGGGCTATGGCCAACTTGGTCCGCAAAGTGCTTATTATAAAAACTGGAAGGACAAGAAAATAAGGATAGGGGAGAGGGGGTGTGTGTGTAAGTAATGTTGGATAAAATCGCATGATGCAAGGCGCCTAAGTTGGAGATGTGTATTACTGCTGAATGTAATTAATTATCAACACGTGGAATTGGGAATGACAGCTATATAGGGAAGTATTTAATGGTTATTTTTTTATTTAATCATTAATGGTTACTCTTATTATTAACCATTGAATTAAAAATTAAAGGTTGAGATTTAATGTATTAAATGACTCACCTACTTGCATTAATTGCATTTTCCAACTAACCATTAAATCTCAACCTTTAATTTTTGATCCAATGGTTGATAATGAGAGTAACCATTGATGGTTAAATAAAAAAGTAACCATTAAATACTCCCCCATATATATATATATATATATATAACCATTAATGGTTACTGTTATATCTGTATTAAAAATTAATGACTAAGATTTAATGGTTAGTTGAAAAATGCAATTAATACAAATAGGTAATTCATTTAATGCAATTAATCTCAATCTTTAATTTTTAATCCAATAGTTAATATAACAGTAAGTAACCATTGATGGTTAGAGAAATGAAGTAAACATAAAATTTTCCCCCATATATTTGCATTTTCCAACTTGGGTTTACTTTTGTCGTGATTGAAGAAGAAATAAGAGAGCAACAAAGAGAAAAATGGTGGGAATAAAGAGAGAGTAAATCCAAAACTACAAAACTAAGTCACTAAATCACCAAAAAGAACAGAGCCTAGTGATTTAGAGGTTTGATTTGTGATTTTGAACTTTTTCTCTGATTAGTCTCACCAACTTTTTCTTTGTCTTTCTCTTATTTAAAAAAAAAATTATTATCTATAAGAATATTAAATTACCAAAAGACAATGTCAAACAATCTTTATAAGTTTGTCCATATATAAATTAGAAAAGAGGTGAATAAAATCTGTTATTGACCAAGTGTGAGAAAGAAACACCCTGGGAAGCTTAAAGTAGAGTATTTAACTTTGTGCAACTGTTGGTAGTTTGGGCAGTGGACAGTGGGCTGGTAGGTCCTGCTAAATTAAATTGTTGCATTCTGTTGATTTGAAAAGGATTTCAGAGAATTGAATTATGTGTTATACAAATATTTTAAAATGAAAATTAATATTCACTTTGTTTTAAAATAAATGTTTCCAATTTTACTTTAGAACGTCTTAAAATAAGTGTCTTTTTTTCTCTTTTAATGTTTTTTTTTAGATCAATTGACTATTATGTTTTTATTTGTGAGATAGAAAAATGTGTGGATTCCACTGATTTGACGTCCACTAAAAAATTGGGTCATAAATGAAAAATTATACAAAGTCAAACACTTTTTTAAAACTAATGTAAAATCAATCGGGGACACTTAGTTTAAGACGGGAGTGTTGGAATTAAAATAATTTTATATGACACATAAATATCATAGAAGAATTATGAATAAACATGCTAGCACAAATATCATGCTTGAATCATCAAAGATTTATGGAACAACGAAATACCTGAATCGATAGCTAAAATTCTGAATAAACATGCTAGCACAAATATCATGCTTGAATCATCAAAGGTTTATGAAACAACGAAATACCTGGATCGATAGCTAAATTAAATTCACGAATGTGGATTGGTATTGTGGCCGTCCTCAACCAAATTTTCTTATTCCTTTTGGGACCTTCATTTTCTTTCTTGATGGGAGAATAGAAAACTATGTCTGATTTAGTATATTGGGAACCATGACCAGGATGCTTTATATAGTGATCATATTAGGGTTCACAATAACACCATATTACGAATCTTATTAGGTTTTTACTCATTGTTTACAAATTAAACTCAATAGTCCTAGCACTTTTACCTTAAGTAGATCACATAATTAAGTCCTATAATATTATAAATAACTAATATAATTACATATCATAATTATGTTCCCCTTAATTAATTAGGAAATAAACAATTCGCTAACCGGAGAAGAAAATTTTAAATAGTTTGGTTGTATAATATGACTATGGCTTTAATATTATGTAACAAGTTTTAGTGGTTGTATTTTTATTTAGGGAGGTGCAATATATTTCAGTGGCACGATATACAAGATATATTTGAGTCATTACAACTTTGCTAGGTTTACAACTCTTTCTACAACTATTGTTACAACTAAACTTTAATGAAGGACTAAGTTGTCTTTCTCCCAAACACATTTTTCTTTCATTAAGGCTTAGTTATAGCAATATATAACACCCGCATCATTCGTATTATTTACATACACTTTATTCATACATCTCTGAGTATCATCGTCATTTCATGTATGTTTTTCATTCAAACATGCTTGCATTTAAGTTGATTTCATACTTCTCATGTGCCTTGTTGGTTGAGTTAAACTTGGACCTCATTCATGGTTGTAATGTGTTGTATTCATAGCCTTGTTTTATATGGTTTTGTTTGAATTTTGGATGTTTCTTAGACTTGGTTTGGAGTTGGGAACATCTTAGAATCATTTGGGATATTTAAGGGATCATTTTAAACAGTTTGGAAAGCCTCAGGCTCGCCTTAGCACACACTAGATGCGCCCTAGCGAGCAACTGACTAAAGTTTGCTCAAAAATCAGACCAAAAGTTCATACCAGGACGCGCTTTAGCGAGTTCGCGCCGCGCCCTCGCGCGCTCACGTCACCTTGCCCCACACGACCGCGCCAACAGCAAGACAACACTTACGGGATTTTTAAGTGCCTTGACCTTTTGACTCTCATCCAAGGGCTGAAGTTGAGGCACGTCTTGAGACCTCTTAACCAGCCATACTTAGTCCACAAAACACCAAGGGAGTCTCATTTTTACTCCCCACTTCTTCTCTATCAACCAAGAGTTCTAGAGAGAGAGAGAGAGAGTAGAGAAAGAGTAGAGAGAGAGTGAGAGCAAGAAAATGTGATATCTTGGTCATTTGGAGTCGGATTGATGATCCGTCTTTGCCGTTGTGAAGCTCTTGGCTAGGAGAACACTTTCCTTGGTTTGTATGTTAGTTTCCTTAGCTCTAACCATAAAGAGGTAAGCTACTACCCCTTTTCTTCTTTATTTATGTCATAAATGACATTTTTGACTTGTAAATTATGGAATGCACCATGTTTGTGTGTATATTGCTATATTTACCATAGAATTTCGTGGTTGAATTGTTGCATGTGTTTAGAGACTTGTTTTTACATGTTGGGTATACAATGAATTGATACCAATTGTTAAGTTTACGGTATAATTAATTTGCGTATGTAAACTCGAACTCATTAGAAACCAAAAATGACTTTAACAAAGTTCATTCAGATTTCATAATCAATGAGATCACGTGTGTGATTTAGGATTTCATTGATGATTCGAGAGATTCGTTGGTTAATTCAGTTGCACAATTCGTGTTTGTTGATGTTACGTAATTATCGTAACTTTCGTGTGTTGGTTAATTTTGTGAAGTGAGATTATTATGACCTACTTGTGGTATTCATGTTGATATTGTGGTTATACTCCCTACTTTGGAGTATGACTTGTTTATTTTAAATGTCGAGTAAACATCTACTTGAGCATTTAGCTAAGTCCATGACATATTTGTTTGGTGGTGTATTGATACTCGATTATTGCGGGAGCCGGGGCTACGTAATAGTCAAAGGCCAATATATTGGGCCTCACACTACCGTTGGCCACGGTAGGGGAATACTGTCAATTGTTGTATGGAATATACGCAACCTTGGTAAGGTATTTTTGTGGTGAATTCTCGGGTTGTAGGGACCGGTGGCACCCGTCGATGTGAATATAGAAAATGGTTCACATGTTCTTGTGGTATTGTGTTCTTGGTTCTGGTTTATTGTTCGAGCACGTCAACAACAGCTCCGAGGTCTTGATTTTGATTCATTGATCGAGCACGTCAACAACGACTCCGATATTTGGTATTTCATTGGTTGGTTGGTTGGAAGTATTGGTTTGGTCGGAGGTGTACCTCGACGCAGTATCCTTTTAAACGTGTTTACATATCGTTCTTATATGCTTCCTATACAAGTGAATGTTGGTCATGATTTTCAACCGGTATGGGACGGTTGGCGATCGTTGAGCCTCTTGCGTAATATAGGATTTCGTGACTTCATGTTATACTTGTTTTATGCCTTATCTTGAAAATGATATATGATGCGATAACATGTTATAACTGTTGATATTATTGTTTTGCATCTCGTATGCCATATGGTTGTATTAGTAGCTTATTGACTTTCGACTCACCCCGTTTGGTGTTTATTTATTTTTTTTAGATCACGGTCTGGCGAGAAATCCTTAACAAGTTGTTGCACCATCTCGGCGAGCTTATCGAGTTGTTCTTTTGGTTAGAAGCTCCTTGAGTCTTGTATATTTCTTTTGGTGAGGCCGGGGTGGTACATGTTATGTAAACAATGTATTGTTGGGTAGTTGACATTGTATTTGATACTTGTGTTAGTATTCTTTTGTTATACCGGCAAGGTTTCCGAGCTTGGTATAAATTATTAACTCTTATTTTTTTGCGCACTCTGATGTGGTTATATGGTTATCCCGAGCTCGCTAGCTCGTGGTGGTTTATTGGCTAGCTAATGTGTGGGTTCTCTGGCTTGTTATATTGCCGTTGAAGTTTTGTTTTGTTTTAAAAATTCTGAACTTGCATTACAGGGTTTTAGCATCAAACATGAATTTTGAAATCATGATTTCCTTGTGTGTTGTGTTTTCGTCCTCGCGCACCGGACGAGGTTCCACATAGGATCCTGGGTTCGGTCGCGACACAATAGTTGTAGAAATAGTTGTAAACCTAACATTTTTCGAGTCATTAATAGATCCACTCATTCGATATAATGTGATTCGCTACTACTCCCTCCGTTCTAGACAATGAGTCAACTTTTCTTTTTTAAAAGTTAACATGTGACTAAATCAAATCAATATTTTACCTAATTTATTTATATTTTAGGAAATAAAATTTCATTAATTAAAAACTACATTAAGATTACAATTTGCATAACTTCGTAAAAGCAAATAATCTATGTAAATTATCGGTCAAACTTTAATTAAGTTGACTAAAAAAAGTTAAAAGTGGACTATTTGCCGGAATGGAGGGAGTACATAACTTCATGATCTCGAACCATGTAAATCTTGTTTAGCTAGTTATGGGGATATCTTCTGTTACCATTTACCACCCTTATGTTTTGAGAAAATCTCAATGCTAACGAAAAATTCGAATTTAAGTATGACTATCTTTTGGAGACGGAAAAAATAACTTAAACTCAATTAATTTGTCCAAGATTTCAATAATTGGAAGCAAGTAAATAAGGCACCCATAGACTATGGGCCATAGTGATATAGTGACATAATATGTAAGGAAAATGATAGAACAACAGAATATACACTACTAGAAAACACGTTATTACTGTCGGAGAAATTTTCGACAGTAATTACACATTTACTGTCGGAACTGCTCCGACAGTAAACCTTCGACCGTGATTTCTCTCCGACAGTAATTACTGTTGGAAATTACTTTCGAATTTTATTCCGACAGTAATTACTGTCGGATTTTCCGACAGTAATCCAATAACGGTCATTAACAATGTGTTAGTTTACTGTCGGATTGCCGTTAGATTTTTGACGGAGCTCCGACAGAAACTGGCCACCGTTATTATCTCCAACAATAATGTTAGAATAACTTTAATTTTAATTACTGTCGGAGCTCCGACAGTAATTTTAAATAAAAATACAAAAAAATAAATTTTGAAATTTTAATTTTTTTTTCACCTGATATAACAATTATATATACGCAATCACACACACACAACACTGCAACAATAAACTATAATTAACAATTAACTTCTGCTAGAATATCTCCAAATTTCATTGTTGTTGAAACTTAGGTTTTGATATTCGAAATCAAAGTTTCATGTCTCTCAAAATTTTCTTCTTAATTTTAAATCCTTGAAATCCTTCTACAATTTTCAATTTCGCACTATAAATATCTTTCTCTTGATCATCTGTTCGAGAAACCCTAAATAATCGATCTTTCGATCCTCTTTCCACTAATTGAAACCCTAGGTTTTGAAATCAATATCTAGCACTTCAAATCTTGTTTAAATCGAGATCCTGATTAGACAAAATTGCTGCTCCAATCGAAATTAAAGATCGGTTGAGTTGCTCAAAGTAAAAATCGATGCTCGTTGAAGTTCAAGATCTCGAGATATCGATGCTTCATCGAAGTTCTATTCGCAAGGTTTTGATTCAGATCTCTCTTGATATCATTGATGAATTATTTTTGTTTTTCTAATTAGTTTCTCGGTTGAGATTTCTTTGTAACTCATCGAGTAAGAGTTTACTGAGTCAGTGAGTTGACTCGATTCAAATATTAGATTACTTGAGTTGACTCACTGAGTTGGATGAGCCACTCAAAATACAAATTCATAGTTTTTTTTTTTTTTCTGGTCTCATCTCTTTGATGATTGAAGTCAAATAATGACTTTTTGAAAGAATGCTTCATTGTTACGGTATTCGTTACATGAAGAGTTTACTTTGAAGAATTGAATTTCGGTGGATTCTTTGTGTAATTTCTGGTGACTACCTAGGCACATTTTGTGTCTTAAATGATTTGGGAACACTTGTGACTTAAGTCTCGGGTTCTCGTATTGATTTGGAGGTTCTCTTTACTTCCAACTACTTCTATAAAAGGAGTTTTTTGGATAAAATGTTCCGAGGCTTCTCTTCGTCTTCAATTTGCCAATTATTGAGAAAGCTTTTCGAGGATTGGCTCCTGTTTGGGCTTCTCTCCATTTACCAAGCTGCTGATGGCGAAGCTGCTGATGACTAAGCTGCTGATCGGCCAACATGAAGAGATGTTGATCAGCCAACATATGAGATGCTACTGATCAACCAACATGAGAAGCTGATGTGTTATCAATAGTCTTTTCTATAGAAATTTAGCACTTCATTGATTCAACTCGAATACTTCATATGTTTGTGTATTGAGTTGAGGGGGTGTGTCAAAAGTATAATCTTGTTGAGTTGAAAAACTACTCCGAAGAATTGGTTTGTTGAGTTGAAAAATTGCTCAGAAGAACTTCCAAACTTCCAATAAACATTCGACGAGTCAACTAAATAATTTGTCGTCTGTTAAAGAAATACTCGAAGGATTCTTTGATTGGTCATTTGAAGAACTACTTGACTGATCCTCTACACTACTTGGCTACTGTTTGGTTATTCTCTTCAACTCGCACACTTCATTACACTTCCGTGAACGAGTTGAAGGGGAGTGTTGAGAATGTAGTTTCTTGTGTGTTCATTTTACATATTTGCCCATGTGGGTCTAGTATAAATAGGAAGTCTTACCCTATGTAAATGTAACTTTTGACATCAATAATATATTTTCTCTCTCTTCCTTATATCTTCTAGTAACTCTCTCTCTTCCTGTAACAATCTCTCTCTGCTTCTACTGCAACAACGCTCTCCTCTCACGCCTCCGGCCACCACCGTCTATGGTGGTGGTCCGGCAATCTAAACTCTAACACCAAAATCTAACAGCAAAGATTTCCTTAAACTCAAACCAAAATCTGAGCCAAGTCTGCCTTTGGTGTGATGGAGCATTGAAAAAATGAGCTTAGTCGAGTGGTATTACAAAAGATTAGCATCAAAACATGCAACAAAATTTTGGTGCGGTAAAATGGAAGAGCATGGTTCTGTGGCAACAAGACATTTTTAATATCCTGTAAGGTTACTATAGGGATAGTGAGTATACCAAATTTTCCAAGGAAAGACACACAAACCTATTTTGAATGGAATAATATAATTTTGTTTTTCTAAAAAAAAAACTGAGTAATTGAAAAAAAAAAAAAAGTCTTTTACTCCCCTGTTGCCTCTCATCTTCTGATTGTCGCCCCAGCCAGCCACCTCATTTGTTCTCTTCTCATCCCTGCAAGTTAGTCTTTCCTTCTCACCGTTGCTCTCTCCTTTATAGTTTCTCGAAAAGCAGAATAAAACCTATATATATATATATATATATATATATATATCTTGTAAAGTATATTCTATTAACTATTATTGTTATTCATCTGTACACGAAATTCAAATTATTATATGTTAATGTAAATTCGTGTCAAGTCCCACTTGTAATTTTCATATAATGTAATTACAAAATACTCGTTCGTATTTACAAATATATTTTATATTTCGGTATATATATTGATGTATAAATAATTGAAACAATCGATCGAAAATTTAATCCTTCCTCGTGTCTCCTAATGGCCAGGGCCGGCCCAAGGCAAGAGCAGGCTAGGCACCCGCCCTGGGCCTAAGCTAATAGGGGCCCAAATTTTTTTGGACTTGATCACGCCAAAATGGATATGGGTGACCACGTCGATCCACCTGTATAGCTAGTCTTCAGGTAGGATGCCCCCGCTCTCAAAAGGCTTATTGTGCGGTGGGGACTCGACCGTCGGATGGTGCTTATGATATCAAAAGAAATACCGTTAGGGGAGTCGGACCGTGGTCTGACTCAAGCCCTCCGGTATAATAATCAGTATCTCATTTGTATAATAGAGAGAAAAAGTGTAATATGTATGTGTAGAGGGAGAGAGAGTATGGAGAGAGAATGAGAAGACTTTCTCTCTTGGTTTAGCTAAGAAGCCATCCCCTTTAATGTGATGGGTAGCCCCCTATTTATAGGGGGGTGTTGTTTTATGGACACATTTTGTGTGTGTGGGCTTATTCCGTACATCTTTTGAGATATTTGAGAGTATACTTTTGGGGATATATATTTTTGGGTATTTTAGGACTAATATATATGTATATACATGTTTAGGTGAAACGAAATACTACCTTGTTTACCCAAACTGTGGCCCAAACTGGCAAAGCACAACTGTGCAAAACCAAAACCCAAAGCGTATTCTATGTAGTTAAAAAAATAATAATAATAATAATAATAAATATTGCCGAAAAAAAAAAAAGGCAGAAAGGCTGGAAGGAGTACTGGACGGCGCCATTTTGTTGACCCGAAGGAACGGTCATCTTCGATCTCTTCGGCATTTTCAAGTTCCAATTCCAAATTTAAGTCTCGGAGCTTGATCCATCTTTACCTCTAAAATTCTTCGTAGGCCTTATTCAATCAAACATTCTAACTGATTTTAATCTCCCTTACTCGCAAAAACTTGAAGATTAACGATAGATCTTGCCAAATAATCTTGGAGAATTCAACTCAGTAACTCACTAAGACCGAAGAAATTTTTTTGGCAAACCATTGTAGATCTATAATTCATTGGTTCTATATTTGAATCTTTCGTAATTATTGGTAAGATTTCACTACTTGTAAAAGTTTTTATTTTATTTATTTTTCAGAAAAGTTTCAATTTCTATTGTCTGTTTTTCCGTTTTGAATTTGATTTATTGCAATATTCAATTTTAGGTTTGAAAGTGACTTTAAATTTTAATGGTAAATGGTGATGATTTAAAGTTTAAAGTAGGAGAAGACTAAGTTTGTTTGTGTGTGCGTGCGTGTGTTGGTATTGTTCTTGTTTATTTGTCATATTTTGAGTTATCAATTATGTTTGTAATACAAAACTAATATTTAAATTACATTTATTTTGTGTTGATTGTTAAAATTTACATTTAAAAAATCTTGATTGGCAACTTTTTTAAGTTTGTAAAGACAAGTAGCTTAATAATAAATACTCAATCAATATTTAATAAGGACATTTTTCTTAATTTTGTCCCGAACCTATAAAATGCTAAGTAACGGCCTTGCTTATGGCCATGAAAATAATGTAGATAACATAGTATGAATATAACTTAAGTTTCCATTTTTTACTATGAATCCGCTAATTTATAACGGATCCACACCGGATTCAGCAATCCGCGTTCTCTCTAAGCGGATTGTTCAACTTAGGGACCCATGACGTACTAACGGAGTACCGTATAATATAGTAGTCGAATGAAGCAACGTCCATTTAGGGTTTAAGCGAGCTTGCCCTTTCGTTCTCAGCTAAAACCCTAACTTGTACACACTTACTATATATGTTCAACCCCTTTTGTTTCTTGCAGAAGAGCTATGAATTTCTCTATTCTCAAAATTTTCTGTTTTTCTCTTGGAGATGGTAGGGTTTTCATTCAATCCAACCGCCATTGAAGAACCTCAAGAACAGGATCAAGAAAGCTTCAAGAAATCGAAAGACAACCCGCTACTGCTCGACCACTCTTTACCAGAATCGGAAGACCTTTCTTTGTCATTCATTGACTCATTTCTTAATTTTGACGATTGGGTTGAAGAAAAACCAGACCCGCCATTTTTCGATCATTCTATGGCTGATTTTGGGCTCGATTCAGTAGAGGGAGAAGTTGTTGAGAAATCATTGGAAATTGGCGGTGATGGGTTTGATTCAGTAAAGGTTGAAGTTGTTGAGAAATCTTTGGAAGCTGGGGGTGATGGGCTTGATTTAGTACAAGTTGAAGATGTTGTGAAATCCTTTGAAGTTGCTGAGAAATCTTCCGAAGTTCGGGGTGATGGGGCTTGCGTAGGGAGTGAAATTGGAGATGGGGTTGGGAAGAAAATTGGGGATTTGGGTTTGTTGATTGAAGAAGAGATGGGGAAGGTTAGTTTGGGAGGGGAAATTGTTGGAAGTGTTGAGTGTGAAACTGAGAACGGTAATAGGGTCGGAAATGGTGAGACATTGCCTGTTGATGAAGATAATGGCTTGAAAAGTGGCAATGCGCCACTTGTGAATGATGAGGGGGAGAGCGATGGTGAATCGGAGTCAGAGAGTGCCAGTTCGTCATCGTCTTCCTCATCTTCTAGCAGTGATGGTGATGATGAGGAGGAGGACGCAGGGAAAGAGAGAAATGAAATAGAAGAGGGTCAAGTGGATGAAAAGGTGGATATGGAAGAAGGTGAGATAAGAGATCTTGAAGTAGGGGAGATGGCTGCTTGGAGTGATGATGAAGATGATATTGGTGGAGGTAGTGTTGCGACAGGACCTATTAGGTCCAAGAATGAGGTTCAGGTACTTAAAATTTTTTGTTGGATTCTTAAATTTTTTAGTTCTGTATTACTCCTATCAGATAGGAATCATAATCGCCTGCATTTCAACACTGTTTTTTCATTCTCAATAAACATTGATATGATTCTCCATATATATATATATATATATATATATATATATCCCTGTAAAATATTTTCCAGAAATATTTTCATGTCAAAATGAAGAGTCTCACGTCGGACATTGTTTATTCATGATGTATTTAAAATACATTATTTCACTGCTGAAGTTAACAGATTCAATTCGGCTCTGTTTTTCAATGCAAAATGACTACCGAAATTATTTTCTTCTCATCTGGTATGCACACAGCCTTGATTCTTGCATTTCAGATTTCATGCCTAGGATAACTATGAACTTCAGGGATTTTGTACGTAATATACAGATGACACTAGGATTAGTATGACCTGCATCTATCATGCTTTTCTTTCTCTCTTTAATGAATGGAATTTTATGGCAAGATATTAATGAGTTTTCATATTTTCAACTCTGTTTCTTATGCTAATGGTGAGCGGTTAAGTGATTATAGTGGAATCACCTTGCAGGATCTCCCTCCAGTTCCTCCAGTGAATGCTACAATAGAACCACATCATCAAACGCTTCCAGTCGGAGTTGTTTTATCGGTAAGCTCTTGAAACAAAAGCCTGATGGGCTTTTTTTGAAAATTTCAAAAATCAGGGGGAACGGTTTTGAAATTCCAAGGGCATGGAAACATATTCGAAGTATTATTACTTTATAGTGATCATTCATGTGCTACATTAGCTCAATCTGATTTCATTTTCATTTCTACAGATGATAGGTGCCCAAGTTATTGTAGAAGGAGTGGAGAAGCATAACCCGCTCAGTGAGGGTTCTGTCCTCTGGATAACGGAGAGTAGATCTCCTCTAGGGATAGTTGATGAAATATTTGGACCTGTCAAGAATCCTTACTACATAGTAAGATACAACTCGGAAAGTGAAGTACCTTCCGGAATACACCAAGGCAGTTTGATTTCTTTTGTTCCTGAGTTTGCAGATTATGTCCTTAATGACAACAATCTATACAAGAAAGGGTATGATGCATCCGGTGAAAATGACGAAGAGTTATCGGATGAGGTAGAGTTTTCAGATGATGAAAAGGAGGCCGAATACAGGAGAATGCAGAAGATGTCAAAAAGGGCAACAAATGACCAGAAAAATGGAAATATGAAAAATGATAAAAAGAAATTCAAGAATCGGGGTGGTAACTGGAAGAATAATAATCATCAGCCTTCCCCCACTATGCAAGTGCAACAAGATACTGTTCAGCAACCACCTAGTCATGCTAATTCTCCTTGCCCCCTAGGTCCTGTCCAAGGTTTTCCAGGTGGGCAAGTCCAACAAAATACAGTTCAGCAACCACCTTGTCATGCCAATTCCCCTCGCCCCCTAGGTCCTGTCCAAGGTTTTCCTGGTGGGCCAGGCTTGGCTCCATCTTTTCAACCGACACCGCTGGCTGTAAATTTTAGTGCCCCTTCTTCTGGAGTCTGGACAAATGGGATCCCGTGTGTGCATCCACAGAGTACGGGTATGGGTTTTCCTAATGGGCTTCCTGCAAATATGCTATGGATGCAACAGAATTATTCATCACAACCTTTCCAGATGCCATTGCCAAGCGGAGTACCATTTCATCAGCAGTTCAATGCTGGCCAAATGTTGCCTGCTAATCTTGTTTTACAAGGACAGCCCAACTTTTTTCTAGGGCCATCAGTTTCACCTTGGCCAGCAAGCATGGGTCAGAATGTCTTCAATCCACCACAGTTTGTTACGGGCTTTCAGAGCCCAGTCACTCCCCCATCCATGAATGTGCAGCAACAAGGAGGTGTGCCTAATGGGCCTCAAGTGGAAAATACTAGTTGTATGAGGCCGCCTTTTGCTCAACAAGGAGGTGTGCCTAGTGGGCCTCAAGTGGAAAATAATAGTGGTATGAGGCTGCCTTTTGCTCAGGTCAATAGTGAAGCTTCTTGGAATTCAAGTCAGGGTGGATACTCCAATCGTGGTGGCAGGCAACCATTTCGGAGGGGTGGTGGTGGTCGTTTTAGAGGTGGGAGAGGTGGACGGCAACCCAGGGGAAGGTCTTGAGCTGTCATGTTCACTTCTTTTGGTTGCAAGGATCTAGTTAATGGCTGTATCATATTTTCATGAATTGTTTTGAACAAAGTCTCTGATTTTTTCTTTTATTGAAATTTCCTTTACCTACATCAGAGTGCAATGTCAATTTCTTGCGGTATTATTTGAATATGCAATAGTACTCAAATTTCTCAGTTTTATTATAAATATGCAAAGATTTATCTGGTATTCTGGTTCGAATATACCTCCGATGCATTCCCCTGCATCCTTATGAACCCTTCTCCAACCTGTCACAATTGCTGATATTGTCTTCTTGACCTGCTACTATAGCTGCATTGTTAATTTCCTTGGTTATTGCAACCCTGCCAACTCTTTAGTGGGAAGGTCCTGGTTTTGTTGGATGAACTCAAAGGTATTTTATTGCATGGTTCTTTCTTTTTCTTGAACAATGAGATTTCTCTGCAAGGATATTGCTAAAATCAGCTCCTAGAAGCACGATCAAACCAAGGAAGCAATTCAAATTTCTGTTTCAGGAAGACCTTCTGGTTTAGTTATTTGATTTTATTAGTTGATGCTTGGACTGCAGCTGTGAATAACTGTTTTAGGGGCAATTTTCATGCCAATCCGTGGTCGCTTCATGTTTGATGTAGATTCTAAAGTGTTACCCGAGTCTAATGGTCCCTTGTCATGTAGCCTCGTTAGCATATTGGTCCGGTTCTTATAGGGTTTACAGATCAGGGTTCCATCTTCCTCTTCTTTCTAAATCTTTTTCTGGGCATATAATCCTATTTCATTAGATTATGTTTCTCATTCTCTTCCTTTTGCACTCTGTTTTTTTTTTTTTTCAATCTTTTGTCAGATTTGGTGATGATACTGTATTGACAGATATGACTGTTTGTCTGTTCATAAAGTTCATTAAGTGTTCATTTGTTTAGTTTTTCATACGAAAGGACGCAATTTTTTTGTTGGGTATTGAGGCTTATGTTGATCTGTAGTTGTTACTGTATTCCTTGATTATACAAATTCTAATGTGCAATAGTATATGGCTGCACTTTTCTTTATGTATCTATGCATGTCTACTAATAAGAGAATTGCCCCTAATGCACAGTTCCATGACGTTTCGTCCAAAACGATCATAGTAGGACTGTAGGAGCGCTGTTTTGTGAGCTACATGCGTATTTGGGTTTCTGATTGCGACCTCTGCGGCGTCAGCGACTTACCTCCACGTGTCTCCCTGTCTTTTTTCTCACCTTCATAGCTGGACAGACGTCCTCTTTCTCACAAACACCTCCACCCAACTCTCTCTCTCTCTCTCTCTCTCTCTCTCTCTCAAGAAGCTCTCGGGACAGGTGTCCTTTCCCTGTACACGAAAACACTCCCACCCAACTTAGACAATGATGCCGATTAATTTCGTCCGATGAGATTGGAGCATTTCCTCGCCGCCACTGCTTTTGCGATTTTCCAGACTACCGCATAGCTTGGGAACGGTCTACTTTTCAACTTCCCTCCCTTTTTAAAATCCTCTCCTTTCAATTTTACCATGGGGATTCAGGTCATTTTCTTTCCCTATCTTTCTTATTTTGAAATTACATCCTCCTTCACTCACGATTTGGCTTAGAGAATTTCCGGATATGGATTATTTAAAATTGCTGGTACTGTTAGTTTTGATTTTGGTTTAATTTTTCATTTATTTAGGAAATCTTTAAGTTTTTGACAGAAAGTTAGGTTCTGTAGTATTTCATAGAGAACTTGTTTCAAGAGCTGGATTTGTATGCTCCTGGAGAATGTTTTTTCATTGAGGTGATGATTTAGTATTTCTGACTTCATTTAAAGCTTGATTTTAATTCAGTTGTCTTTGAGTACTGCTTAAAGGCTCTTAGCCTAGTATATTTATGTTGATGACGGGGATTTGTTCCCTTACATAAACCTTTTTCTATGAGCTGCTTTCTATAGAAAGTCTTAATTCCTTTGTGCGGGTTGCAAGTGCTCAATGAAATGCTTCAAAGAGCTCTAACCTGTTTTCTTGTGTCTGATGTATCTGATGTTGGTTCTGTTTTATATGCAAAACTGAAGGTCAATTTTATTTGCCTGAACATTTTGGTCATACGATCTACATAATCTGTCCACTCCTTCCAACTGCTAATAATGAGTTTCTCCATTCTTAAATTTTGCATTCTTGACTTATATTTTGATATTCGGTTATATATTTCATTTAGTTAAATTTCTTCTCATGACATGAAAATTGAGTTTTCCTTTTGCAAACAAGTTTTTTGAACACTTCTCTCACCCTCATTTAGGTTTAATATGCTTCTCTCACTGTTATTGGGTTGTACTAGAGTGGCAGCAACCAACGAAAACCACCACAAAAACTTGGATCTAGAAAAGAGAGATGAGCAAACTGATCTACAATTGGTAAGTGATCTACTTAACTTATTTATTTTTTATTTTTGTCTTTTAACAGATTTTGATTTTTTGTTTTCTTAGTTCCGTTTTCATACCTAAATATGGGTCGTCTTCTTTTCGTCATTCTGAATAGTTCCATGCTATACTCGCTATAAAGGTCGACTGTGAAAGATGCCTATTACGAGGAGAAAATTGTAGGTTTGATCGGCGATTTGGTGGTACAATTTAGCATGCTTGATGGAAGTTTTGCTTAATTGTACATTGTATAGTTTCACCTCCTGGGGAATCATGACTTACAATATCAATACATGCCAAAAATGATTGCATGTTGGGGATAGACCATGTGTGTATGTATGTGCGACTTGTTCTTTATACCAAAAATGATTTTTCTCATTTGGGTTTGTTTAATCTTGGGAATTGTGTTGGGGATAGACCATGCATGTTGAGAAGAAGAAAATTGATTTTTCTCAACATTTGGGTTATTAATGATGATGCAAACATTCTGTGGTGGATAAATTTTGGTGATATTGAGAAGAAGAAAATTCATATTATTGGAAATATATGTAGTTACAGTTGAAATTCCTTGAAAAATAAGAGCAAGTGAGTTCTTTCGGATGCCTAAATACCCATCTTCTTATGAGCTAAAAAAAAAGGATATTTTGTAAAGTAGTTTCAAACTTAAAAGAGTCATGTAATCTGTCTCAGATTTAACTTTGGCTTTCCTATAGAAGCCATTGTGTGATTTGCTAAACAGAGTTTCTCATCTCATAGTGTTAATTACTCCTTCCTTGCCAAAAAGAAGAGATATATACGTATTGACTTTTCAAAAATAAGCTCCCTTGCGTACTGATTTTGGCTCGCTCGTGAACAGTTTACTTTTATGTCTAGAGGTTGATTTTGGGTCGCTCGTCAACCCTGTGACGTGACGACGAAGCTTTTATTATCATTAGTAGTTTTGTATATGTGGGTGTCTACTCAATTTGGGATGATGAAGGTCGTACTATTTAATTTTCTATGGCCTGAAGTTGGACCCATAAATTCATCTTGTCTTGTTTTCCAGCAGCAATGGCATGGACTTGAAATCAAGGAATCGTATTGCACCCTTTACATTTACATATATCCTTTACACAATGCTACTTATAATCATGGACATGGTTTTCCTCCTGATTCTTGAGTTGATCTTCTTTTTTTTTCTTCTTTTTTTTTTTTGTTTTTGTTTATATGTTATTATTATTTTTGTTAGGTCACTGCTAGATCTTTAGTTTTCATTCTTGTTTAATCACACTGGAAAAGGGGTTAGCTGTTTAATGCATCTTGAAGTTAGGCCCTTCTACTTGAGCTTGTTATGTGTTATTTCAGCCTGGACACACAAACTAGGTAGAAAAGTTTTGTAACAGTTCTGCTATCTGAATATTCTAAATCATTCTTGCCATTTTTGCAGTCCCTTTTGACCATATTCCGTCGGTTTCAACCTAAATACCACGATCTAACCCAACCCTAGTGTTTGACTTTCGACGCACACGTACATTTATCCTTGTTCAATTTGTTGGATTTCTCTTTATTAGTGATTAGTGGACGTATTCAGTGTTGTTCAAATCCTATAGGTTTCGGTGATTGTATTTGATTGTCGGCTTCTGGCTTCTGATTCTCTTTAAGGATTTTTGTTTTAATGTGATTGAGTACGAAGAACTTAGACGAAGAGGCCCTCTTTTTGTTAGCATTGCTAAATGAGGTTTTATAATACTGGATTTTTGTCAACAAAGGTCCTCTTAAAAAAAAATAAAAAACAGACGGAATAATAGATGACCACCTAGTCTAGGTAGATGTTTAGAATATGGTTGCCTTGTCTAATTTTTCATTTTTTTTAATTTTTAATTTATTTATTTATTAGTTTTTTTTTTTTTTTTTTTGGCATTTATAACACTTGTAAATATAAATTTTCACCAAAAAAATATGGGTAAAATAGTAAATTTGTCGGGGGAGGTCTTGTATTTAGCGCGCTATGGGGGTGTTGTATTGAGCACCACCCTTTGTTAGCATTACTATACGAGGTTTTATAATACTGAATTTTTGTCAATGAAGGTCCTCTTAGAATCCTTTCTTCTGGAAATCCATTTTTTTCACTCAAAAGATGGAGGTTCAGAGAGTGCTTGTAGAGTAGGGAGTCCTAGTAGTGAACAGAGTCCCTATGGATTTGACTATGTTGGTTTTCATTGTGTGTGTGTGTGTGTGCGCGCGCGTGGGACTAGTGGTGGCGGCCATGGTGGAATGGAAGGAATGGAAGGGGAAAGGGGTTGGGGAAGAAATAGGTGTAAAATGAGAATTATGCACGTGTGTAATAAAGATAGCACCAATTTAACGGGAAGGACGAACGGTACGAGTGCAATAAAAGCTAAGCTGCAGGTGAGCTGAGTCGAGTCGAGTATTCCTTGAGCTCGAGCTTGGCTCGCCAAAGTGCAAGTTAAGTCAAGCCTATTCGAATTCAAGCCTGAGCTTTATAGGAACCCAAAATACATGGCTCGTTAATGTTCTCGAGCTATTCGTGAGCCCAAATAGAGCTAAAGTACAAATAAAGGAATCAAATATGCTCAAGTAAAGGAATCAAATATCCATTCCAACCTTCTTCCATATTCCAGTTCCAACAAAAAACACCACCGAGGAAAGCATATTTAAAAAACGCGACAGTATAATGAGAAAATAAATGGACTACTATTTTACTTTTGTTAAAGTTGTGAAGATTCAAAATCAAGAAGTTCAGCCTAGTGTTCAATCTCGAGGTTGCAAGATAAATATTGTTGTTGCCAAGGAAGGAGAAGTCAAGACACGATTTGCAAAGGTTCATCGAAGCTTCTACCTTGGACTGTGATATTTCCTGGATATGAGCATTCTTTTGTATTTTCATAGGATAAGTTAATATTTTTATTTGTCTTCAAAGGAAGAGTCCTATTATGCTTCCTGTTTTCTGTTTCCTTTTCCTTTCCCAATTTAGTTTTCCTCTTCCTAGTTGGTTTCGACCTTCCTGTTTGTATATAAAGGAATGCCCTTGTAATCTTCTTTCAAGCAGAATTAATACAAATCAATCTTTGCTCTCAATCCTTCTCTGCCTTGTTTGGATTTTATTTTCTTTTCATGGTATTAGAGCGAAGATCAATTGGCCAAATACCTTTGCTGCTGTAAATCAGTACAGTTATCAACACGAGTGCGGTATATCTACCTACTCTCTATTTCGGCTTCACCCTCAAAAGCTTTCGGCCTCAAGAGTAAACCCTTCCAGCTTTAAAGACACACACGACATCGTTCATCACCATAAGAGAAATCGATTAATTCCCCAAAATCCAACATGACAGACGATGCTTCCATCTCAAAAAGTAAACTAGCAACAATGGAGATATCAATTGACTCCAATATGCACCCTTTGTTTCTCCACAACAACGATCACCCAGGTTTGGTCCTTATTTCTACTAAATTAACTGGCAGTGAAAATTACAACTCTTGGAAACAATCCCTGGAAATTGCTCTATCTGCGAAAAACAAACTATGCATTGCCGATGGAAGTTTTAAAATGCCTGAAAAGGAGGATTCTTTGTATGCATTATGGGCTAGGGCCAATGATATGGTAATCTCTTGGATTTTCAATGTTGTTACTGAAGATATTAGTAATAGTTTGAAGTGCATTACCAGTGCTCATGCTGTTTGGAGAGAATTAGGAGAGAGATTTGCCAACATCGATAGACACAGAGTTTTCCAATTAGAGAAGGACTTACACAGACTTGAGCAAGGTGGAGGTTCTATAGAGTTTTACTACCATAAGATGAAAGGGTTTTGGGATGAGAGCTCTGCTCTTGATCCTATCACTGCTTGTAAATGCCCTTGCACCTATGGTTCCAACAGATCACAAGAACAAAGAGATCAAAGAAGGCAACTTATGCAGTTTTTGATGGGCTTGCATGATAGCTACATAAACGTAAGGGGACAAATTCTTAGGATGAAACCTTTGCCTAGCCTTGGTGAAGCTTATTACATAGTTAGGCAAGAGGAATCTCAAAGGCAAGGCTATATACCAGAAAGTAATGTTATGGTTGCAAACATCACACACATGGGACAATCACAAGCTAACACAGAAAGAGTCATTGCTGCAAGGTTCAAGAACAAATCAGGGTATACAAGGAGCCACTTCAAGAAAGGTGTTTTCTGTAATCATTGCAGTAAAGAGGGCCATGTCAAGGATGAATGCTATAGATTACATGGGTTTCCAGTAGGCCATCTAGGTCATCCAGCAAACAAAGAGAAATATACAAAAGGCAATGGTAATACTGAAGGGGCAAGGAACTACAACCACCAGGACCAACCCAGTAACACCAAGGCAATGCGAGTACAGAGTAATAATACTGATGAAATTAACAAAGGAAATTCAACCCAAGTAAGCATTGAACATCCACAAACACAACTAAACCAAGTTCTGCAAATGCTAAAGGGAAAAGATAGTCCGGAAGATCAAAAGTTCTGTGGACTAACACACCTAGCAGGTATTACTTTTCCAGACTCTGGTCCCACATTAGCCTATTCTTTGCATACTTGGGTAATTGACTTAGGGGCTATTGATCACATATGTATTTCTCTTAATTGCATGCATAATGTGAAACATCTTGAGAAACCTGTTATCCTTTCCTTGGACAGGGTCTATATTTTCCATCAGCTAATTCACTTCACTTAAAAGGATGTTGTGATAGTGATTGGGCAGCCAATCCCAATGACAAGAGGTCCATTACGGGGTTTTGTATGATGTTAGGGAGTTCTATTATCTCTTGGTACTCCAAGAAATAGTCAGTGGTTTCCAGATCCTCTACAGAATTAGAATACTAGGCAATGGCCACTGCAAGTTGTGAGATTTTGTGGCTTCGAAATCTTCTGAAAACATTCCAAGTTGATCTTCTTGTGTCTGTACCATTACATTGTGATAGTTCTTCAGCCATAGCCATAGCCACTAATCTTGTTTTTCATGCTCGTACCAAGCACATTGAATTGGATTGTCATTTTATTAGAGAAAAGATCAACCAATTAAGGTCCTATTTCCCCTCAACAGATTTCCACTAAAGCTCAGCTTGTAGACATATTTCCAAAGTTTTTGGGAAAGCATCTTCATTGGTATTTTTTGTCCAAGTTAGGGGTGGTTAGTATTCACCCACCCACAACTTGTGGGGAGGGTGTTAAAGTTGTGAAGATTCAAGATCAAGAAGTTCAGCCTAGTGTTCAATCTCAAGGTTGCAAGATAAATATTGTTGCTGCCAAGGAATGAGAAGTTAGACACGATTTGCAAAGGTTCATCGTAGCTTCTACCTTGGACTGTGATATTTCCTAGATATGAGCATTATTTTGTATTTTCATAGGATAAGTTAATATTTTTATTTGTCTTCAAAGGAGGAGTCCTGTTATGCTTCCTGTTTCCTTTTGCTGTTATGCTTCTTGTTCCGTTTGCTTTCTATTTTCTGTTTCCTTTTCCTTTCCCAATTTAGTTTTCCTCTTCCTAGTTGGTTTCGACCTTCCTGTTTGTATATATAGGAATCCCCTTGTAATCTTCTTTCAAGCAGAATTAATACAAATCAATTGTTGCTCTCAATCCTTCTTTGCCTTGTCTGGATTTTATTTTCTTTTCAACTTTAAAGAGTCAACTTTTAAAAAATTTGACTTCAATCTCCATTATTTTTTAATTTTACCCTTCATATGTGTTTTAACCTTTTCGACTATGCTCAAATATTTTTTATAATTATGACCAACTTAAATGATATTAATATATATTTTTAATTATTAGACTTTTCAAACATTGACTATTTGAAGATAACAGAGGGAGTATATACTTTCGAGTCGAGTCAAGCTGACTCGAATAGGTCAAGCTCGAGTAGGCTCACGAGTTGAAAACCCCCTAGGCTCGGCTCAGCTCGCAAAACTTGGCAAGATCACAGCTGGGCTCGGCTCATACAAGGTGGTTCGGGATGGTTTACATGCATGCACATTGACTAATCTACATTCTGGGGCTAGTTAACGGTCGTCCATTCACGCTGAGTCTTGAGAATTCTTTAGGTATGAATTCCTTATGGATTTACCTTCAAACTAGAGATCTCAAGGTATTTATTTAAACTCCTTAACCAGTTGAGTAACCCTTTTGGTTTTAACTTACAGTATTGGCCTCACTTGAAGGTAAATGTAATCCGTTAAGACTTGGACATACATTTATCCTAACGATGTGATGAAAGACGGATAAACTTTTATAGTTTGTGCTATCAATGTTGAGTTGATAATGTCACATTCTTTGAATTCAAATCATCTTTTTTGTACCTCTATAACAAAATCTTAGATGTACCGTGACAGGAACTGCTTTCATAATAATTAAGGAAAATAGCTATAATGGTCATTAAACTTTGCGCTAATTTGAAATTGAGTCACTAAACAATTTTTTTTCTTTTTTCAATCGGATTAATATACTCACAATTTGCTTGCGATTGAGTCATCCCGTTAACAAACACCCAAAATAGATAACGAACTAGGGTTACATGACCGCACACAATATATAAAACTTTAGAGATTTGGTTGTTGACTTGGAAAATGAATTAAAGGTCAACGAGCGGGAAAATACACATACCCTCATGCCTTCACGTGAGCTTTGGATGAGTGTCTTTAGGCGGTATTTTCCCGTCCCACATTTATTTTCCAAGTCATTTTCCAAGTCAATAGTCAAATCACTAAAG
This sequence comes from Platycodon grandiflorus, assembly GCA_016624345.1. Classification (NCBI taxonomy): domain Eukaryota; kingdom Viridiplantae; phylum Streptophyta; class Magnoliopsida; order Asterales; family Campanulaceae; genus Platycodon; species Platycodon grandiflorus. The sequence goes on from CM028365.1 coordinate 41,470,083, forward strand.
TTGTATCTTGTACGGTTAGGCGATTGTCTACCGTTATATATTTTGGACAATCGTTAAAAGAATGACTCATTTTGAATACAAAAACCCGATTGAAAAAAGATTTGTTTAGTAACCCTATTGCAAATTATTAAAAAGTTTAGTGACTTATTTCTCTACTTAGGAGGGGATTAGGGGGATATTGGGGGAAGGGTGTGGGAATCTCAATCTACGACCTTCTTCATCCACAACTTTCACTTTCACTTTCACTTTCTGTCTGCTACACTGATTAGTCTATTTTTGTTCCGGAGTATTTTTTTATTATTATTTTTAATTTTCTTGTCCCAATACAAGTGTCTTTTTTTTTTTTTTGTAGTAATTTGTGCAATAGAAAGAAATAATAAAAGCAATAAAAGAAGCAGTATAAAAAAAATACTGCTTTACTTTATTCTAAATCTTTTTTTTTTTTTTAATTCCCCTTCTATGTTCTAGAGATTTATAGGGATATCTCGTCTCAAGAGGAATTTACTTATTTCCTTTCTCTCAAAATAAGTATTCCTTCTTGATTTTACGCTGATTTGAAAAAAGTTAGGGACTCTTATGTAATTATTTTAATACCCTCAAAGTATCCCTTAGTAATGTTATGTTGTGGTCCCTCTTTTCATTTCATAATTAACAATAATTTATACTTTCTCCTTTCTAGATAAATGTTCCTAGTTAACAAAATACGCGAATTAAGAAACATAATTAATGATGTGCTGAAAAAAATCTTCTAACGATAATACCCATGAACATTAATTGAGTTCTACTATTTTAAATAAATGAGTTTCTCTAGGATGTGCTATATTAAATGAAGTTTTAATGGTATATTGGAAAGAATGATTGAGAATATATATATCAAAAGTCATTAGAAACATTAGTTGAGACATCCCAAAATAAAAATTAGCAACATTTATCTGGGACGTAGGGAGTAACAAATTGCTTAAGGAACTTTTCTCAAAATAGAAATAAAGCATTTATTTTAAGTCGTCCCCGAATGAAACAAGATACTTACTTTGGAGTTTGGAACGAAGAGAATAATTAATATACATTGAGTTTCTATGTCCAAAAAAGAAAAGTTGGCCACTAAGGGAGTAAACTGTAAACTGTTTTAACACTATAAAGGGGATCAACTGACCCCTTCAAACGTGGCTTTGCCACTAATTTATTTGAAGGATTAATGTCAAAATATCATCAAACTTGGCTTTTAAATGCCTACTATAGTATTCAATTTGTTAAATTAATAAATCTCCAAAACTTATTGCTTGGTCGCATCCCCCTGCAGGTCGAACAAAATTGAATACGGATGGGAGTGCTAACAACATATTTGGCGAATGTCGCATGGGTAGAATTATCCGTGACACTAAAGGAAGCTGGTTGGGTGGTTTCTATGCAGTATAAACTCGTGTGGAAGCCTTGAGGCTGAGATTCAAGCTATATTCGTGGGTCTTGAAGTTCTGAAGTCGAAGAATATTCGAGAGATCATCATTGAAACTGACTGGCGATCGGCCTACAGTTTGCTTCAAAACCGAAGTGGAAAAAGTCACTGGATGACCTCCTTGATTGAAGATGTTAAGTGTTTGGGGAAAGACCTGAACGTGACGTTTCAACACCCCCTCCGGGAAGGAAACCAATGCACTGATCTCCTTGCGAAGCTGGGTGCTGCCCAAGAGCTCCCGTTTCTCTACCTTGTTGAACCCATCCAGTCCTCATTCCCTTCATTAGGGCTGATGAAGCTGGGGTTAGCTATCGTTGTAATTTTGTTCCCGTCTTTCCTCTCTATAAAAAAAAATAAAAATTTAAATTACCGTTTTGCTGCAATCTGATTATGAATCCTTCTTGCCATTTTCGAAGTTCCTTTTGACCATATTCCATCAGTTTTAACCTAAATCCCACGATCTAACCCAACCATAGTGTTTGAATTTCGATATACATGTAAATTTATCCTTGTTCAATTTGTTAGCATTCCTATCATGCTATGCGAGGTTTTATAATACTCTATCCGTTTCTGATGCTACACAGAAAGTTGTGGGTTACACCGGGAACGGATATGGATATCTGGACTTTGTTTAACCTGCCAAAAAGTGGAAAACACTGGGTGAATGCAGGGACAATCCCCGCAAGAACACTCCGGTGTGAGAGTAAGTATTTAGCTTAAATCACAAATTGGCAGAGTGTAATTGCTTGTAAGAGTTTGCGTACCTTGGCTTGGATTTGGTCCAAGCTTTTATAGGGCCAGCATTAGATGCTCATTTATCCCAGGGATTGCAACAGTCACAATTGCCAATTAATTGCTATGAATGCCAGCGTAGTGGGTGGAAATGTTGGTGTAGTGGGCGTAACTGTCGGGCACGCCTGACTGTTGATATTTTGCCACGCGCTCACTTCCCCAAGTTACCTAGGAGAAAAGACGAGGAGGCTCATCTTGCTCGCTGTGTCATGACCCCTGCGATCAGATTGTGCTCGTACGTCTCCTGGGCGACTGTCAAGGATGCTCGCCGGTGTGCACCTGCTCGCACTGTGATGGGCTTTGGCCCATATTGGGACTTGGGCCTAGATTTAGGTCCGATTCTCAGGGTCTGGCTCTTCAGTTTCTAAATAATCGTCTTGTTTAACTAGACATACAAATAAAAAAAAATGAATTGACTCTATTATAAATATTACTTATTATATGTAGTTTTTTTAAAGCCCTTCAACATGTGACCATAATATATTAAGGTAGGAAAAACAAAAAGTATGAGTAAAGTAATAAAGTTTTTTCGTGAAAAAGATTAGTTTAAAAATATTTTTTTTAGAACGAAAAAAAAAAAGAAAGTAGAACAATTATTTAGAAATTGAAGGAGTATTAATTTTTTGTCAATGAAGGTCCCCTTAGAATATTTTCTCCAGCAAATCTATTTTTCCACATAAAAAAGATGGAGGTGCAGAGATTGCTTATGGATCAGTAGAAAGTCCTTGTAGTGGACATAGAGTCCCTTGGATTTGACTGTGATGGGTTTCATTTAGTGTGTGTATGTGTGAGTGAGAGAGAGGGAGACGGAGGAGTAAGTGGCAGTGGTTGTTGTGGTTGTGGTGGTGGTGGTGGTGGTGGTGGTCAATCATGGTAGAGTTAACCTATGGTTTTTTTTTTTTTTCCTTTATATATATATTTAAAGTTGGTGAGGATGTTTCTAAGTGCGCCGCCTCATCCAAGTAAGCATGATTTTTGGAGTGAAATAACTTTTCATTTCTAAGTCATTAGCTAATATGTCAATGAAATTTGAACCCACACCCTTTTAAATATGATTATACACCTTAAACCAACTCAACCAATTATATTATATGTAAAGATTTTAAAAGCATATTATATTATTTTATAAATTATTTTATAATATAAACCAAGTAGATTTTATTTTTATAAATGATGCTTTCTTCATGTTAAATTGAGTCTCATATTCTTATTTAAGACGTCCTAAAATAATGTATATAATATGTGATCCATATCAACAAAATTTTAAATTATTTATTCAAAATTGATGGTTATGTTTTCTTGATATTTGTGTAAATTTCTTTTTCAAACTGATAGTGTATAAAAAATATGTAAATATAGTATCCAACTAAATATTTTCTAATCATTGAATGATCTCTAAAAATTATTTCAAAAAATATAATTATATTCAATCCTTAAACAATTCTCATTTGTTCAGAAAAATGTTATATTTCTTCAATATGTCCCAAAGTAAATATTTTATTTTTAATTTTGTAAATTTTTTCAAATATTTGTCTAAAATATCTTTACTAAGTGCAAGATGAAAAAAAAGAGATAAAGAAACCCAATAATATGATATCATTAAAGGATACTTAAAAAATTAAAACATGTATAGAAACAAAAATACATGTATTGACCACCAATAAAAAATATTTATTTTGAAATGAAAATATTATAATAAACGATTACAAATTTGCATATATTGACAACATTTAACTTTTATCAGACATTAAGTCAACAAATTTATATATTCAATAATGATAATTTTTTTCAAAAATATTTTAAAATATATTAATTAAACACAAAAATTAAATTGCACCCGTATACACGTGCTCTATAACTAGTTTTTATAATTCCTTATGGACTTACTTTGGAACCAGAGACATCAAGGTAGGTATTCATTAAAGCCCCTTAACCTCTTGATAAGTTGACTTATGGTTTTGGCAAGTTAGACCCAACATACAGTTTTTCTAACGGATGTGATGAAAGATGGATAAACTTTTATAGAAGTTTGTTGGCTTAAATCGCAATTTGGTCACCCTACTTTGACAAAAAATTTATTAAGCTCACTCTACAAAATTTTTTTTTTTTTTCAATTTCATCATTATACTTGTCATGTTGAGTCAATAAGCTCACCGCGCTTGACTTCCGTTAGTTTTATTGGATGGAGGGCTGCAAAAAGACCAAAATGCCCTTTACTTTTTGATGGCTTAAGTTGCTATTTAGTCACCCTACTTTGACAGAAAATGCATTAAGATTAATAGTATAAAATTTTGTGTATAAAATATTTAATATAATCAAATCAGTTAAATAAGTTATTTTAAATATAATAAAATAACATAATTTCATACTAATTCTTAAAAATATTAAATAAAAATTAGGTTAACTTATCAGAATTTTTAATCAAAATTAATAAAAGATTATGTTTGTCTTTTCTAAAGCAATAAATTCTTTAGCTTGACTTTTTTTTTAATATAAAACTAATTATATTAAACAAATGCATTAAATTATTATGAGATAGTTATTATTGTAGAATAAAGTAAGCTTAAAATATTATTATAAATTATTCATAAGTAATTATCGATATTTAAATAAAGGTTAATGACACCACTAGAAAAAATTCGTTAAGTCAATCATGTGTACATGCCATTTTTTAAGGGTATTACGGAAAATTCCTAAGAAATTTAATTATAATAAATTTTTATCTTAATCAAATTAAAAGTATTAGTCATTTATCTCAATGTAGTTATAATATTAAATATTAATGTTAATTTAATTAGGATTAGTAATAGATTAAATATTAATGATTTAGTAATGACATTTTCGGGTTTTTAGGATAATTAAATATTAATTTTTTTTCCTAGTTACTCAATTTTTGGTTTTCTTTATTCTTGGTTACAATAAATTTTAATATTTTAGTAATGACATTTTCGGGTTTTTAGGATAATTTTAAACTTTTTATTCAAAAATCAGGATGGAGTAATGAACTTGATATTTATGTCTAAGTGCAGTGATTAAATTGATAGTTATTAGTAAGGGTATTTTTGGAATTTAAAAAAATAGTAAGTTTTCATCAAAAAATCTGGATGGAGTGATTAACGCGGAATTTATGCCAAGTATAGTGATGAAATTGAGAAAAAAAACTGTAGAGTGAATGTAATGAATTTTCTGTCAAAGTAGGATGACCGAATTGCGATTTGATCATTGTTCAGTTGATACTTGATAATGTAACATTCTTTGGATTTCAATCATCTTTCTTGTACAAAATCTCAGATCTACTCTTTTGGAACTGGCTTTCATAATACCAACAAATAAAGGCAGGGGATCGAGATGGTTTTGAGTCGATCAACTGTCACGTAAAGAACAGAAAGGACGTATTTTCCGGCCCATGTGTGTAGTGTAGCATCTCGATATTCTAGCACTATATAGTATATTGGAACTAGTACCATACCATTTTTTTCTCTCTCTTTTTTGATCGGCAAAATAAATAACGATCCGTTCGTAATCTTAAGTATTACACCTTACGTGTTTTTTTATTTTGAAAAAATTAAAATAATATTTATTAAATTTTTATTTAAAAAATACCTAGTTTGACTCAAAAAGTCAAAGTAGAACAATAATTCAAGAACAAGGGAGTAATACTCTCTCCGTCCTCAAATTATTGTCTTGTTTGACCCGGCACACGTATTAAAAAAAATCAATTGACTTGATTATTAATATTAGTATAGTGTGTAGTTTCCATTAATGCTCATATGCATGTGACTCATAATTAAAGTAGGAAGAAAGAATAAGGATAAAATGGTAAAAATGTTGTCCTAAAAATAAAACTTTTAAATAAAATAATTAATTTGAGACTGAATAATTATTTTAAAATGGATAAAAAAAATAAGAAAATAATTTAGGGAGGGACAGACGGAGAATAAGATTACATCCCAAAACTCCAAAACATACTAAACATCTACCTTTCAGACTCTTGAAAAACAACCGAAAACTCCCAAATATGCCCATACATCAACCACCAAAACTCCTTTAAAATCAGATCGGATCCTCTATTTCAAAATGGTATTTCATCTCTTATTCCAACCGTTGGATGTGCGCCACATGTGCATGTGAATAAACAATATTAATTACCCCGTAATTTTTTATGCACATGTGGCGCACATCCAACGATTGGAATAGGAGATGAAACACTATTTTAGAACAGAGGATTCGATTTGCTTTAAAACACCCCAACACTCCACAATATGTCGATACATCAAACACCTTACACCTATCACGTCCAAGGCCTATCACAGTCGCCATCGCCGTTGAGCCACCATAGTTGAAGACGTCGCCATCGCGTCAACGCTGGAACTAACCAAACCCTCCTAAACACCAATTAACAAGACGCCAAACATCCACCGAAAATTTTGTAAACCCGACACGCACCCACGGAGAAAAACCGTCAGGTGAGGAGATGATGGAGTGCCTTAGGACACACCCAAGCAACACCAAAATGCCAGCCGAAAGAAAGCCCAAGGATGGATGAGTGGGAAACTATGGTGACACTCGTCAATATTGTAACCCCACCACTCCACATTGGAAACCATCAAAACCCAAGGAAACAAAACTCCAAATGGCGAGACCAAACCAAAGGGACAGCAACAAACGTAGGAAGAAAATGTCGACAATGGTGGGGATTAGACAAGAGAGGAGGAGGAGGAGGAGGAGGAGATGCTTTATTATATATGCTAGATCCGAGATGGATCTAGATCGAGGAGATGAGGAAGAGGAGGAACCAGACTACCACGGCCAGCGGCATAAGCGGCTGCCGGAAACCAGAGCGACAAATCAAGGCTAGGAAGAGAGAGAGGTCAGGATTGTATAACAACGACTTTCTTGAAAGAGACAACTCACGAGTCACCATTCTATCTTAAGAGACACGCGATTGATCTTGCAAGAACAAAAATCAAAATGGGGCGCTCAGTCGAAGATAGTTCATTTAGATTTTATCCAATCAAGGTTGACCAACCACTTTCTTGAACAAAACCCTTCGACATATCTAGACAGATGGAAGTGTTTTTCACACCCAATGCCTTGACTTGCCTATCAGAATCCTAATTCTCAACTTTCCTTGGTCAGCCGCTCTCGCTGGCTCTTCTGCTTGATCTGGCGAACCATACCCGCTAGATCTGACGAGTATACTTAACCAAGCAGAGGTTCCTTCATGTTCAAATTCAAATTCAACGGCAGAACAAAGAAGGCCCTTCTTAGCCAAATATTCTCAAGTAAGAAAAGGTTGATGGATCATCTGATGATCTGGGTACTGGCAGGAGTTGCTTGATGAGGAAATAATATGTAAACCGTTTCCGGGTATTTGATATTTTGATATCAGATTGAACAAAATTTAAGACCGCTTGTGTAAATATATATATATCACAGTATCAAAATTTTACTCTATGGTTCTTTTTACATATTGGTCTATGCAGATTCACCCTCCATGCATGATCCGACTCCAAACATTTTTCTTTACTTTTTAGGAGTGATGGGGGAAGGGTATGGGAATCCACGACCTTCTTCATCCACAACTTCCACTTTCACTTCTATTTGCATGCAACACAACACTCATTATAAGTGTCGATTTTAATTAGTGAAAAATCATATAATATGAACATTAATGTATATTAATTTGTTATTAAAATGACCTAAAAGTCGATTTTCTTAATTTTTGTAGTAAAAATTAAAAGATGAACACTCAATGAGGAATTACTTAATTACTCCCTTTGTGCGAAAATATATTGACTTTACATGAGTTTTACAAAAGTAATTAACTCTATTCATTTGTTTTAATACTCACAAAATATTTCCTAGTAGAGTCAATTTGCAATATGTCATCTTTTTTCGTGTCATAATTAATACAGGTTAATAGAAAATTTGCTTAAAAATCTTTCTATAATTGCCATGAGACATTTGATTTCAAACGTTCCCAGACAAAATATGAGACATACATTTTGAGACCGAGTGAGTAGTTAATATGTATTGAGTCATTTTTATGTGACAAAAAATTTTGAAATCCAAAAAAGTAAAGTTGACCAATGAGAGAGTACGTTGCAGTCAACTGTTTTAAACTAAAAGGGGGATCGATTGACCCCGTTACCACAATTGCTTGGCCACTAATTTATTTGAAGGGCTGACAACAAAAATATTACAAATAAACTTGACTTTAAGTATGTATTATAATCCCTCCGTCCTGAAATTATTGTCCTGTTTAACTTTTTTTGGTTAAATAGGACATTTTTCAAACGCAAATTTGACGTATATTTTTTTATTTTTTTTAAAATCATAAAACATGTAATTCGTAGTACTAAAAGTACTACGAATTACATGTTTTATGATTTTAGAAAAAGTAAAAAAATATACGTCAAATTTGCGTTTGAAAAATGTCCTCTTTAACCAAAAAAAGTCAAACAAGACAATAATTTCAGGACTACCAACAAACAACATTACCACCAATTAATAGGGAGCAACTACTCTAAAGTCCACACAAATTACTCTCTCTCTCTCTCTCCAGAAATCAACTTCATGACTTCCAATATAGCCACCCCAGAAAACAATGAGACATATAGCATCCAACCACTGCTTGTATATTGCTTACGCAAGTGTGGATAAAGTCAGCAAGCTAGCTAGCACCAAATAATAAGGGTAGTTCTGTGAATGTGGTGTCAAGTCCAATGGTGCTCAGTTGAAGGTTAAACCACAGCCACTCCCCTTATGGAGTCACCTGGACTGATAAGACTCCTCTCCCAATGTCAGAGTGTTGCCTAGTCCTCCACATATACGTACGTAGGGGATTACTGACAGCACTACTTGACATAGAAACCATGCATGTGATCTGCTTTACCTATATATGAAAGTGGCTCACGTCACTACTCTTAATTAAATTAGGTCGTCCAGCCTTGGATATATTAGTATGTAAGTATCTCTTACTTTTGGGAAGGAAAAACCCGTTAGTTCATAATAGTGAAAAAAAGAATAAAGTTGAAACGAGCTAGCTAGACCTATATATATATTGAACCTGCCATATATGCATAGAAGCAAATTAAACAGAGACTACTACTGCGACGCCCGCCGCCAGCCAGCCGGAGTAGCTAGAACCTTTTGACACATATATAGAGACTTAATTTGTGCAAGAGAGTAAGGAGTTGCACATCGTTATGGTGCATGCTAGTACCTAAGGGAGATTTCCAATTAACTTCTTATCGAGCCTGAAGTTGACGAACCATCTGAGATTTCCCAAGAGCTTCCAGGACGTTATATTTAATTAGGGGATGCATGCCCAATTAATGGACTTCAATTATATTCCTAGCTAATTCTTGAAGGAACATCCAACTTGCTATATATATATATATATATATATATATATATATAAATGTAGCTAGCCTTGCTCGCTCAAGGTTTCATTAATTAAAGGTTGAACTCAAGAGCACACGAAGATGAGTAAGCAAAGGTCTGCTTAGGAAGAAGGAGGGTCACATTCAACCTATATAGTAGTTAGTTATAGTCGGTCATGTCTGCTTATTGACTCCAAGGAGGGGGATAGTACATGGAGGATGTGTGTGGAAATTAAGTAGAGCCACTAACAAGAATACAACCAAATATAAGTTCACTTTTTAGATCAATTAGCTGGCTCTTGCTTAATTTCTACTCCATGATTAACTTACGTAGTAGATCAGGCTAATAAACGCCCCTAAAACACCTTTCATGAGATCTAGTTATGACTCTCAACTCTTGCGTCCCTTCATAAATTGATTCCAAATTATATTTGTCTAATTGATCATAATTAATTAATTGAATGGCTTATAAGCATTCAGGTCACGTTCAGAAATTAAGTCACTAGCTGTCACACTTAAAACTAAGTCACGCATATTTTGTAGAATGCAGCAGTTTGTAGAACAAAGGGGCAAGGCTTTTGGGGTTATTTATATGTTGTAAAAGGAGAAAGGTGCATGCTAGCTGTGTTTAACAGTAGTCGACAACACAAATTAGGTCTGATGTGGCTAACAAGTCTAGATCCAAAAACAAAAGAGTAGGAATTATGAGAAAGGGTTAGTTCCATTATAATTTACTACTCTCCCCCCCGTTCAACTCAAAGAGTTCACGTTTAAAAAATTTAATTATTAAGGGATATATTATTAACTTTAGAGTTATTTATAATTATAAAAATACTTAAGCACAACCAAGATGATTACGATACAAGTGGAGGGTAAAAATGAAAGATTATGAAAATTACAAACATAATTTTTTGAAAGTTGAGTCTGTTAAGTGAAATATCTCAAAATAGTATAATGGATTATTTGTCAGAACCAAAAGGTGTAATTGCTTTCCTTTCCCCGTAGATCTAAGTATCTTTACCGTTATTCTTACACAAACTATGTATAAAGAATAATTGGTTTTATTGGTGTTCTATATGCCAAAGTCTTCCAAGAAGAAGAGTTATTCCCGTTCATTATGTCATACAGGATAGAAAAGAATTAAACATGAGACTGCTATTCGAGTGACTAATGTTATGGGTACCTAAATAGTACTAATTTTTTTGTACCAAATATAATGTGTCACCTGATGTGATGCATTAATGTGGGTTGAAGGGTACCACCAATTTATTTTTTTGTACCACATTAGCTGCCACATTAGGTGATACATCATTTCGTACAAAAAAATTAATACTCTTTAGGTACCCATAGTATTACTCTTTCCCAGTACCCATGCTCTCTCTCTCTTTCTCTCTCTTCCTTCATCACTGCTGTTATAATATCTATCTTTGCATTACAGCCGCCACTACCCACAACCCAAATTAAAAGTTTCAATTTCCTCCTCCATTACCTCCCTCTTCAACCCACCCTTTGCACCACTCTCATCCGTCACTGTCCCCAACTACTTCTCCCTGTATATTTGCAGGATAGAAAAGAAATGTGAGATTGCTATTTCAGTGAGTAATGCTATGGGTACTTAAAAAGTATCAAATTTTTTTGCACACACTCTCTCTCTCTCTCTCTCTCTCTCTCTCTCTCTCTCTCTCTCTCTCTCTCTCTCTCTCTCTCTCTCTCTCTCTCTCTCTCTCTCTCTCTCTCTCTCTCTCTCTCTCTCTCTCTCTCTCTCTCTCTCTCTCTCTCTCTCTCTCTCTCTCTCTCTCTCTCTCTCTCTCTCTCTCTCTCTCTCTCTCTCTCTCTCTCTCTCTCTCTCTCTCTCTCTCTCTCTCTCTCTCTCTCTCTCTCTCTCTCTCTCTGCCCACAACCCAAATTAAAAGTTTCAATTTCACTCGGCATAGCCAACCTCTTTTGTGACATCCCCCATTCTCCACCTCCATTACCTCCCTCTTCAACCCACCCTTCGTACCACTCTCATCTTCACCGTCACTGTCCCCAACTATCTCTCCCTGTATATTTGCATTTCAGCGAGTAGGAAAATATTCTCAAATCAATGACTGTCTTTATTAAAATGGTTTCCTAGACTATTGCCTTAATTTTAGAGAGAAATTGGTATGGCGGTATTTCAGATTGAGAAAGATAAAATGAGTTTCAATTTTTAGAGAGAGAGAGAGAGAGAGAGAGAGAGAAACTTTGTAATTAATTTGTGTTTTTAAACACTCAGGTTGGTGGTGGGTATGCTTGAGCGGGGTGTTGAGTTGGCAAAAGAGTTGCGGATGGTGGGTTTATTTAAGATGTCACGTCATCATTTCATTAGTGATACATAACCAAAATAACGGTTTGAACTCAAATAAAAAAAGAATGTACAATGACAAAAATAGTAATAAAAAAAATAAAGAATGGTTACGTCGAATCTGGACCTAAGTATAGTGATAAAAAATTTTAAAAAAATAAAAATAAAAAGCGTTAGACCTGACCTTAAATTGAAGAAAAAATCCATGAACATTTCGAAAGAGGACAAAAAAAACTCCGACTAGTCCATTGTCAATAAAGTTATCAGAGGTGTTGGCGTTGCCCTTTTTGTTGTATAATACGCATCAGCACCTCTGTTATTTTTTTAAACAGGAAAATGTCATTTTTGTCACCTTTGTTTTAAAAGGTTTGTCATTAACCCTTTATTTCAAATAATGAATATAGAGTGTCTGCAAATTACACAAATGTTGGCAAATTACCTTTGCTTCAGCAAGACAAAACTGCAGATTTATCAAATGTATCAATCTCTAGTTGCCTGGTTTTTTTTTTTTTTTTTTGAGGAATATTTTTTCATTTGGTCGTACCACAAAAATTAACTACAATAATTAATCTACCCAAAAAAAAAAAAAAAGACAGGAAAGAAAGTCTATAAAAATACCCATCATCTTAAATGAAGGGAAATAATAAAAATACCCATCATCTTAAATGAAGGGAAATAAATTACTACTTTGAAGTTCTAAACCATTCATTCAGTCAATAAGAACCATAGGGAAACTAAAGGAACGGATGAAAATGCCACAAAGAGAGATTTCTGTGAAGCAATGGGAAGAAATATAAACCCACCAAATTGGAAGGATACTTGGTGTGGTACCAGAAAATTGTATCGGGCCACCTTCTCTGTTTAGGCTTTAGAGTTCCTGGTGAAGTCAATGCAAGTTTGACAGCCGCAGTCTGAGAAACGACAGGTTTCACATCCAAAACAAACACAAGAGGTACATCCTCTGCAGGTTGGAGAATGCGAACAGCCCCTGTACACCCTCCGACTCGCTCTTTCTTCATCATCATCACATGTTACTCTGAAACACAGAATGTACAATACCGTCACATGCTACTCCAAAACACAGAATGTACATTACGGGAGCCCACGCAGTGAGCACAAGACAGAATTTACACTACCGAACTGCAACAACAAGAAGACAGAATAGAAAAAGGGAAAGGAGAGAACAAATATCATTCAGAACATTCGTTGATAAATGATGCAGATTAACAAACATTATACATCGATACAAGGTAAATTACCCACGAGTTAGGCAGTGACCAATGAAGTCATTAGTCAACTTCTCTCCCTCTCCCTTCATCCCACCACACCAGGACCACTAGACAACGCTCAGTGTGTGTTGTATGATTGTCCTATCATGTAGAAGATTCTCCAACAGTCAACCCAATAAAAGGATTGTGTTCCCCATTACTCACAACCAAGATGAGCAACTTTCATGCTTCCAATATCATCCTCGTGCGCACTATATATGGAAACCTTCCCATACTGTGAAATTCTTTGAGTCATCAACAGTACATCTCCACTCAAGCATTTGAGTGTGCTCCTATCTGAGAAACTTTTCACTGGCCAATGGTTACCTTCTTACAAGTTCCACCACCCCACCCTTCATCATAATTGGCCATTTTAGCAGAAGCCTCAACCTTTCTCCCTCAGTTGTCTAAAACCCAAAAGACAGGTAATGAAGGTCATCCACCATGAAACCACTCACCAGTCAATTCCCAGCCAAATGAAGCTTACATCCTACAGAAGGAATGTGAGGGGGTAAAAAAGGTTAACAGTTCCATGGCCAGTAAATTTGGTGGTTTTCTGCTGCAATCAAGGAAAGGGTTGCTGGTTTTTAGAACTAGAAGGGAAGGAGTTGCATATTCGATTTAAGAGTCAAAATATACTAACATGACAGAATCCCAATACTAAGTACAACTACAAGAACAACGGTCTATTACTATATGTAATTAAATGAAAGCTTTTAATCCATGTCCAAGGGGTCAGATCCTCCAAATTCCAATAGGATGTCATTTATCTAGAAACTACTCAGCTCCACGATTATAAAATACTAACCAAAGCCAAATATTATTAAAGCAAGTTAGACATGCCTAGGCCAAAGGCTCACCCTGAGCATCTCGCCAATCCCAAGCCCGACCTCATCCATAAGGTGTGCGCCAAGTGCACCTTGACTCCAGACTCGAGGCATCGCCTAGAGGTGCCTTATTTCTTTTGACCTTTTCTTACCTTTCGTTACACTTGTTCGAATATGCAAGATATACTTACAAGCATGACCAAATTGAGGCTATGTCAAAGTCCGACTAAAGAAGAGAAAACCTTTATATTACCACTTTACAAGTGTTAGATTGGAAGGATGGATATAGATTCCATGTAGATGATGAATATCTGAATATGTGTTTGACAACTATTACTTGATATGGAGCTGATATTTCTACTTCCAAAAATATGAGAAAGAAAACGTAGTAGAAATAATTACATCCATTGCCTGTATCACACAAAGGAGGGAAACCTACAACTATAAATGAGGATTTAGATTGATAGAGTAGAATAGAACAAGAGGATCTAGCAATTCTTATGAAGAAATTGATGATCCATTTGGATGAAATTTAGTGCTTCTACTTTATCATTCAAAGTTCCAATTTTGTTTGGATATTTTTTACGGCAAAATCTATTCTCCTGATCTTTTGTTCAATCTGCGCCCATCTTCAAAGGTGTGTCCCCTAACTTCAAAGGCACGCACCTAGGCCCCCGAGAGACCTTATTGCTCCCTGATGTGCTACGGGCGTTTAATGACTGTCATCTAAGTAGATCCTTAACTCAACTCAATATTTGCCCCAATTACTTAGTGTCAGCTACATAAACCCTTTTTCGCCATTCCGATTCAGGAAATTACAACATTAGTGTTCTCTCTTCTTTAAGCTTGCTTTTCTTGAGCTTTGTTTGTCTAAATCACAGTTCTTTGTGAACACTTCAAGAACCAATAATCATACATACCATGTAATAAATATGACAGAATGAGGGAATGACTTTGTTCCTTTTCTTATGTACATATATTACTCACAACTCTATGATCTCCAACAAAGCAAATCCTTACCCTTAGGTGCGCGCGCGCGAGAGAGAGAGAGAGAGAGAGGTTAACCATCAAATGACAGTGTGTGGCTACTAGGCTGATACTACCAAGTCCAAGAACTCAAAAAATGTCTAGAAACAACAATTAAGTGGAAACAATAATAACTACAAATGGAGCAATGAATAATTTCTATAACACCAAAAGACTATCAACCCCAAATATTTTGCTCAGCGCTTATAATACTTACCAAAATAAAACTTTGAAATTTGATTGAGGATGTCTTTCTAATATATATGTGAGAATATATTGAAGTATATTTGATATACAAGCGTGTTATTACCATGCGAAGCAGGTAGTTGGTGGAATGGTTACCCCAGAATATCATCTTCATGTGGCGTAATGCACTAATCACACTCAAACATGTCTACAAGGAAGATACTAGTTTTATAACTACTAAATTCCAAGGAACATAACAAAGTTGGATTTGAAACTATGGTCTCCGTAGCATGCATAACCATAAATAGTAGCTAACCCTCCCCGAATAAATTTCAAAATGGGTATGGATCCTAAAAATTTCAAAATAGTAGCTAACCCTCCCCGAATAAATTTCAAAATGGGTATGGATCCTAAAAAATATGTGACTAAACACAACCCCAAGTCAGCTAGAAAAGGAGACATACTTGTCATAAGGCATATCGGAACATTTCCAATTTGCATTGGTAAAAGCATCATGGTATGTTCGACACTCCTCTTTTGTGCGAAGGCGGAACCTACGCTGCTTGTTGCACTGACTGCATCGAACAAATTCATCACGGTGACAGACTCGCCCAGAATTGGACCTGTGGGACCCATTGCTTAAAGTTTGGTTATAATACTTAAGCAACACTGTCTTTGCCAACGGAACCTTCTCTCCATCAACAATGACCCAAACGTTATTCTTCCATTTCCTGGCAGTTTCTCTTTCAGAATGCTTTTCAAATGCAGCTGGGGTCAATTTGTCTGCTCATAAAAATAAAAGAAGTAGTTACGACCTGGCAATGAGATATTTCATTCCCAAATGACAGAAATAGAATAGAATATGAGTTAACTGGCATGACACTCCTAGGCAAGAAATATGAGTAATTGTGTTGTACTTTTGCACTGATGTTATTTACATACAACGGTAATATATAGAGCACACTGAAGGATTCATATTACTATTAGGGATATTTGGACAAGTAAAACCATCTCTTTCGGTTTCTTTATAGAGCTAAAAGTATCTGAAGGCATAAGCAGACTTGATGAGTGAAGAATCCGAATCTCTACGAGACAAAGTACAACAATACCAACGACTTAAGGCAATGTTTTAGAAATGGGGTTCTTTAAAGATAGTATTCGTGACCAGATCAAATTTTTTAAACAATAACCGCATGGTTACAAACAGTAAGCATGGTCATAGAATCGGATACATATATCGTATAGAGCAATTTAATTTCTATTTTATGATACATACTGGATACATCTTTTGTATTGTGGGATACGTTAACATACATATATGTGCATAAATAAAAATAGCCAAAGAAAACAAGTGTTTTTCAGTCAATGACATTAAAGGCTTTGTAAAGTGCCAATAAATTAAAGGACTATTCATATTAATTTCTCGCAATTTGTTTCTATTGGTATTAGTTAAAGAAAAATATAAGTAGATTGTTAGTCATTATATTACTAAAAGTTACAAAATAGCCCACTTAATTATCAGGGTCATACTGAGCTTTTTGGTTTTACAAGGCGTCATGATTTAAACATTCTTAACTTTATTTAAAATGAAAAAGAAGATCATTTTATCAGGCTCATAATGAGCTTTTTGGTTTTACAAGGCGTCATGATTTAAGCATTCTTAACTTTCTTTAAAATGAAAAAGAAGATCATGTTGTTAGTGCCTAGCTAACAAGAATCTAGTTTGTGAATGTATTGTGCAATTCCATAAACAGGTGTGATGCACTAAATGTATCATACAAAACAAGTACAAAAATGATACCCTCAAACAAACTGTATCCTAAAGGTAATTTTCATACCGGAGAATACATGATATAACTATGACAGCAAGTCCTGATATGTGCCAAATACACAACCATAAGCCTCATCAGGAGCACAGGAATGCCCAAAAAGAATCGATAAGCATTAGGACTTGGTTTACCCCAAAACTAGAGCAAAGTAGTCTTCAACTAACAACATATTCAGGATCAAAGTATTATTCCCACGTGCTCTTCCTGTGGGATTAGAACTGGGAAAGTTTCAGCTATTATAGTCAATTTCCACCATGGACCGTTTGAGCATGTACTTTTCGACCAATCAGAGTAATCTCTGGTTGATGGACCAAGAGAAACTAACAACGATTATACGATAAAATAATTGATGTAATATTATGACAAAAAGGCTTGATGAACCATCAACCATCATTGATTAAACAATTATGATAAAAGCAAGAAAACATTATCCTAAGAAAGAGGATTCTATCACAAGAAACTATATTATGATGTTAATTAGACTATCTAATGAGTTGAGCATGCTGGGCTCTCCATTTTCTGTTTCTGTCCTTACCTCCCACAGTAAGGAAGAGGATTGTGTCCTAACTACCTACAGATGCCAGCATGATTTGCATTATAAGAGTAAATATCTGGACCAATAAATTATGAGTTTCATGGGAGATTTCACAATAATCGATAATCCGATCTTCCTGGTATTATTTGAAGTGATTCAGACTAGTATAATACTTTCAGAATATGGGATTTCAAGACTTGAATTATGATCCTAACCACAACATGGGAAGATCAACAATTATTTACTGGGTGTCATCGGGTGAATCGATAAGTACATACAATCTCCATAAACCTAGTCACATTTTTGTGGAAGAGTCAAAAAACATTTTGGTAATAGATATAATGATCATGTGGTAGCTGCTGATGTCATAGTCAAGTGCTGATAATATCAGACTGGAGACACAAAGTAGTTCTACAAATATCCAATTCCAATACCTTTGAAGGCTCTATGTACTCACAAGTGCGTGCAGACCAGCTTAGCACAATCAATGTCTATGAAGAAAAGACATCTACGCAAAGTTCCCTCAACAGTCCAGTTTCCTTGCCACATGCAAACTTGGGATTTCAGTAGAGGTAGAACTTAAATACTCTTCTTAGCATTTAGCATACAGGTTCTGTGCACTCCTCATATAGTAATTCTTCCTCTAATAATACATTAATTGAGAAATGAAAAAGTTTCTAATGCTTCTTAGTAACTACTAATGGTGCTGGTCATTCTACTAAGCTGCAGCAAACCAAACCACAAATATAGCAAACCAGAAAAGCAGAAATGATGCCTGCATTATATCCATAATACCCCAGTGATCGATAGGAAAATAAAAACATCTAGCCTCCACTAAATCAGATTAGAGCATTTCTCAAGGCTTTACAAGGCAAACAATGAAGCAAACAGAGATTAGAAACACGCAACGACATCCTAACAACCAATCCAGTGTGTGCTGTCTCGACCAAAATTCAAAAAAGAAACTTTGGTCCCAGCCAGAAAGCAGACATGAGCTTAGCATACCAACTTTCCTAAAGATAAACAAATTGAGACATAACATGTGATCACCTAACACTAGGATCATCAAAAGTACATCATATGCAACACCCATAAGAAATTCAAAACTGCACTTGATGATCACATGAATATTTCTCTTGTTCACAGCGGAGAACAGAACTCTGCATCAAATTCATAAATCAAGCAACAGAACCCACACTTGAGTCACAATAAAGGTGACAATGCGGGTGTTATCAAGCTTACATGGGAACTCTCAACGAGTTTTTCATACCCGTTAAAAATTAGTAGGAGGGAGAGAGAGAAAGAAGGAAGAAAGGTCGTTGTTCAATCTAACCCACATCATGAAATTACAGAAGCATAAGTGAGGGGAGTGAATGTTAACAAGGTGATATAACAAAGAACCCATCTCACTTGGACTAATAAACATCCAGTTTGGAGTCTACACAACAAGAAGAAACCATGGATGGCGCAATGCAGTTAAAATTCCCACATTCCAATACAAGAAAACATAAGAAAACACAGAGTAACACTGACCAACTCATGATTTATGAGTAGGAAATACAAAAGAAAAGTCATTGTTTAATGAAACCCACATCATAAAACCATAAAAAGAAGAGAAAACAGGAACAAGATGATGCTATAACGTGATATAAGATATAACCCATTTCATTCGGGCAAATCGTCATACAGTTGGAGTGTGTACTAGAAAAGCCAAGCTAGGATCTCAAAATGAACTCAAAACCGTGACATTCGATCGTGAAAAAAGATGAGAAGTCAAAAGGAACAAGAGTGATAATTTATGCACGGGAAACACATAACATGCAAGTGGGTTTTGGCGATGAGAGAGAGGGGACCTTCTTGACATCCGGGGGTACATTCGCAGGTGATTTCGAGATCACCGGAAGGTAAAACCCTAAGGGTACCAACGGCGTCACCGTAGCGGTGGCTGGTGCATCCGCACGTGACGGTCACGTGATCGTCGCGAACGTTGAAGCCGCTAATCTCCCGTACCTCGTCCTCGGTAAACATAGAAGCACCAACGCCGCCGCTTTCTCTCTCCATCTCCCTCCTCCTCTCGTTTTCTCTCTCCCTCTCTCTCTCTCTAAAACTAAAAACTCTCTCTCTCTCTGTTTATCGCAAGACAACAGAGAAGGAAAGAAAGAGAAAAACACAAAGACACGCACTTGGTAAGTATTTATGATGGGAAATCGAAGAGGAAAAGCCTTAAGAAAAACAAAAAAAGAATCGGATAGGTTAGATGGGTATCTTACGACTTCCGTAATAATAATGTATCTACTATAGTAGTATTTTTAATTTATAAATACTCCTATATAAATATATAAAATGCAATATGTGCGTTTGTTAGTGTGTGTGTGTGTGAAAGAGAGAGAAAGAGAGAGAGGAGTTTGATAGTGTGCGTGTGCGTGTGTGTGTGTGTGAGAGAGAGAGAGAGAGATAGATGACAGAAAATGCAGAGACAAAAGAGGGAAGATGGGGATCTCAACGAGCTCGCATCTCCAAAGATGAACTCCCTGAGAGAGATCTGGTGGAGTAAACGTTGAAAATGATGAGTCCAGAGAAACACAAACAAAGGGTTTGGGTTGTCAATGTTAGTGTGTGTGTATGCGTGAGAGAGATAGAGAGAGAGAGCACTCAGAGAAGAGGGTTTTGGTATTTGGTTGGTTTTGGTTTTTGGTTATGGATTGGTGGTCAAATTGAATTGGATGAGCTGGCTAAGGGAGGAGGAAAGGAGGGTGGTTGGTTGAAAAAACAAAATTTTGTGTAGTGTAGGCCTCGTGAAACAGTCTTATCGATCTTAATTCGTAAGACGGAACTCTATTCTATCACAGCTTAGTTCTCACACACTATAATTCAAGTCAAAAAGATATATTTTATAAAAAATAATTATAAAATGATCTTTTATAATTAGTTTTTTCCATGTATAAATTGATTTATAGTCTAGTAGTGATAAGCAGTAAGCACTATCATTTTTTAGGATTTACTCACTCTGTTCCAAGTAAAAAGTGAACTTTTGATTTTTTTGATCAATAATTTACATAAATTTAGTTATTTTTACAAAGCTTTGAAAGTTATAATTCATAGTTTTCTTAAGATAGTTTTTAATTATTGAAATTTTATTTTTAAAAGTATAAGTAAAATATGTAAAATTTTGATTTAATTTAATCAGATGTACTCTTTGTTTAAAACGGATGAAGTATAAAAGATGGGTTGAATTGCTGCAATAAAGAACGGGTTCAATTTTTGCAATCGTTAACTTTCAAACGACAAGCCAATGCTGTGGGGGAGAAGTAGAAAGCCTTTAAAAAAGGAGGGTACAAAGGGATGTGAATAAAGTGTGATCTTGTTATTGTTACATTTTGGAGTCTGATGCAGATTGTGCGAAGCGTGGCAGGGGAGTAATGGTACTACTTACCAACTTTTTCTTTCTCGATGGATTGTATTTATTTTGATGGAATCTACCAATAATAAAGTGTTTTTTCAATTTCTATTTGTTTTAATGCAGCGTACTGTGATTTTAAACGCTGAAATTTTCAGTTATTTTATAAAATACATGTTTTAAAACGATGCTAGAGAATAATATTGTGTTTTGAAATGGTAAACCTCAGTTCTGTTTTGATTCTAGACAATGAAATTGTATTTGGAAGCTTAAGATCCCACAAAAATTGAAAATTTTTTTGTGGCTCACGCAGCATGATGGAATTTTGTCCAATAAGTTGAGATGCGATAGCAAAATCTCTCGGGCGGCAACTTGTTTGAGATGTAATGCCACTATTGAGAGTACTCTGTATATCTTGAGAGGTGTTATCAAAATTGAAAAGATGGTAACAACGAACCAATAGCGAATGAAAAGTTTTGTGTGCAGGTGTCGAGGAAAAACATCATCAATTATGCGAAGGAGATCGAGTGGGCTTTTGAAGAACAACTATCTATAAGTACGAAAGATTTGAATTCTAAAGCTGAAAGAATTAATTGGTGTTGTCCCGTTGCAGGAATTATGAAGTTGAACACACAGATGCAATTAAGGTGCAAAGAAAGATCAGGAGTCAGGTGGAGTGATTAGGAACGAATGAGGGGAATGTTCGTGGCTTCTACGGAAAAGAACACATCTGACATGACAGGAGGCCGAGCTTCAAGCGATCTATATGGGGTTAGGAATTATCAGAAGCATACGTGGAATGAAGATTGTGGTCGAATCGGACTCGCTAAATGTTGTTAATTTGTTGAATGGACCTAAAAATATTCTGAATCATCCTAGATCTGGCCCCTACCTCTTCTAGCATCAAGCATACCATGCGTGAAAGAAATAAAGTTGCGGATGCCCTCGCCAAACTCGGTGTCGAGAAGAATGAAGAGTTAAAGATCTTGTTTGATCCTATCCCTGAAATGAAGGAGCTGCTTCTCCATGACCTTTTGATTTCTAGTTTTTAGGGTTGTTCTTTGTGTTTCTTTTCTTGTAATAAAAAAAATATATATATATATATATATATATATATATATATGGAGTAACTCAAACACGTTTATAAGAAAAAAGTTTAGGTTAAAAAAAAATGAATTTGCAAACGTTGCATCAAACGGTCTCTAAAATTCTAACCATATGATTAAAAGCATTTAAACGGGTTCTAAAATTTTGTTAACTTTACACGGGTTTTAATAAAATAATTAATTTTATATAAAATAATTTAAAGTACTCCAAAGTATCTCTTGGTGATGTCAAATTAATAAATCTCTCTCTCTCTCTCTCTCTCTCTCTCTCTCTCTCTCTCTCTCTCTCTCTCTCTCTCTTTTATTTTATCTCACAATAAGTATGAGTATCATAAATAATTTGCTTAGAATAACTTTCAAAAAAAAAAAAGACAATAATTTTGGAATGTCTAGAAATGAAATAAAATAACCTATTTTGAAAGGGTGGTGCTGAATACAACACCCCCATGCGCTAAACACAACACCCCTTGGCAAAAATACTATTTTGCCTATGTTATTTGGTGTAAATTCGGTTAAATTTTTAACGGAACTAACAAGATCCGTCACTCCTAGCCCCTAGGCAACCTTCCTTGATACATCCACCTAAACTAGGCGACCTTCCTTTTATTTCGTTAATTCCATTAGTTTTTTAATTTACAATATCAATCCCTAAAGTTACAAATTTTGTCAAATTTTTAACGGAACTAACAAGATCTGGGTGGGGTGGGGGGTGGTGTTGTATTCCCTAGAGGGCCGCCTCCTCTAAGGGGGCCTTTCAGTGAATTTCAATATATTTTCAATAATTTCAACCAAATTTTAATAATTGTAAAATATTTATTTACACCAAAAGATGAAAAAAATAATATTTTTTAGAATTATTGTATTTAACACTTCGGAGTGCTGGAATTAGCATGTATGTTTTGAAATGAAGGGAGCAATCCAAAGTGGTACAACTTGCATGACATGACCTCTGAAGATATCACCCACATTATGAACGTTTCACAATCTCTCTCTCTCTCTCTCTCTCTCTATATATATATATATATATATATATGTATATATATATATATATATCAACTTTATATACTTGTTTTGTATATATAGTATAGTATATTTCATCATACTTTTCTAAGCCGTTGGTCTTAGATTCAAGTAAATTACAAAGTTGTATTCAGCAGCTAAATGATTAAAGCAACTGTCCTCTTTCTATTGTTAGAAAGATTTTTTAAAGTAATTGTCTGTAATTATAACTTTGAGCGTATCAAGGAAAAACTTTGAGTGTGGACATGCCTAGTCTTTTTTTATTTATTATTAAATCTCCTAAAATCTCTCTCTTGACCGTATTATTTTCTTAGGAACTTTATAAAATCACCTGTTCCCAATTCAATAAAATTCTTATAATTATCTTTCAGTATTTAATTACTGGCCTTTTAGCTTAATTATTTACGTATCGAGATTTTGGTCTTCTTTTTCTAATTACCTTATTTTCTTCTTTTGTCCTTTTTAACATAGATTAGTTGAAAGTTAAACTCTATTAATTAGTCTTTTTTAATGTTTATTTAATTCTCTCTCTCTCTCTCTCTCTCTCTCTCTCTCTCTCTCTCTCTCTCTCTCTCTCTCTCTCTCTCATAATAAAAGAAAAATCTATCATGTAAGTTTTGATTTATTCATTCTTAATCTCTCTATAGTTTCCTTTCTTGGTTCTTTCAAAATGTTAACACATAAATAAGGTATTTTTGAAATCTTATTAGTCAATATTAGCAATGTAACATTGATTTAGCTATGATTTAATTTTCTGTAAATAGCTTTTTCTCCAAAATTAATTTGTAAGCTATTTTACTTTTTTCTTGATTGGTTTTTGCATCTCCATTTATTTGGAACATTGTTCGTATATATCTACTCCCTCCGTTTCAAGCAAAGAGTTCATTTTTTTTTTTTTTAAATCAACATGTGACTAAATCAAATCAATATTTTACATACTTTATTTATGTTTTAGGAAATAAAGTTTCATTAATTAAAAACTACATTAACAATACTATAGATTACAACTTTCATAATTTTGTAAAAATAAATAAATCTATGTAAATTATCAGTCAAACTTTAACTAAGTTGACATAAAAAAGTTAAAAGTGGACTCTTTGTCTGTAACGGAGGGAGTAATAACTACTCCTAAAATCCTTCTTTATAAAATTTTCCGTTAAAATTTAATGCTTTTCATGTTAGACTGTTGTTAATATTGTAACATTAGCTACTTGAATTCTAATTTATTGGTAGATTTGATTTTGGGAACTACAAACGTATTGGCTCTCAAAAATGCAACTTGGAGATGGATTATTGCTTGAGTAATGTTTGAAGTTAGCATTCTTTTACTCCTTGAGATGTGATTCTTTACCCAAGTTCTCCTTGAAGAAATTGTTGGGAGGAAGACAAGTTGTTTACATTATCTATATTTACATTACATGTTGGTAGTTGTATGTTCAAGATTATTGATTCTCACTCCATTTACATTAGGGGTATTGGGCAATTCACATTGGTTCTAGAAAGGGGCTGAGTGCTTGATTAGGTTGTGGAAGAGGATGAATGTTTGCTTAATAAGTGTGAGAAAAAGCCTTACCCTTTGAATTATATTGCTTTTAGGGTGAGAATACCCAAGAGTTTCCAACACTAATATTAGAGTCCAAGATTATAACATTTCCTCTGTCTTTCGGGAGATCGGCTCTGCATCTCCTAACCTAGGGTCCTATGCATGAGGGGGAGTTTGCCCAATGCATGAGGGAGAAATTGTTGGGTATCCCACATTAGTTGTGGAATGGCCCAATGTTGGGCATCCCACTTATCACATTTTAGACTAACTTTGCGATTGAGAAGATCCAATAACACCCAACAAGAGTTCAACAAATATTCATTTTTATTTTATTTGACTAACATAGTTATTTTTGTTGTTTCTTTTGTGTAGGCTACAGATTTATATTGAATCGTCAGAAAGAAAATTAAATGAGATATCACCAAATGCTATATACCAAGTTATTCTTGGAAAATGAATCAAACATCATCTGCAATCACTCTGTGTCGTGAATAAGCAAAGTGTAATCCTTGTCTTATCTGGTCAGACCAAGTCAATTGTACTTGATTAACATGGAGAATGTAAAATTATATTTGAAAAATTAAATAATTAAGGGATATTTAAATATCGTTAGAATTTGTCATAATTACAAAAATATTTGAGCATAGAGAATGTACAACACTACTCTCTCCATTCCAAAAGCTCCTCTAATTTTATGTCTGCGCTTCTAAGAGGCTGTTTGGTCGTGCGTTTTAATCAAAATGCAGGGATAAAACACAACTTATTCGCAAAAATTATATTTCAATGTTGTGGCAGAAAAACCAGCTTTTTCAAATCACAGTTGTGTTTTAAAACGCTGAAATTTCCAATTTTTTCCCAAAACGCAGGTTTTAAAACGCTCCTAGGAAAATTTTTTTTTGCCTATTGACGTGATATCTAAAACGCATTTATAAGAAAAGACCTACGGCGCTTTTTAAAACGCTGCATTTTGTAAACGATGCACCAAACGGGCTCTAAGACGAAACTAAGACCCATCTTTCCTCCTCTAAGAAGCGTTTGGATTGTGGAATCATGCCAAAATTGATTAAGTGATGAGTTTGTTTTTAGGTAATGACTGAGTTCAAAGTTGAATAGAGAGAATTGATCTTAATTATAGTATAAAAAGTATTACTCCAATTGTGAATTATACAATATACGCACATGACACATATATACGTACTTAAGCCATGTTTGTCATTGTGTGTGTGTGTGTGTGTGTGTGTTTTTTTTTAACTTTCTCTCTCATCGTTCTTCCCATAATTTTTATTTCTATCTTTCACTTATTTTTTGCATCCAATCATTATAAAATTATAAAGATCACAAAATAAATATGAGTTCAAACAGGACCTTAGTAAGCCTAGATCAAAATTATGAGCGTAATATCTAGAGCTTTTCATGCATTGTACAACAACTTTATTTAGTTATTTTGTTCTTATTTCTTTCATTGATTTGTACGTCCGACAACTTAATTCGCGCAACCCCTGAGCTTGGCCTATGCATTATTTTAGGAGTCTCCTCTCAAGCTTTGGCCACAACTATTACTTGCATATAATTACTTTATTTAGTTAAGTTCAGAGACAAAAGGAATGTTGGTTTCATGAAATTATCAATTATTTCTTGTAAAAGTAATGATAGAAATTCAAATTTCGTGTTTCAAATTTTTATATCAAGTTTATGCGGTATAAGCTTCTCCAATGTGATCATTTATTCAGTAAAAAATGCTAGATACGTAGAAAAGATAGATTTTTGACATCTTCTAGAGGGTCACCTAGAGAATATTTTTTCATCCACGTCATTTACCGTCAATTTTTATTAATCATAGGAATAATTTTTATTTTATATTTTGTATAATTAATTATAAAACAATGTCACGTATAAAAGAATGTTATTAAAGAAGACTTGCATTGAAGTACGTTTAGAAATATGACTCTCTATCTTTTAAACTTTTTGCCGCATATAAAGGAGATCTTATTTTAGCATGTTACATAAAAATAAAAAAAAAAAAAAAACTAAATGATAACATTGAATATGCTATTAAGCATGCGACACTCAATTTATGGACGGGAGTTTAACAACTTACATGCTTTGGTCCCACATATATTGGGCTAAGAAATTAGATTTTTTTATAAATTTTTTTTTTTTTCTTTTGTGTGTTCTCTTCACAAACTATAACATCATGTATTTTGTTAAGATTAAATATGTCTTCCATACCTAAATAATTATCTTGTTTGATCTGACACATAGAATTGATTTGATTATTAATCCATTCATTTCACCCAAAGAGTCCACGTTTGAAAAGTCTAATTATTAAGAGATACTACATCCGTTCCACGCAAAAAGTCCATTATACTATTTTGGGATGTTTCATATTAAGAGTCCACTTTTTAAAATTATGTCTTCACTCTCCATAAACTTTTCAATTCTATCCTTCAAATGCGGTATAAACTTGTTAAATATAATTAAGCATTTTTATAATTATAACCAACTCTAATGGTACTTTTATATTTCTTAATAATTAGACTTTTCAAACATGGACTCTTTGGGTGAAACGGATGGAGTATATTAGTGTCATTGAAATTGATCATAATTACAAAAATACTTAAGCACAACACAATATAAGTGGAGGGTAAAGATGAAAAATTATGAAAATTGTAAGTACAATTTTTTGAAAGTGAATTTTTTAAGTAAAACATTTTAAAATAGTATAGTGTACTCTTTGCTTGAAATGAAGAGAGTAATATTGATATAGTGTTTAGTTTTATTTAATATTTATGCACATGTGGTTCATAAATAAAGTAAAAATATAATAATAATAAAATAATAAAAATATTATCTAGAAAAACCTTTAAATAAAATATTTTTTTATGTACGAACTAAATAGGAAAATAGGACAATAGTTTAGGAAAGGTTCGGTACAAGTTTTGCCCTAATGTAATAATGAAAAATTGAATAAGCATAGGATCACCAAGCCTACGTTATACACACGAGAAAAAAACACACACCTACATGGAAAGATGACGAGGTTCTTGAAAACTGTAAATTTACTTTTAACATAGAGTATTTTTTTTCTGTCACCGTAGGATATTTGCGCTGTATGTATGTGAGCAGTAAAAGGTTGTTTAGCTTTTGTACGGACACAACAGGTAGCTCTCTACTGATCGGCTCACGAGAATGAGCAATGTTGGGTACAGTAGAACATGTCAAAATTGATCGATCAATCTTTAAATTGGTATCTTTCTAAACTGATATTCCTTCGTTACAGGTAAATAGTTTATTACTCCCTCCGTCTCTAAATTATTATCTTTTTTTCTTTTTTTGTCTATCCTTAAATAATTATTTTGTTTGAAATTTTCTTTTTTAGAACATCATTTTTACTATTTTATCCTTATTTTTTCTTTCTACTTTAATTATGGGCCACATACACATGGGCATTAAAAGAAACAACACACTATTTCAATACTATTCCAATATTAATAATCAAGTCAATTGAGTTTTCTTAATCCGTATGCTGGGTCAACCCAGACAATAATTTAGGGACGGAGGGAGTATATTATTTTGGAACGTTTTACAAGTCCACTTTCAAAATTTGTATTTTCAATTTTCATAACCTTTTAATTTTACCTTTCGCTTGTGTTGTAAGCATTTTGGTTGTAGCTAAGTATTTTTGTAATTATAATCAACTCTAATAACATTAATATATCTCTTAATTATTAGACTTTTCAAATGTGAACTCTTTAGATGGAACGGAGGGAGTAAAAAGTATTGGTTTCAAGTCGGGATCAGTGTTAAAATTTAATAACCCCTTTATTGTAATAACTAATATTTTTTTAGAAAATCTTAGTGCTAAATCTCGGTCCCGACTTGAGCATTAAGTGATATTTTCAAATAAATACAAATATTTTTACATACTTACGACTTTGAAAAATATTGGCAAAATTCATATTTGGGCCACCCAACTATCCACAAAGTTACAATCCGGTCACCACAACTTCAAAAATATTATTCTTGCTACTATACTATCGTTTTCTTGTAAGCGAGCCCATTTTTTGGATGGACTTCAGCCGTTAAATTTATATCAAAAAATCAAATTTACCCCTATCTTCATCCATCTTCCCCAATTAAGAAAAAACAAACCCTAACACAAATGTTGGAATCATCAAATTTGGGTATTCTCTAATGGCCTCAGAAATTGAACAAAAAATAACACCAGATTTCTTAAGAGTCTTCCCCAACCACAAATGTTGGAATCATCAAATTTGAGTATTCAAATCTAGGAATTTTTTAAGTCGGTCGTCGTTAATTGAGGTTGAAGTTAAAGAGTTACCTATAACTGTGTTGGAATCGATGGTCTTGGGCTTGTAGCTAACGTCGGAATCGATGGTCCCCGGTAACGAACTGACTGTCCCATATCACCAGAAATCAGAAACTTAACCACGCTTCAGCAGGTTTACATCGGCTACGTACAATGGCTATTCTGGCGGCATTCCCCTAGAAATCAGAAATTTATCCAGCCTTATCCGGTTCGATGCCGCTAACTGCAGTCTCTCTGGCGTAATCCCTCCGAAGATCAGAAAGCTTCAAAACATGGACACTTTCTTCTTCCAAGTAAACGCATTCGCCGGTCCTTTAGATCGGTCTTGGGCTCGTAGCTAACGTCGGCCTTAATTTTGGGAATTTGATGGTTTCGGTGTTGGGTTGTGGAGAGAAGCTGGAGATTCCGCTAACGAGAAGGGAAGCCATGGACGTAGTGGATTAGAGAGACGGAGATAGTAGTTTTGGTTAAAGACTGAAAACATTTGTGAGGGAAGTGGCTATGGCAGTGCCGGCGAGTTCGAGTTCCCCGAGATGGCCCACCATGGACATTGATGCAAACCTCAAGAGGTTCTGTGGGACGGTCACCACCACCGTCGGCAAAGCTATGTAACAGACCTGCCTCAGCTCCTCTACTAGCAACTCCCATGTTGATTTCTCGGTCACCCTGCAGGTTTCCCTCTCCCTACAGTTCTCACCCACTAGAAGTGACTCCTCCATAACTACGCCCCCTCTCTCTCTCTCTCTCTCTCTCTCCACAATTTGAAATCGAAATGAGAAATTGGGTTCGAAATCAAAATCTAGATTAAAGAGGGGTTAGGGTTAGAGTTTGTTTTTTCTTAATCGGGGAAGATGGAGATGGAGACAGGGGTAAATTTGGTATTTTATGTAAATTTAACGGCTAAGCTAACGTCCATCCAAAAAATGAGCTCGATTGCAAGAAAACGATGGTACAGTGGCAAGAATAATATTTTTGAAGTTGTGGTGGCCGGATTGCAACTTTGTGGATAGTTGGGTTGCCCAAATATGGATTTTGCCAAAAATATTTTAAGATACTAGTTTGTGCTAGACTTACTTGTTTGATAATTTTTACATCATCCTTCATCTTCCGAATCGTCTTCAAATGATCCTTGTGATTGCCGTCTTGTTGTAACTAAAATATCTCAATCAGGTGTAACAAAAATATCTCAATCGAGTGTAGCATTTGGTGATTTGAATAGTTTGGTGGCTTGAATATAGACAAAGTAATTTTTTTGGTGTGTATATATATATATATATATATATATATATATATATATATATATTTAGCGGCCAAAACCCAATTTTAATCATTTCCAATTAAGCTAAAAAAAACATAAACTCCTCTTACGTGATAACCTCTCTAAAGTGATATTTTTCTTTGGTCCCAACGATATCACTTTAGAGGGTTCTATATGAGTAGTATTTTTTGAAGAAATTTTGTAATGATTTGAAGTATTATGTGATATGTTTATATAGTGCACCACGGCCAATAAAATTACATTATAATGTTAAAGTAGTACATAGTTGACCTTATTTTTTTAACTCACTTTGAACTTTATTGAACCGCTATTGATCGTGTTGCACCACGTAAATATGTCACATGTTGTTTCGAAACCACTAAATATTTTCTGGTGGGCTTACATATGATATAGAAGTAAAAAATAACATCTCTCTATGCAATGCAGAGTAGATATTGAGTGCAATGATAATATTAGCTAGATTATTATTCAATTAAAATGTAAGAGTACTATCAAAAAATTAATCTATCTCTCTACATTAATAGAGTTATTAATCTGTCATGCTATTAATAGAA
Source organism: Platycodon grandiflorus (assembly GCA_016624345.1). Taxonomy (NCBI): domain Eukaryota; kingdom Viridiplantae; phylum Streptophyta; class Magnoliopsida; order Asterales; family Campanulaceae; genus Platycodon; species Platycodon grandiflorus. Next base: position 41,500,942 of record CM028365.1, read on the forward strand.
GATGATACCAATATTGTGATATTATCGTTGTACTCCAAAATTTAATGTTGGTGTACAACACCAATATCCCTGATTGGTCGATAACTAACTACTAATTAAATGTGGTTGTGTATATGTGTGTGTGAAAGGAATAATTAGTGCTATCGATCAATTAGGGCGTTGATGTTGTACACCAACGTTTTAAATATTGTTATATATATATATATATATATATATATACTTTTTTTCTCTTTATTTATATGCTTGTAAATACGGTCTCCTAAAAAAATAAAAACAAGAAAATAAAAATGAAAAGATGTATGTAGGCGAACATATGACCAGTTCCAGTTCACACGCCAAGGAAAAGAGTTGAAATCTTGATCAGCCTAACTATTGTTGACTATGATATGAGTTGAATTCTTTATCAGTCTCTCTATAGTTTATGACATTTAAAATTATTCATGAATTAATATAATGTGATGTAACGTTTTATTTATTTCGTATCAAAATTATGAGATGAATATAAAATAGGCTTCCTAAATGAAGGGTTATTATAAGACAACAAACACCAACTATCTTTAGCTAATTATATTAGTTCATACTTTATGCCACATGAACTTAGTGACATGACGACATAATATAAAATAGGCTTCCTAAAGCAAGGCCTTTGTTTTTCTAACTTGAGATGGTTATATCACAACAAATATAATTAGCACACTCGTATGTCTTGAGCTTTCAAATATATATATCAATCATGATTACTTTGCAGAAAATCCCTTATTTCCTGATGTGTATTTTCGTAGAAGATTTCAAACGGGAAAGAATTTATTCCTTCGTATTCTTAATGATGTCAGTGCTCATGATAACTATTTCATAGAGAAAAGAGATGCGCTTGGACGACTTGGCTTGTCAAGTTTTCAGAAAGTAACGACTGTATATCGAATTTTGGCATACAGTTCACCAGTAGATGCTACTGATGAGTACATTTAAAATTGGGGAATCAATTGCTATCGAATGTTTGAAAAGTTTTTGCCGTGCTGTTGTTGTCGAGGTATTTGGAGAGAAGTATATATCTACGATCTCCAAATTCTAACGATGTTTCCAGACTTCTCCAAATTGGTGAACGTCGAGGATTTCCAGGTAAGTTGGGTAGCTTCGATTGCATGCACTGGAGGTGGAAAACTACCCAACAGCATCATGGGCAAGACAATATGATGGTCGTAGTGGCTCTCCAACAATTATTCTCGAAGTTGTAGCTGATTATGATCTCTGGATATGGCATGCGTATTTTGGTTTATCTAGATCCAACAATGATATCAATGTACTAGAGTCTTCCCACCTTTTTGCTAATCTTTCTCAAGGTATTGCTCCTCCCGCTCATTATGTCATTCAAGGGAAAGATTATAACATGGGATACTGTTTAGCTAATGACATATATATACCTAAAATGGTCTACACTTATTCAAACTATCCAGGATCCATGAGGTCCAAAGAAGAAATTATTTGCAATGAAACAAGAAGCATGTAGAAAAGATGTTGAGCGACCATTTGCAGTACTCAAATCACGATTTGCCATTATTGCTGGACTAGTATGTTTTTGGCACAAAAATATTTTGTACGATATAATGACTAATGACTACATGCATTATTATGCATAATATGATAATTGAAGATGAACGTGATATGAATGCACCAATTAAAAAACAAGGTGAAGTGCTGGCTCCAAATGTTGATGTAGCAGATGATAACACCCGATTTCAAGAGTTTCTTGCTCAACATTGGCAAATTAAGGATAAAGAGGCTCGTCTTGCACTTTGGAATGCCTTAGTTGAACATTTATGGGAACTATTTAGTAATTCTGAGAATTAGGGTAAAATATTATGTACTTTTTTCTATGAGCGGTTTTTGCTATTGTTGTTGTTGTTGATTTTTTTGCTAGGTAGTTTTGAAAGATTTTAAAGTAGATGTTTTCAATTTTTTTTTTAATGATGTATGTGTTTTTATATATCAAGTGATATGATTTTCGTTATATTTTGTATTGATTGTAATGATATTTTATGGTATTTTCAAGTACTTGTATGTTTATTAAATTATATAATAAATTTAATTATAAAATTACTAATTTTTAAATATTATTAATGACGTAAATAATATTATAAACATAAAATTATTAAATATACTAAAATTATTAGTTGTGCAATCATAATAATTATTATTTAAAAGGTTAATAGCAAATTAATATACATGTTGATAAATAAATTAAAAGAAATAAAAATAGAATACGCTAAGGAATATTCTATTTGGGGTTGTGGTTTGGAAATTTGGGGTAATTTCTGACCAAATTTGGAGTTGTGGGTTGGAGATGCTCTTAATGCATGATGTAAATTATTCAGTTGATTTATTCTATAGATATAGTATTTTTTGAAGAAAATTTTAATGATCTATAGTATTATGTAATATGTTTATATAGTGCACCACGCAATAAAATTACATTATAATATCAAAGTAGTACATAGTTGACCTTATTTTTTTTAACTCACTTTGAACTTTATTGAACCGCTATTAATCGTGTTGCACCATGTAAATATATCACATATTGCTTCAAAACCAATGAATATTTTCTGATGGGCTTACATATGATATAGAAGTAAAAAAATAACATCTCTGTATGCAATGCAGAGTAGATATTGAGTGCAATGATAATATTAGCTAGATTATTATCCAAACATGAAAGTTATTCATTCTCATGCACATAACACTCCTGAATAGTCACTTGGTCAATTAATTTTGGGGTTCATTAATGAGACCCATCACAAATGATCATATACATCATATTTCCAACAATTACGTGATTATTTTGTGTTTTGTTAAAATAAAAATGAAAAGATGTATGTAGGCGAACATATGGCCAGTTCCAGTTCACATGCCAAGGAAAGGAGTTGAAATCTTGATAAGCCTAACTATTGTTGACTATGATATGAGTTGAATTCGTTATCACTCTAACTATTGTTTACGACATTTAAAATTATTCAAGAATTAATATACTATAATGTGACATTTTATTTATCTCTTGACACGTATCAAAATTATGAGATGAATATAAAACAGGCTTCCTAAATGAAGGGTTATTAGAAGACTACAACCAACTATCACTAGAAATAAGGGTATTAGTGACGTACATATTAATTATCGTGATTAAATTTCATTTTTTCAGTAGTGAACTATCTTTAGCTAATTATATTAGTTCGTAATTTATGTTGCGTGAACTTAGTGACATGACATAATCGTCCCCTTTTCCGCCAAATAAACTTAATGATATGACATTACAGGTAACCGTCCGTTCAAATTACTTCTTCGTGACATAAATGTTAACGCCACCATACGGAAGGATGCAAGCAAGGCCTTTTTTTTTCCAACTTGAGACGGTTATATCACAACAAATATAATTAGCACACTCATATGTCTTGAGCTATATATATATATATATATATATATATATATATATATATATATTTCCTTCGAGATTTCTTTTCAAATTGTAGTATGTCCTACGAAAAAGATAAAAGAAAAGGTCAAAAAGGGAGGGATGAGCTTTGAGAAAAAAAAAAAAAGAGCACGTGCCTTATAATTATTCTTAAACATAGGAGCTTAACGCAGCCCACCTCTGCGAAATTACTAACTTGTCCTTGTTTTTTTATTGTGAAAATTTGATCTACTCTGTGTGAACATCGAAATCGTATATTTATTCGTCCAAAATAATGTTTGGATGATAGAAATTTTAATGCCTAAAGTAGGTGGGTTGAAGTTGGATAAATGAGTTTATCCCACATTTAAAAGAAATCAAAAGCAAAATTACTTTATATACAAGCTCATTTCTTGTATGGAGTAAGTTTGTATAGCATAAAGGCTCTCTCTCGCGCGCACGCGTGCAGGGGATGCAGATTCCAGTTCAATTTAAGGTTCAGATCAGTATACCTGTGTGCAAGCGGCAAGCGCGACCTACAGACCAATTCAAAGTTCAGTAAATTTGTAAACTTGTGTGTAAGCGGCAAACGCGACCTGCGAACCAAATCAAGGCCCTAAGACTATCCCATCTTTTGCTAAAGATACCAGTCACACAAAACTACTCCGTAATAGTCTCTTGGTGAACTAGTGGCTTATAATTATCAACACGAGGAGATATGGCTGCTTGATCGTGAGATATTTTAACTTCTTCATAAAATTCAACACCCACCCAACAATATGGTTTAAATGTACTACTCCTCCTACAAAATAAGTTTTTTTTTTTATTATTTTTTTTTACTTTTAAAAATAAGCAAACTATTATTTTTTTAATAATAAAAATTTGATATTATGTTTTCATTTTTTTTCAAAATTATAAAAAACGTATATCATACTACTTTTTGTGCTTTTCAATTATTATCATTTTATTATTAATAGTTATATAAAAATATGTTAAAAATTTATCTAAAAACTGGTCAAATTGATTTTTAAGAGTCAACAGGAGACATTTATTTTGAAACAAAAGGAATAATAGGCAAGATTTAAAATACAAAAAATATGATACGTCTTCCGTTTCAAAGAAATGGATATTTTTTTTTTTTTTTGGGGTAAAATGCAGCACCACACTGAAGAAAATATTCAATACTAATAAAAATCCACCATTCAAGTAAGGTAAATAATATTTTTAAATATAAATAGACTTGGAAATTGTAATGAACAGACCAATCATAAAAATCTGCTCATTTTGCTGATATTTTCTCCACCACACCCTATCCCTATGGGTTGGCGAAATTAAACCCCTCACCCTAAAAAATTATAATACTAAAAAATAAAAAAAATTATATATATCACGTTTCTGCTAGTTTCTGTTAAAAGTTTCCTGTTTACCGTGGTCATTTTGCTGATGATGCTACACCCTCGTCCCCCAATCTTTCGACTATGAAACTTGATGCATGTCAGAATATATCGAATCTGTGTCGTCATAGTCGAGATCTTTAGTCGGCGTCCATGGAGTCACGACTCAATCGCGGGCGACGCTAAGATTTGTTCGGGGAGGTAGTAGATTAAGTCGAGGTATGTACAAAGTTACGACAAATTAACTACCGACCCAAACGAAAAAAAAGGCTATCAACGGACCTACTAGAGATGCATCTCCTAAGTTGAGTGTAGTGTGTAATGTAGCTATTCCACCAAACAGAATAGAGAGCAATAAATAAAGCAGATATCAGGATACGTTGATATATATAATACTGCAACTTTCCAACAGCACAGTATTACAACTTGTTGGTCTTGCCAGCCTGTTCCGTTAATGATGTATGGAGGAGGTTGTTCTAGCTAGCTTTCTATCAACACGTCATTCTTACCGGCCATCATCTAAAATAAGTGCATTAAATCAATAATTTGTTGAAATGGAAACGAGTTTACTGATTTGGTGAAATGCGACGGAATGGTAATAAAAATGACGTGAATATCACCGATGCTCTCAGTATTTTTTCCTATAATATCGTACACGAGAAAAATAATATTTGGTGGACTTTAATTAGAGCACCGCTGTAATGCCCGGAACCCAAAACCCTGCACCGCAGTCCTATGATTCGGCCACGTCACCACGTACAATCAATCAATGGTAGAACTAAACAAACTTTTAACAAATACAATAATGTAAAGACATTGAAGCTAAACTCTAAGCCAAAATATCAACTAATATTAAGATCACCCAAGGTCTCAGCACAAAAACAATCTCACAAGACTAAGTAGATTAACTAAATACGAATGAAACAAACATAAATCTCGAATTTTTCTCTGTCATCCATGTGGAAAAGCTGGAACTAGCTTGAGTAGTCTGTGTTTAAGGAGAAAATTGTTATTGGAGTACTTTGTGCCAATGAATGTTTGGTAGTACTATCACTTCTTTGGTGTTACATATTCATCTCTAAGAACCCAAACGGTTAGTTTAATTAGTAGCTTGATTATTACTGAGTTCTTGTGTGAAGCGATCCATTTAGAAGATGTCTTGGATTTGACTCTCATTAAATACAAATTCCTTGAGAAAAATAAAATAAAATTGCAGTCTTTGCGAAATCAGACTCCATCATTTGACCAATTATTTTCTGAGCAACGAACCCCAATCCACATTTTTTTTTTTTTAAAATTTTTGGGGCCTTCCCATAGAGGAGAGACCCTTCAAAAAATAGGTGTATGCCACTTAAATGCGGAAAGCACACGGTATTCTTTAGTAAAAGGCAAAAGAATAGTTCGTTTTGTGCTCACCACGTGGCTGCGTCCCAATCCACTTTATACAAGTTCCACCTCTAATAAGAATTACATAGAAACAAGTTACTTTGAAGGAACTTTGGTCACCTAAACAAGGGGTTTTGATTTCAAGTCTTTCGGTAAGCTAATGGAGGTACTTGCTTCTAGTGTTCAACAATACATCGGAGATTAGTTTTGGGCCTTCGTGCTTAAAGATTTTTGGGAAACCAAAAAAAAAGAAAAAAGAAAAAGAATAACATACTTGACACTATTAAATTAAGACGTGTTTTAATAAAACTTTCAATAACTAAGATATAAGTTTTGTTTTGATGACCACTCATTCACAAGCTCCAATATGACTAGAATAGTTCTTTATGAAGAAGTATAATATGCGGCGTGCCCAATCATTAGAATGCCTATCATTATATATACATGTGAGAATGGATGAATTACAAAGATAATAGTGACCTTACGTAACTTGGGCTACAAGTGTATACCAAAGATAGATGAACCCTACCTAAATTACATGCAAGATTTGATTGAATCTATATAAATGGTAACAATATATTCACTTACACGCCCCCGCAATCAAAATGGGGTCAACCACGCGAAGATTGGACTGCAGAATAGCAAACCGGGAAGAGGAAAGACACTTGGTAAATATGCCAGCGACGTGATAGGCATTAGGAACATAACGAACTTGAACAATGCCAAAAGCAACTAGATCCCGAACGAAATGAAAATCAATCTTGATGTGCTTAGTACGAGCATGAAAAGCTGGATTAACCACAAGATATGTGGCTGAAATATTATCACAGAAAACCGTGACTAGTTGAGGCAAAAGGACATTCAAGTCACGAAGGAGATACCGAAGCCAGCAGGTTTCAGCAACCGCGTAAGCAACAAAATGATATTTAGATTTTGTACTAAAACGAAAAACTGTAGGTTTTTTCTTAGCACTCCAAGAGATTAAGTTTGGGCCCAAAAAGGTGGCATAACCTGACGTTGAGCGACGACTATCAGGACACCTAGCTCAGTCAGCATCAACATAAGCATAGAGAGTAATATCTGAGGTAGGAGAAAAGTGAAGCCCATGGCCAAGAGTGCCACAAAGATAGTAGAAAAATCTTTTAACAACCTGCAAATAAGGAACCCGAGGAGCATGCATGTATTGCTTAACAATGCTAACAACATATGCAATATCAGGATAAGTAAAAGTAAGATACTGTAGTACACCCACCATACTGCGATAGAGATTGGGATCATCAAGGAGATCACCAACATGACTAGAAGGTTAAGATGAAGAGGGAATATGAGTGCTCACAGGTTTAGCATGAGACATAGAGAAATGTGTGAATAGATCCTCAGTGTAATGACGCTGAGTGAGAAGTAAATCGGAGGAAGATCAATATGCTTCAATGCCAAGAAAATAATAAAGATCCCCGAGATCCTTCATGGCAAATTTAGATGAAAGAAGAGAGATAAAAGATTGAACTGCAAAGACACTACTACCAGTGAGAATTATGTCATCAACATATAACAGAAGAATGATGGTGACATTATTATGACGACAAATAAACATGGAGCAATCAAATTTACTATAATGAAAACCAACAGATAAGAGAAATGAACTAAAGCGTTGGAACCATGCCAGAGAAGCCTAGTTTAGACCATATAAAGCCTTACGCAACCGACATATATGAGTGGGACGATGAGGATCAACAAAGCCAGGTGGTTGTTTCATATAGACTTCCTCAGAAATTACTATATAAGAAGGCATTTTTGACATCAAGTTGACGAACACACCAGTTATAGGAGAGAGTAAAAGAAAGAACTAGATGAATGGTATTAATCACTGAACTGAAAGTTTCGGTAAAATCAATCCCAACTTGTTACTTAAAACCCTGAGCCACTAATCGTGCTTTATACCTCTCAATAAACCCATTCGATTTATGTTTAATTTAAAAAATCCACTTGCAGCCGGCCAAAATTTTAGTAGGATCAAAAGGCACAAGATCACATGTGTGATTATCCAAGAGTGCATGTAATTCATCACTCATGACTTGGTGTTATTCTGGACTTTTAATGGCTTGAGAAAAACATGTGGGTTCCGCAGGTATGATAGAAGTGTTAAAGAAAAGATAGACTTGGGTTTAAAAATACCTTCTTTGGACCGAGTGACCATGGGATGTCCAGAGGAGGAAGGTGGGTCGAACGCTTGATTCATTGTTTCTGTGCATGAAGATGTCGTACAAACGACATGAACCATAAAGGGAACATCTACCATAGTAGGCCCAGTTAACGATTGGTTTGGAACAAGACGGGGTGAGGGCATTACAGAAGTGGTGTCCAAAGTGGAGCCACTCGAGACTGGTGGTGACGCAAGCAATGGAAGTGTTAACATCTCTTATTGCATAGCACGAACACTGACCCGTGTGGACGAAGGACCAAGCGAGTGAACTGAATTGGTGCATAACAGGGGATGCACAACAGACGAGAGGGGAACATAACTAAAATTTTCGAGAAACAAACAAGGTAGTGCCTTTAGAAAGATGAGAAAAGAGAAAGTCATGTTCATTAAAAATGACATGTCGACTGTGATAGACACGCCCAGTGCTTGGATCAAGACAACGATATCCTTTGTAGTTGGCAGCATATCCTATAAAAACACACAATTTGGAATGAGGTTCAAGTTTATGATGAACACGAGCAGTGAGATTAATTTGGAAAACATGCGCACAACCGAAGGTCCGAAATTGAGAGAAATTTGGTGATTGGGGAAATAAAACTTCATAAGGTGATTTTCCATGTAAAACCTGACTTGGTAGACAATTAATGGTAAACACTGCTATAAAACAAGCATCGACCCAATAAGAGAAAGACATATTAGCTAGAATTAGAAAAACACGGGTCATTTCTGAAATGTATCAATGCTTACATTCAGCAACACCATTTTGTTGTGATGTGTCAGAACAAAACATACAAAGAGAAATACCTTGTTCACCAAGAAACTTATGAAATATCATATTATCATATTCTCGAACTCCATCAGCTTGGAGATGAGTGATTTTCTGAGAAAATAAGTTTTCAACATGAGCTTTAAAGGTGCATAAGTGTGTAAACACTTCATTTTTATGTTTCATTGGAAAAAGTCATGTAAAACGTGAGAAATCATCCATGAAATGAACATAATATTTAAAACTAAGATTTGATAAAACTGGGGATGCCCAAACATCCGAATGAATTAAATTGAGTAGTCTTTGGCTACGAGACTCAACCAAGTCAAAAGGTAAATGCGTAGGTTTACTTAATTGACATTTATTACAAAACTCATTACACTTCGAATTAGACGATGATAGTAAACCTAAAGACGGTAAATGACTTAACGTCTTAGAATTGACATCACCTAAGCGTCGATGCCAAATGTCCTCTGTGACTTAAGCAGCAAAACTTTGAGATGAATTGGAGGTAAAGAAGCCAAGAGAGAAAGGGTATAAATCACTGCTAGAGCAAATGGTGAGAAAAGGTGTCCCCATGGTTCGATCCTTCACACAAAAACCAGACGAGTCAAAACACACAGAACAGTGATTATCATCACATAAACGTCTAACAGAAATAATATTTTATTTCAATTGAGGGACGTGCAAAACATTTTTAAGGTGAAGGTATGTTAATAAGTGTGGAACCCACGTTTTTTATTGGAAGTAAAGAACCATTTCCTACTAAAACTTTGTCAAGGCCATGATAAGGGATTTTATTGTAAAGATTACCTTCATCGGGGGTCATATGAGCGGATGCACCAGTGCCAGGGTACTAAGCAGTATCCGAGGTTTCACCAATAGACATGGCAAAGAAAGAGCGAGGAAGCTTATTCGTGACATAGGCATGGTTGAAACGATTAGGGCAATGACTAGCAGTATGACCTGTGAGCATGCAAATTTGGCACAGAACAGTACTAGAGGAAGGTGGGAGTGGAGTAGAGCCGAGTATGCCAGACTGAATGGGTAATCATGACGTAAACGATTGAGAACCATTTGAAGTACTAGAGATGGGAGAAAGATGCACCATTTATTGTTCACCTATTTGTAGGTTGGTTAAAAGAATTTCTACTACCCTTGCGATTACCTGCACGGCCACGAGAAGCACCCCGACCACCTCGATTATTACCACGACCTCCACCACAATATGAGGCTTGACCAGAAACATGAGAAGCAGTAAAGGCCACTTGTGTATCATTAGAAAAACCATGGATTTGCTACAAGCCAGATTCCTGAAATAATAGCTTAGTACGAAGAGCATCAAATGTAACAATATTACTGGAGTTAGTAATCGTTGTTACAAATGATTCATATTCTGTAAGAAGTCCAACAAGAGTAAATATGATAAGATCCTTATCAGAGATTGGTGAACCAATGGCAATAAGAGAATTAGCAACAGACTTAACTCGACTAAGATAATTACTCATTAAATTAGTTCCTTTCTTTAGAGATTGTACTTGCAATTTAAATTGTAACTCATTAGCAGTAGATTGGTCAAGAAAACGTTGCTCAAGAGAAAACCATACATCTCGTGAAGTAGTAAGGTCATAAACATTTGATAAAATATCTTTTGTCAACGTAGCATTAAGCCATGAACAAACACTTTGATTCGTTCGTACCCAAGAGAAATAGTCCAGATTATAGATGGTATTCCCATCTAAGTCATGATAGTATTGTGGCAAACGAGGAAAGGACCCATCAACATAGCCCAAGAGATCATTGCTAATCAAAACTGATAAAAATTGACTTTTCCAAAGAAGATAATTTATGGAGTCAAGTTTAAGATATTCTATATTGGTGATGTTAGGTGATGAGAGTAGAGGGGCTAATTTTTGGACTAAGGTTTGAAGGAAGCAATCCAGTAGTAGAAAGGGGGAGACTGTACCCATTCATGAAATTTTCTTAGGTTGTCGTTGATGAAACTGGTCCGGCCGGCAGAGGACTCTGTTAGGCAGAGTGTCACGTCCCGAGTCCGGGATCCGATGTTGAACCCCAACTCGGTGCGTGAAAACGAAGCAAAACTATTACAAGCGAGCCACAAAAGCTCGAAACCAAAACCAAAGCAGCGGAATACTAAAAACAAGGCAGCGGAATAACAAATGAACTTGAGCCTCAAAGCTCGATTTACAAAATCCCAACAACTTAAATATAACCTCCACGGCTACACAAACTCCGGAGAACAACAAGATCAAAATACTACGAGACAACATGCTCGGGAAAGAATACTAGTAAAATACCAACGGGCACACGGCCACAACAACTAAGAAAACTGGAATTAATAAAATAGTATAACCGGCACGACCCCACGAGTCGGCACCAAATACAAGTCTATACAATACAAGAACCTCTATCCGACATACTAAGTTTACATAACTCAGTTTAACCCACGATCTCACAAGTACATGAAATAAATATAAAACACTAACTAGATACGACTAGAGGATCTTCGAACTAGAGCCTCACTGCATCGAAACGTAACCTGCAACTAAGGAAAACAAATATGGAAGGGATGAGTCGAATGACCCAGTAAGCTACTAATGGAACAATATGGCATGGCATTATGCACATAAGAATAACAGGAAAATAAACAGGTTGTAGCACATAAGACAACCAACCCTATATTCACGAGAGGCTCAGTAGCCGCCAACCGTCATGCACTAGTTGGAAACCACGACTAACATTCGCTCATATAGGAAGCACATAAAGCTCAAAGTAAACACATAAAGGTGGATACGGTGGATTCGAGGTACACCTCTGAAATCCCTTGAAACACTTCCGACCTTATCGCTCCATGAAGCCGTAGTAAACGATCGTACTGTCGCTCCACAGAACTATAAAGGATGCCTCTGCTGCTATCCATCAAGATAATAGTGATAATAGATTCCTGCGCTTCTGCTCCGGAGAACCATAATAAATAACTGTGCCGTCGATGCTGGACACATCTCTCAATACCGAACATAAAACAGAGATAGATGATTGTGCTGCTGCTGCCGTACACAAATCACAGAGGGACCGGTGCTCGTATCCCCAAACAAATATAGGTACCCAATCGCGTCAAGCACGATCTACAAGTACCCAACCGATAATGTACCCGACCGCGACCCGCACGGTCTACAAGTACCCGTTGTGGACCATTTTCTGTATCCACGTCGACGTATCGCTCGATCCCCTACGACCCGAGAAAATACGGCTCTAGCCACTTATAGGTATCACACGGGACCGGTGTCCGTTATCCCAATTCATACAAAACAATGTCGATAATGCACAGTCGCCGTTTATTCTGTTCAACTGTGGGGCTAGAGAAACCCCTACCATGGCCAACGGTAGGGCGAGGCCCAGTGTTTTGGCCTTCGGCTATTACGAAGCCCTTGCTCCCGCAATAACCGAGCGTCAATACACCTCCAATGCACATATGCCAGCTGGACTCGATGCAATGCACAAGTAGATGTTTACTCATGCCAAACTAATCTAAGTGTGTTCTATTGAATCACAACTTAATAAACCAAATCATGATGTGTTCTATTGAATCACAACCCAATGAAATCAAACCATAATGTGTTCTATTGAATCACATACCAAATTAACATAATGTGCTTGTAATTATTAAACACACAATCAATCATCAAAGTAGGATGACTGTACTGTTGCTTACTAGAACAACCACACAAACACCAAATCATTTTAGTCCGCACTTGCTAGACTTCACAATCATAATACATGTAAGCCTACTCGTACTTACAATCATAATTCAACGTGCTACTAACACGCGCAACTTAGGATCTCTACGGTATCCCACGATCACAATACACTCCATCTCATGCATATATATTACACCTCATTTCTGTCGTATATTATACATATAGCAACTCTCTACAAGTCACATCGCCCGAAATGGAACGATACCCAAGGTGTTTCATACTTCCCAGGATACAACTAACTCGTCATCCGACGATTGAGACTATTCGTCTCATTTGAAATGTCGCGCACTAAAGGTGTGACTACACGATAACACTTAAGGAAAGATCTAAAATGGATAATTAACCCTTGTTAAGGCATAAGGTTAAGTCAACAATTCACCGCACACCATAGTCAGTAATGTTTGACTAAGTCAACCCAAGTCGAGTCCTATCGGGTCATGATATCTACAATTCGTCATCCCACACCGTAGGAGACCACAATACAACCTTTATAGGTTTATACTACTCGTTATCACATTACACGACGTATAATCTCTACGTCTTATACAACTCCACTAGAGATGGTCACCAACAACTAAACCTCGAACGAACCGTAGTATCGTCCCTAATTATCCGTACCAACCACAATAACCAACGTTCGGTGTATATACTACCCGTATGAATCTCACGGGTCATCGCGAGAGTGCTAACGATGAAAGTCTCAAAGAGTTACTCATGCTCGGTAGAACTAAAACAAGTCATCAGCGACTATAATGCCGGAACCCAACTGTAACGTAAACCCACGAGTCTATAACTCGGGAAACAACAACAACAACAATAATCATAACACAATCTCGAGGAGTCTCTACTACTCGGAGACAACAATCATCACAATAATCGCAACAACGGGTGCACAATGAACTCCACAAGTCTCTAATATTCGGAGACCACAAAATCAACAACAATTCATCTATACACATCATTTAGCATGCTAGAGTATCACATTGAACAAGTATAGCATGTAGGGAGTTCATATGCACATAGATAACACGTAAACATCGCGATACTACTCTACGATGCTCAAAATCTAAGAAGGAGATTAGTAACTTACTACACAACGCAAATCCTCCACGAAATCCAAGGGGCTTCGGGTGGAAATGTACTCCTCCGCGAACTCTACGCCGCTACGGAGTCCAAACGTCGATCCCAAGCTCGATCCACGCTCGAACCAAGCTTTCTCTCTCTCAAAATCAACCTTCTCTCTCTAAAAACGTGGGAGAAGAAGTGGGGTGGTGATTCTTCAATGGATCGGTGATAGGACGGATTTATACTATCTTTTTCCTATGTTTTCCATCCTTATTATTCTCTATTTCCATGTATCTAGTTTAGGTTTGATGTATTTTTGAGTGAATTATGTTTTGTGAGGATTTTGAGAGAATCAATGTAATTCGAGAGAAATTTAGAGATTTATTATGTAATCCTTTTTGGTTCTCAAAGAAGCTCAAGATCATCAATCCTACATCGATGGAAGTCAACAAAGTCAATACAAAGTCAACCAAAGAAGACCCGAAGCGAGCTAAAGAGTCGCGAGGAAATTGAAGATTTCTGGGATTTTAGGCTTAGGGACGAGTCGTCCCCATTTGGCCTAACTATTCCCCGGGACGCGATTCGGGAAGGGTGAAGGTTCGGGACGAGTCGTCCACGGGGACAGTCGTCCCCGTCGAGACCGAAATCGTGGGTCTTTGTATTTTTAGCGCTTTTATTTTTAGAGTTATTTTATTTTCTTTTTTTTTACCTAGGTTTTAGGAAGGAAGTATAAATACTTTTTCTTTGTTTAGTTTTAGGGTTATCATCTATTTTGGAGAGTTTTCCTAGAATCAAAAACTCAAGCTTTGAATTTCTATGGAGAACTAAACTCCATAACTTTGGATTTGAGATCTTGATCCGGATTCTTAATTCTATTGAGGTATTTCTTTTTCTTAATTAAGTCTTGTTCATAATCTTGCTTGTATTAATTTAGATTGATTTCTAGGTTTGTGGATTTGGCCAATTCACTTGTCCTCTTTATTAATCTTTGCTAGATTACTCGTTCTGTGCCAGAACTAGAGTTTTCATTGTAGCGTCTTCACGAATTGTTTATGTGCCATAGCAATTCGGGAAGTAGGCAAGATTAGACGTTTATCTAATTAACATTAGAAAGCGTTCTTGATTTTAGTCTCTTAAAACAACATCAATTAATCTTTAGACCTTCTGTGCGGTTTAGGTTTAATTTTAATTAGGGTTTATAGTGAGTGTGCCACTTGCTATAAACCAAACGAAAGAAGAGACAGGATTGAAATATATCTCGTAATCAAGTGAATAAGTATTATGGTGAAAAAGAATTATCAATGATATTAGAATTATAATCCGTGACGATATCAAATCTGAAGTTCCTTTAAATTATTGTTTTAAACACTTAGTTTATTTTTCCCGTTGTAGGAATTAATCAAAAACTCAATTTAAACCCCCAATCTGGTCAAGTGACTGTTCGCAAATAATCACTGTTCTTCGTGGATCGACCCTGACTTACCCTAATTACATTATTAGTGGCCGAGTTTAGGTCTAATTTAGTGGGCGTGCGACTAAGCTTACCAATCGGACGATCTTTTCAGATAGAAACATTCCCCTCGTCGCTAGCTACGCTCCGGCGAAGACGGCTCGCCAATCTGACTCCGAACGAACAAGATATCGTGATTCTTCTCTTCTTCTCTCTCCTTTCTCTCTCTAGTCTCTCTCTCTATATTTTCTGGTTTGGGGGTGAGAATGAGGGAGAAAATAGAGTTGGGTTTTATTATTAATACTATAGGTAAGTGTTTGGTCCAATCCCGGGCTTGTTTGAGCATTTTAAACCACTTAAAAATGTTAAAAACTGAGAAATAACGAAAACCGGACGAACAGAGTGTCCGTCCTTGCACGGCCGTGTCAAGGGAATGTGCACGGCCGTGTCACTCTTGCACGGCCGTGTCAAGGGAAGGCACGCGGCCGTGCAAAACATTCTGGAATTTCTGTCCTCTATACGCACGGCCGTGCCAAGGAAAGGCGCACGGCCGTGCAACACCAGCACGGTCCAGTTTCGCATCTTTATACTCTATTTCCTAGGTTTGATCACTTGGTCACTCTTAGGTGTGATCCTCACATCAAATCATGGTCAAACATACTCGAAACACACCCGAATCATCCCACGATAGTGCACGAATGATAACGAACATAAATCTCACACGTACCACAAGTCAAACACGCGAAATGGATCTCAAACTATCTCAACTTACGGGTTAATGACAAAGCGAACGTGCTTGTCGTTTGCGAACGAATCTAAGACAAGGCTAAAATAACCAACCAAAGAGGAAATGTAACGTACACGAACGCTAAACGAAGTCGAGGATAGTCTCGAACGGATATAGAAACAAAGTGCAACTCTCCATGAGTTAAACACGCGTCAAATATGGTCTTCGATCTAACACGTCACGCTCAACAAACATGACGCCTCACTCTCCGAGGGTTTTAAGGTCAATATCGAGAGACTACGAGTGAACTCAGAATAAAGTTGGGTCGGGGTGTTACACAGAGAATACAGCAAGTATAGGGAATAACCCTGCTTGTGATAATCCAGAAGCATGTGATGTGTCAACAACCTGTGATTGTCCCATATTGAAGACAGGGTGTTGCCTTCTGTTATGTTTGAAGACAGGGTGTTGTCTTCAACATTGCTTGACACAGATAAAGAATTATTTTCAGAGATAGCAACATGAAGAGAAGAGGTGGAGGAAAGAGACACTGAAGAGGCCATGACGTGAAGGGCTTTGAGCAAAACAGAGTAGAACAGAGAAAAGAAAGGAACTGATAATTTTATGACTCTGATACCATGAAGAAGGATAATATGCAGCGTGCCCAATCATTAGGGTGCGGATCACTATATATATAGGTAAGAATGGATGAATTACAAAGACAATAGTGCCCTTACGTAACTTGGGCTACAGGAGTATACCAAAGGTAGATGAATCCTACCTAAGGCTCCGTTTGTTTTGAGGAAAATAACTTTCGAAAAATGATTTCTGAAAAATAGCTTCTGGAAAATGAAATTTTTTTATTTTCAAGCGTTTGGTAAATCTTTTGAAAATATATCGAAAATCACTTTCGGGTGTTTGGCAAACACATTAAATTTTTTACGGAAAACATATCATAAATATGTATAAAAGGTTATATTCCTTTCGTCCTAAAATTAGTGTCTCCTACTAAATATACACTTATTTTTAAAAAGGTTTTTACTTAGAATAATTTCTTTAGTAACCCCCAATTATCACTAGTGGTATCAAATCAATAGGGGTTCATCTACTTTTCAATCTCACAAATAACAATAACATAATTGATAATTGACTTGAAAACACGTTTCAATAACAAAAGAAAAGGAAAAAGAAAAAGAAAATAAAGAGATAATTGTTGTGGGACGTCTTGAATTGAAATAATGGACACTTATTTTAGGACGAAATGAGATATTAGGCTCCAATTCTAACCCCAAATTAAAAATTCTATTATCACAAACATTATATCAGAAGCTTCATGTACTTTTCAACCAAATATTTTATTCCGTGTAATACTATCTTTAAAAATAAAAGTATTAAGAAAATAATTTAAATTTTAAATCAATTCACTGAAAAATTTCAAACAGGATATATATAACGTATTCACTCTATTTTAGTATTTCTGATTGAAATATCAAGTTAAATATTTTTGAAATTCAATATATGTAATATTATTGTTATTTTCTCGTCTCAAAATAAATATTTACTTTTATTTGTTATCGTGAATAAAAGTGAACATTTATTTTGGGACGAACATGAATATATTTTTCAATATTATAAAAGTTTTCATAAATCTTGACAGTATCAGCAAAAGGTTATACAAATAAAACTTTGTTCATAGAATCACTTAAAAATATTACAATTATTTTTCTTGAAAGAAAAGTTAGAAATGAATATAACATATTCAAATGTGCAAAGGTGATATTAGGAGAAAATAGGAATAAACAAATTTTAGAAAATGACTTACGGAAATTGAATCCGTAAGTTATTTTTCTGAAAAAAATGCTTCATTTTTCGTTGACTTGTAAAAGATCTTACATTGACTACATTTTTCAAATATTATCAAATACCAAAAAAAGAGAAAAATGTTTTCCAGAAATTATTTTTCGTGAAACAAACGAAACCTAAATTACAAGATTTGATTGAATCTATACGAATGGTAAAAATATATTCACTTACACTTTAGACAAAATATACTGCATTCAATATTTACATTTAGGAAATGAGTAATGCTATGGGTACCTAAAGAGTAGTAAATTTTTTACACCAAATGATGTGTCAGCTGATGTGATGCATTAATTATGATTTTTAATTTTGTTTTTTATACTACATAAGTTGTCATATCAGCTGACACATTATTTGGTATAAAAAATTTAATATTCTTTAAGTACTCGTAGTATTACTTTTAAGAAATATATTGGATGCATTTTCGTGATTCAAGAGCTTGATTTTAAGTTTCCGAATATATATTGTAGTTATGATTGGCAAAAAAAAAAAAAAATTAAGTAAAATACTGAGAGAAAACTATGAGAGAGAAAAAAAGAAGTATAAAATCTTCAAAATCAAGCCAGAGTTTAGATCACAAGGCAAAGAAAATCATTAATTTTTGCCTTTAATCAATGAAAACGGTCTACTGATTGACTCTTTCAAGCCATAAAAGCCGTCACAATCATGAATCCATTATAACACTAATTGTAAGACTATAGTCCTACCTGTTGGGGATCACGGTGTACCACTGCCGCATGGTTAATTAAACCCCAATCCATCTCTCAACCTACCTTGAAACATGTAGAGATTATTATTTTTATTTAAAAACGATAGAACAATAGATTTAGTTTATACTATTCCCTCCGTAGTTAAATTATTGTTTTGTTTGATTTGACATATAGATTAAAAAAATTAATTAATTTAATAATTAATATTAGTTTATCGTGTAGTTTTTTTTAATGTTTATGTAAATGTGGTCCATAACTAAAGTAGGGAGAAAAAATAAGGATAAAATTGTAAAAGTGATGTCCTAAAAAAAAATTTCAAACAAGACAATTATTTAGGGACGGATAAAAAAAAAAGCAAGACAATAATTTAGAGACGGAGGGAATAGTATTAAGTAGTCTACTGCTATACAATATAAATATTAATGCATTAACAAGTTGTACAGTATACAGTGACGAATTTAAGAAATTTTCTAAGTGGAGACACACCATGAACTTTTCTAGTGGGGACATAATAGATTCTTAGAGAAAGAATGAGGGGGGATGGATACATGAATTTTCTCATGGTTTTAATTTTAACAAAGAACATAAAAGTATCGTTTAACAAAGAAAAAATTGAGTGCTGGATTTTAATCCACAACTTATTTGGACATGAACATTAATTTTGCGTTACAAACCAACTTAAATATATCAACTTCATATTATAAATTTATATGTACAAAAAATATAGTACGTATTATAGATTTGAGCAACTATAATATAGTAAGTTTATACTAGTATTAAAAAGTTTACATGAAACGGATAGATAATATATGAAATGATATCTTATAATAGAACAACTATAATATACTTCCTCCGTTTTAGGCAAAGAGTTTATTTTTGATTTATTTGGGTCAACTTAGTTAAAATTTGACCGATAATTTAAATAAATTTAGTTATTTTTACAAAATTATGAAAGTTATAATTCATAGTATTCTTAAGATAGTTTTTAATTAATGAAATTTTATTTTTAAAAATATAAGTAAAGTATATAAAATTTTAATTTAATTTAGTTACATATTAATTTTTTTAAAAAAAATGGACTCTTTGCCAAAAACGAGTGAGTATTAAGTTTTTGACATTTGAATGGATGATACTTATTAGTTGTATGATGGCCACCTAACCTAGTTTATCTTGTGAAAGTAGAATCCAATGAAGAGCTACAATGTCTATAATTATTATTCTATAATTATTACAGTAGTTAACATTTTTTTAAATTTGTCTTTTGGTTGTGATGGCAGCAGCTTCTTACACTAGTCAATTTGTAGAGTTCTTGCAAAATCTACTAATTAAATGATAATATAAATATTATTAAAATTAATTATAATTATAAAAATATTTAAATAAAGTCAAGATGTTTATATCACATATAGAGGGTGAAGTTGATTATTTTTAGAGAATTTAAGTATAATTTTTAAAAGTAGACTCTTTAAGTAAAACATCTTAAAATAAAATAGTGAATTCTTTACCCAAAACGGAGGGAGTATTATTGTAGCAAAAGTAATACTAACCTAATTCACGGGATCAACAGACATTATTGCATACATAACTAAGTCAATTATCTATCCAATCACCCCTCAACAAAGAGACTCGCATTCATTTGAAAAGAAGGGTTTGGAGCTCCATGTTTGGTTCATGATACCCTGGCCTATTTGAAGGCCTAAACAAATCAAAAGCATGTTGTTGGTTGGCTTGGATTCCAAACTTCATGTCCACTATCTACTTTATGTAAATAAATAGAAAGATTTGCATTAAGTGTTTTGATCAAGTTGGTAGAGAACTAACAAATTTGGATCATTCGTAGTCATTACTAGAAGGTATATGATATTATGACCTCGAGTTTGTAATATTCTTACGAATTTTATAATCTAGAATGTACATGTCATTAGTCAGAATTTTTTTTTTTTATTTGACGATATAGAAAATTGATCCGGTTGTATAGAGTTCATACTTATATAGCCACATCAATTTGGTTGATATTTGTGTAAAATTTTGACAATAAATGTAATAGTACTCATATAAGAAGTCCAAATTACTAAATTTCCCCCAAAGTTTTTATCAAATCCTAGTCTGCACCTTCGATCAAAATGATCAGAGTCAATTTCCGTTAATTTTTTTAACGTCCGTCGTGGTTAGGAGAAAACTGGGAAAAATTGAAACATTGGATATGAAAATGACACCGTTGGGTAGCAGATTAGGATTTGATGGATAATTATTTGAGGAGAAATTAGTAATTTGGCCCAGATAAGAAATATTTCGTCTGTTTCAGGTGAAAAGTCCACATACTATTTTGGGATGTTTCACTTAAATTTTTGAAATTATGCGTACAATTTTCATAATCTTACATCTTTACCCTTCACTTGAGTTGTAATCATCTTGGTTGTGCTTACGTATTTTTATAATTATAACCAACTCCAATAACATTAATATATCCATTAATTATTGGACTTTTTAAATATAAACTCTTTGAGTAAAACAAAGGGGGTATATTTTACATAGTCGAATCTCACTCTTAAAAACTTGTACCAGTCGTTTATTCATGTTTTCATTTTGCATATGATTGACATGAAAAAAAATAAATAAAAAAATAAAAAAAAGAGCAAATGTCCAAACGCCTACCCTGCTGCTAATTCTAGGCCAGTAGGGATCCAAAAAACAATTTATTGTCAACTTTCTCATCCCCATCATTTCCGGTGAAAAAAAGCACATGTCCAAACATATTTTTTGTATTTCTAATAAAATACCCCTTATGAAGTTTGCATTTATTTCGTAGATTTTACTTACATCTCATTATTATTTTATCAGTTCTAAAATAAGTGTCATTTATTTTATTTGAATCATTCAAAATTAAGTGTCCCTATTCTACTTTTGGAAAGATTATTTAAGTAAACTGATTATAATGTGATTATAAATTATTCCCTTGATCCATTCTCATGAAATAGTTCATACGTGACTAAATTAAATTAAAATTTAATATAATTTAATTATATTTTTGAAAATAAAATATTATTCCCTAAAGACATCATAAAAAATAGTGTGAATTACAATTTTTATAATTTTAAAAAACAAATAATTTTTTTATAAATCGTCAATTAAATTTTAATTAAGTTGATCTAAAAAAAATTCAAAAGTAAACTTTGTGAATCCTATCGATTTGATATCACTGAAGAGTATTTTGGAGCCAATAAAAGACGATTGCATAACATAACTAGTACGTATTTTCTTAAAACTCATGTAAAATTAGTTGGAGATACTACAATTTATTTTGGATCCAAAAGAATATATTGTTGTACTAGAAAAAGCAGGGCGAGGGTGGGTTGACAAGACCTGAAAGTGAAACCCTAGATAGTGAGGAAGGTGATCCAAAGATCCGACTGTGGATTTGTACTTTGATTCTTAATTTGCTGAATTCAACAGCCCTATCCCTAACTACATACTACTCATCCACTGACCTCTTAGTCTTAGCAGCAGTTAGAGCTGTTAAAATTGTTTTAATCCGTCGAGCCAGCATGTTTCGTCACCAAAAAGAGATGGGTTGGTTTGATGAAATTCAATTCTATTAAAGAGCGGGTCAAATAAGTTTGGACTGTGCAAGTCACGAGCTGGAACGGGTTGGGTGCGAGCTAACTCTCTAATTAAATTTTGTTCACTTTTATGTTGTTTTTTTTTTTGGGATTAATTTGTTTATGTTATATGGATTTAATTTGAGCCTTGAGAAATGTAGTTATATTTCATCATATTATGTTTAGCTTTAATTTGTTAAATTCTCTCATGGTTTTTGTACTAATGAAATGAATAATAGTTGTAAGTCAAAAAAAAAAAAATTTTTATTGCCTTTAATTGGTTAGATATTAATATATTTTGAAATCACATTTTTTTGGCGGGTTGGCCCGACTCGCCCCATAACCCAAGGTGAGTTAGGTTTGGTTGAGCATTTTTGCAGTCCCGCTATTTTGGCGGATCAACCCGCCCCGTCCCGCCAGTGGTGGCGGGTTATGGCGAATTACGGGTCAGCCCGTCCCGCCAACCTATTTTGACAGCTCTAACGGCAGTGTGTGACTGTGCGTGTCTGTGTTTGTGTGTGAGAGAGGAAGAGAATCTACTGTGTCTATGGCACGTTAGATGACACAAAAGGACACCTTAACGCCGGCCGACGATCTCTCTCTCTCTCTCTCTCTCTCTCTCTCTCTCTCTCTCTCTCTCTCTCTCACAACATTTTTCGCATAACCCTACTGCATGCCCTCTCTCTCTCACACAACATTTTCCGCATAACCCTACTGCCCTATAGTTTGCTCTGTTCTACTCTACTCTGATGGTATTAGTCTTTGTAAAAATGTCAACATTAAAAATAGTTTAAGATAAAAATTAACATATGTTTTAAAGTTCATATATGTTTGATATACATAATTTGGATCCAGGCTAAAGCGTGGAGACCTCACTCAATCAAGTGAACCCGAAATGAATAGAAACTCGGCCCATGCGGGTATATATATCTCCTTCTTTGTCAACCCAAGGTATGTCATTCCTTATATAGAGAATATGTAGTATAGTCTCTAGTCTCTATTCTCTAATGACCGATAGTGATTATCACACCGGAGGGTTTTGGTGGGGACCCTCCTTGCCCCTTTCACAATTTTTTTTTTTTTTTTTTTTGCAGATAGATCTACGCTAGATATCCGACATCCACGACAAACGTATGATAGGTTCGACACCCCCGGTCCGACCTAATTTTTATGTAGTATAGTCTCTAGTCTCTATTCTCTAATGACCGATATACTGATTATCACACCTGAGGGTTTTGGCAGGACCATCCTTGCCCCTCTCACAGTGTCTTTTTTGCAGACAGGTCTACGCCGGATATATATGTCCGACATCCACGATGAAACAATGATCGGATCGGCAGCCTAATTCTTATGCATCATCAATGATAAACACTTATTCATATTATATCTTATCTTTATATGCTACGAAATTTGTGAATACACATAGTATTCACACTTAGTATTTGAAGCACTTATTAGGACATGATGGATAACAAATATCAATTAGTAATTTCATTAAAAAAAAAAGGACAATTATTTCGGGATTTTTTTTTTTTTTGAACATTTGATTTCAGATGAAGAGAATATAATTCACGTATTTTACTGCAATTTTTTTAAAAAATTCCTCTTCAAATATTGATCTTAAAATTGATCAAAGTATACCTAAGTTGTTATTTTTCTTTTAAGATAACTAGGATTAATATTTTGTAATAAAAAGTAATTATTCAAGATGCAGGAGCAACTTTTGAACAATCTGGGTCAGCATGTGCTTTTGATTTTTGATGTTAATATATTTTATTATTTATTGTTGATATTTTTTTATTACTCTAAATCCAAATCTTGCGCCACCTTAATTGAAATCCTGATTCGCTACTGCATGGATGGGTTGTTTTTTATTGGCCCGGGAGGTGGATTAGTTAAGGTACGCGCAAACTGGCTCTAACCACTACCTTATTGCTAAATCAAAAATAAAATAAAATTGTAGGGTCCATGCAAATTTAATTTCATGTTTAAAATAAATTTATCTCAATATAAGTACCTCTCTTTTTACGAAGTCACTAAATTCACATTTGCTATTTATAATGTACTAATGTACACTTGCAAGTTGCAATACTATTAGACATGCCCAAATAGTTCGGAACCAGCGATTTGAATCGGAATCGAACTGCCCAAAAAATTGCATAAATCGGAACCGTGAGGAACCGAAACCGTCCCTGAACCGGAACCGCCGGTTACACGGTTCGGTTTTGGTTTCCAATTTCTCAAAACCGTGAACCGCCGGTTCCAAACCGTAAAAAATTGCCAAAATTTAAATTTTTAATTTTGAAATTGTCTTGTTTACTCTATAATTTCAAAAATGAAAAGTTTACAAAGTTTCAAAAATTCAAAAAATATTTTGTACAAAGTTTTAAGATGAAATCTTTTTTAAAAAAAAATTATAAGAAAATATTAAAAAATAATTAAAAATTACGGTTTGGAACCGGAACTGAAACCGGCTTAGCCGGTTCGGAACCGGAACCGTAACCGTGATTTATCGGTTCGGTTACGGTTTGTTGTCTGACGATTTTTGAAACCGACGATTCGAACCGTTTAACATGTCTAAATACTATTGTGTGAACAATAGTATTCATGTATATAAGCTACTAAGAGATAGAGGATTTAGCACTTCATTTTTCTAAACCAAGGCACTTCATATTATAGTGAAAGAACATCATGTAGAAATAAAATAAAGCAGCACTTGAAGTGTTTAATAGAAAATTGAAGTACCAATAGCCTAGCCCCACTACTGAATGACCTATAAGTCAACTCCTTTTTACTTTGTAAAAAATGGAATAAAAAATACACTCATTTTAAGAATAAATGATATGCTCCATCCGTTTTAACAAAAAAATTTATATTTGAAAAGTTTAATAATAAAAAAATGTATAAGTAGTATTAAAGTTGGTTATAATTATAAATATATTTTAGCATAATCAAGATGTTTATAGCATATGTGAAGGGTAAAGTTGAGACGTTTATAGAAATTGTAAGAACAACTTCTTAAATGGACTCTTTAAGTGTAACATTTTAAAATAGAATAGTGGACTCTTTGTCTAGAACGGAGGAGAGATTATTTCTTTTACAATGCCTTACTAAAAAAGAATAGAATAAGAATAGTGGAGATCATTTTTGCACTATACATGCAGTAGAATATCTCTCCCTAATCTCACTCATATTGTACTTCTACTTGAGTAATGTTATGGATATCTAAAAAGTATTAAATTTTTTGCACCAAATAATATGTCAGCTGATATGGTACAAAAAATAAAATTAAAAATCATAATTAATGCATCACATCAACTGCCATATCAACTGACACATCATTTGGTGCTAAAAATTTGATATTTTTTAAGTACTCATAGCATTACTCCTTCTACTTTTGCCTATTTAAGATCTTATTTATCAAAAGTATTGTATGAATTTTTTCTTTGCAAATGTAAATTAGTGGATATTAGCTCCGCAATAGAAAAAAGATTTTATTTGATTAAATCATAGAAATTTTATCAATTACATTCTCTTTTAAAACAAGCCCAGTCTGGTCTAAGAAACAGAGCCAGCCCAAGGCAGCTAGTTTAGGCTTAAGCCAAATTTTTAGTCGGAAAATTGAATGCAGTTGAGTGGTTGATAAATTGAAATTCAGTGAAGTTAAGCCCATCACCTTTCTTTTGGTACATAAACCCCTCAACTTTGTGTTTAGTTGTGGTTTGCTAATTGCTAACAAATACTCCCTGCGCACCAGCCCAATAATCTACACGAAACAGACCACGTATGATGTGACGTACCGTTTCAATAAAAAATGGGCAAATTACACAAATGGTCCCTATAGTTTTAGGATTTTTTGCATTTCGTCCCTGTACAAAAATTTTTTTGCCAGTCGTCCTTGTACCAACCAATTGAATGCAATTGGTCCTTCCGTCTAGTTCCGTTAAGTTCATACATGTGCTTCTCACATGCATTTGGAGAGGGGCAAAATTGTCATCTCACCTATAAAAGTATAGGGACCAACCGTGAATTACTAAAACTTTTTGCAATATTAAAAACCCAAAGGGTCCAACTGAAAAGGAATTGCACTTCGTCTTCTCCGGCAGCGACCCTCCCATCTTCTTCGTCTTTCTCCTTTCTCCAGTCACAAAGTCCTGCCAAGACCAGTCACCTCGTTGTGATTCACCGGAGTTCTTAACCATGGTAATTAATTCAATCTAATCTTTCACCGCTTTCTTCCTCATTCAAATCCCCTTCCCTTGCAATCAACCATGTTGCCACCACCCATCAACCATGGCTGCCACACCAATGGCCGGAGCTTTGATGTTTGTGGAGATAAAAGGTTGCAAGTAGGAGATTAGAGGCAATATATAGAGCCACACTAGCTAGAAGAGAAATTAGAGAAAACAATCAGCTTCAAATGACGACACTCCTTGCCCATGCAGTAATAATTAATCCAAGACTTCATAGAATGAATAACATTTTAATTTTCTTAACAGCAATAGAAATGTTTCCGAAAACTAAATAGGTATTTACAAGGCTAACAAGTTTCAAGTGATTGCATGGGTTCCATAAAATAGCTAATAGCTAGTAATAGATCAGTATCACTATTTATTTATTATCATCAATCAAGCAGTTAGATGATCCAGTAACTAATGACATGGACAACCTAACAAAAGAAAGGACCATTTCAAATTAAGAACAGTTCTAGTTTACTTGATCCTGACATCAAAAACTCCATTCCTCGCTTCATAATTCTTTGCCTTCGGAATTACCATCCTAAGAATACCATTCCTCATGTCAGCTTTTATCTTCTTCGGGTGAAATACATTCGAACAGAGCTCAATGCAACCACTGAATGCTCTACCACTGTCTTCATACCTTGATTATTTCCGCCCTTCTCCCTTTACAAACACATTGCCATACTCCACCCATATCTTTACATCATCCTTCTTAATCCCAGGCATCTCCATTCTCACAAACAAACCTTCATCAACTTTCTTCGCCGCGACATCTCCACCCATCATCCTTCTCAATCCCAGGCATCTCCACGCGGCTACAAGCACACCCATATCACTTTCTCTCTCTAGAACCAGAATGAGCAGAGGACACATCACCACATACTCCCCCAATTTGTTTCCTTCAAATTGACTTCAATTTCGTTGTTTTGATCAAAAATGAATACTTACACCGAAGATTCAAGTATTAATTTCGCAAACAAATCCCTAATTTCACTTGTAAAACCTCCATTGATGAAGAGATTGAAAGCTCATGTTATTGTTATTACCTCCAGTGAGGTAACAAAATTCGTAGACGGAACTATTTCGAAAAGCATCCCGAGAGGCTAGGGTTTAGCCCGTGAAGGGCGGGGTGTTGGCGATAGAATTGGGGATTGGAGGCTATGGATTGCCAAAGCTTGCAGACGTACTCGCATTTGAGAACGAATTTTACAGGCAAACGTAAAAAGATATAGGTGATGAGGTCTTCATAATAGACTAACCTCACCAGTGTGTGAATGTGTGAGAGACAAAGAGAGGGATAGAAGTGAGAAGAAGACAGAGGAGGTCGAGAAAATGGAGAATCTCAATTTAAGATCGGAAAGAGAAGAGAGAGAAAATGATGATTGAGGAAGAAAGGAAACTAGAAATACTAGTATAATGCATATTATCATATCACGGTGTGTGCTTGTCATTATCATCATCACAGATTTTCTAATTGTATTCATTGATTTTATTTTCTTGATTTGATTCTACATTAAAAAAATAAAATTAATTTGTGATAGAAGAGAGAAAAAATGGTGAAGCTACAATCATTTTTAAGTGTATTTAATATTTATATTTCAAGATTGGTCCCTGTACTTTTCAAGATAAAATGACTACTTTGCCCTTTCACAAATGCACATGAGTGGCACGTGTGCGCACTTAATGGTAAAAAACTAACAGAGTTAGACGGAAGGACCATTTGTGTAAAAAGTCTCGGTACAGGGACTATTTGCGAGGTGTAAGGATGAAATGCAAAAAATACTAAAACTACAGGGACCATTTGTGTAGTTTGCCCATAAAAAAATTTGGCCTGAACTAGTCCACACTAGCCTGTACCCGCCGAAATACATTTTTTTGACCGTTGTTGAGCATTAGTTCTAATGTTGCTGATTTTTTGGTGAATTACATGCCGGTCTCTTTTTAAACATTTGTAATCGTTTCAGTCCACTTATCTTTTTTAAAAATTAAAAAAAAATATTTTTTGGGCGAAGAGACGACTATGCCATTAATAAAAGAAAAACACGCGCGTATCAGTAACCCTAGCCATCGTGATAAGTAATCTAAGGCATCGCGATGAACAACCAAGGCATCACGAATCGCGATGAGCAAACAAGGCAGCGCGAATCGCGATGCACCATTTTGGTATCGCAATGCACTACTTTTGCATCGCGATGCACCACTTTTGTAAATTGGGGCATCGCGATGCAACAATTGGTGCATCGCAATCATCCCAGCACGCCATAGGGAACCAATCGGTGCACGCCTTAGCGAGCAGGGGGGCCAACTGAAAAAATTGAATTGTCGTTGCTCGCTAAGGTGAGCTTTCCGTTGCTCGCTAAGGCGAATTGAGTTTCGACTTACCCCATTTGTTTGTTGTTTATATGTTTTTCCTTAGATCCGAGCCAGCTAGGGAGTTCACGGTGAGACCAAAAAGGGTTCACGTTAGCTTGCAAGTTGTCCTTGTTGGTTGCTCGAGAAGCTTGTTCCTAGCTAGTTATTTTCTTTTGGTAAGGACGAACGGTTTGTGAAGTTATGTAAATTTTACGATGGATAGTACTTCCTTAGTGTTGTTTTGTATATTCTTTTGGTAGCTGACGTATGCATGTCGTGCTCTTGTATAGTCTTGTTGTTAAAATAGTTTCTTTCTCGAGTAACTTAAAGCTCGTGGTTTATGTTCGTTATTCCGGCATGTTGTGGCCGATGTTGTTGTTGTGGTCTTAGTTTGTTGGGTTCCGGCTGTTGTTTCGCCGAAGAATTATTTTTATACAATCAGGCTTATCATTTGTGTTTTGTCGTTAGTATGGGTGGTTACACCACGTGCTTTTCCTGTTTGGGTGTCGTTGTGTTGTTTTTGTCGACTCGACCTTGGGATTTCGTATAGAGATTCGGGTCGGGGTGTTACACACACTGATCTGCATCATAAAAAATAAAGCCAAATGATAAGACAACCTTATCAAATTTTTCGTTCCATTCCTTAGGGGCTTGTTTAGGTCCATACAAAGACTTAACCAACTTACAAAATTTTCTCTTGTTGCCTTTAGCCACAAATCCTTCAGGCTGATCCATATAGATCTCCTATTTAAGGTCACCATGAAGAAAAGTTGTCTTAACATCCATTTGATGAATGTTGAGACCCAATACGGATGCTAATGCAATTAGCATTCTAATAGTAGTCATACGTGCAACAGGAGCATAGGTATTGAAGAAATCAGTGCCTTCCTTTTGTTTGAAACCCTTAGCAACTAACCTGGCCTTATACTTATCTATGGTTCCAGCTGGTTTCAACTTCCTTTTAAAAATCCATTCGCACCCAATAGTTACACACCCAGGAGGGAGATCAACGAGTTCCCATGTTCCATTTAGAACAATGGAATCTATTTCACTCTTTACGGCATCCTTCCAATGAATAGCTTCGGGTGAAGCCATAGCATCATTGAAGGTAATAGGATCACCCTCAAGATTGTAAGTGATGAAATCACTTACAAAATCCTTAGTGAACCTAGACCGTTTACTCCTTCTAGGTTCATCTGACTCAACGTAACTATGACTAGAACTACTAGGTCCTACCCCCACATTTGATATCCTTTCTACTTGATCAGGAATGGACCTTAATATGGAGTCTTGATTTTCATTTGAAGTATTTTGAGGCACACCTGTTTTCATGGGAAATATATCTTCAAAGAATGTTGCATCATGAAATTCAACAATGGTATTCACATCTATGCCTGAAATTTCAGATTTGATCACTAGAAATCTCAAGGCATAGGAGTGTTCCACATAACCTATAAAGATTGCATCAACAATTTTAGGTCCAAGTTTTTTCCTTTTGTGTTCAGGGACTAACACTTTTGCAAGGCAGCCCCACACTTTAAAGTACTTTAAGCTTGGTTTACAACCCGTCCAAAGTTCATAAGGACACTTATCTTTATGTCTCAGGGGTACCCTATTCAGAACATGGCAAGCCATATTCAAGGCTTCACACCACATATATTTAGGTAATCCAGAGCTTTCTAATAAACTATTAATCATATCTTTAAAAGTCCTATTCTTTCGTTCTGCCATCCCATTTGACTGAGGTGAATAAGGAGGTGTTTCCTTATGCACTATGCCAAATTTTTGACATTCTAGCACAACTAAGTTGGAGGTGTACTCTCCTCCTCTATCAGACCTTAACCTTTTAATTTTCTTGCCAGTTTGTGTCTCTACTTCATTCATAAAAATTAAGAATTTTTCAAGTGCTTCATTTTTACTCTTAAGCAGAAACACGTAGCAATATCTAGTAAAGTCATCTATAAAGATAATTTATGGTCATGTGTAAGCACACCATTAAACTCGCAAATGTCTGTGTGAATCAAATCAAATAATTCTGAATCCCTATTCACCGAATGATATGGTTTTCTTACTTGTTTAGCAGTTACACATATTTGACATTTCTTAGTTTTATCAATAGTATGCTTTGGGATCAAATTTAAATTCATTATGCGTTTAACAGAATCAAAATTAACATGACCCAAACGACAATGCCATAGAGTAGATGAATCAAAATTCTCAAATACATAATTGAGTTCAACCATAATTTTAAATAATCCATTAGACAAATAACCCTTGCCAACAAATGATCCACCAAATAAAATTACAACTTTATTGAATTTAAAATTCAGTTCATAACCCTCTCTAACTAAGATAGAACCACTAATAATATTTCTTCTCATATCAGGAACGTGATGCACTCCATGCAAGGATAGAACTCGCCCCGAGGGAAATCTCAATCCCTAGCACCTTGGTAGCACTAGAATTCCCCATCCTCACTGTTCTTCCAACTGCAGGCTGGTAAGAAACAAAGAGCGATTTATCAGCACAAACGTGCACATTTGCTCCAGTGTCCACTAACCACTCATTGGAATTATAAACCGTGAACACTTGGGGTTAATGGAAACATACCCACTAGAATTAGCACCCTCAGTCACCATGTTGACTTGAGGTCCACCAGCTTGAGTTTTGGCCTTCTTGTTCGGACAAGTCTTAGCCCAATGCCCCATCTATCCATAATTCCAGCACAGTTTGTTTGCCTTGGGTTTCTTTATAATTTTAGCTTTGGCTTTTTGTGGATCATGATTATTAGGAACAACAGGTTGTTTGTTTTTAGGCTCTAACTTTGCTACCAGTTATTACATGTGCATTCGGTTGATACTCAACAAACACTTGACTACCCTCTTTCCTATGCTCTTCCTGTACCGTAATGACATGCATCAAACTTTTTAAAGTAAGTTTTTCCATTTTATGATTGAGAGTCATCCCGAAATCTTCCCATGACTTCGGGAAATTCTCTATTATGGCCATCACTTTAAACTTTTTGGACAATTCCATTTCTGCTTCTCGAAGAGAATGCAAGATGAGTTCTAACTCTTGAGTCTGTTCTAGCATTGATTTACCCTTTTTCATTTCGAATTTCAAGAACTTGAAAACAAAATACTTTTCAAGACCATTGTCATCAGTATTATATTTCTTATCCAATTCATCCCAGAGATCTTTGGCATTGCTTGGAAAGATGCAATAGACATTGAATAACGTGTTGGACAAGCCCAACAGTATGAATCCTTTGTCTATCTCATCTTTCTCGCGCCATACCGTGAATCGTTGCACACTACTGGGATCATTTTCGACAACAGGAGGACCCACAGACAAAACTACCGAGAGTGAGCCCTTGGTGATTAACCAAATCTTCATGTGTTGTTGCCAACGCTTGAAGAAATGCCTATAGAATTTCTCCGGCATTCCAGTTAAATCTACCCTTTGCGAACCAACAATACCATAGTCATCTACAGTCTTAGACCCAGACCCAAGTTCAGTTATAGTAACATTTTCAGTATTTTCAGTTAAACCAGCCATGCTAAACAAATTTTGTTTAAAAAACAAAATTAAAATAATAAATTCTTCTTCAAGATTGTTGATGTGTTGACTCTCCAATTATCTAATCATTGATTTAACAATATACATAATCACATGCAAGGATAGGAATATAATATGCAAGGCAACAGAATAGAATAAGCAAGGCAACAGAATAGAAAATACAAGACAACAGGATCAAACAAGATGCACGGAAGAGAACAAATTGGTAAACAAATTCGATAAAGACGTTTTGAATGAAAAAATAAAATGTTGAAGATTAGTTTCAAAAATTTTCCCAAGGCAAAAGCAAACATGGACAGAATTATAGTGAAACGAACAACACAGAAAAAAATAGTTTAGTAAGGTAATGCAGAAAATAAAAGTACAGTAAAGAAGAAAACTTATCGAGTTTGTCGGATTGCCCGAATAACGGACTGGCCTTGAAGAAGAATTGCCCTCGTACCTATCGATGCACTCCAATCGAGTCGGCAAACGTCTCCCAGGATAATCCAACGTCAAGAACGAACTTCGTGCAAAACTTGTCCGTTCTTCGTCGATCACGCTTCAATCGCCGAAGGAATGAGAGAGAGATTGTGTCTGGATCGAGTAGTGAGGGAAAGATATGATACTGGAAATAAGTTTCGTTATTTTTTTTCCTTTTACGCCGCGAGAAAGAAAGAGATCGTGTTTTCGTATGCTAAGCCACTGCGTACTATCACAAGAGAGATTAGGGCTTGTTTTAAGAAATTAAAACGTTCCTTTAAAATCTGCCTCATTAATATTCTAGCCGCAACTGATTACGACTCGGTCAAATTTTTATCGCAGAAAAAAATTAAATGTATTTTGTCCAAAAAGATAAAGCCCCCTCGACCCAAGACATTCGCCCAAACGTCCACGTCTGAGCCCGAGCCCGGCCCGAGCCAGCGCGTGTGGTGTTTGGTTCAAGCCACCTAACATGTTACTTAAACAAAGGTTCCTTAAACATGTGGTACTATAAGCCTCATACGGTTACTCTTTCTATCCCATGTGGGAAGACAACAAAACACATTTTAATGTCACCTTTTCAACCACTTTCAACTATGAATTCCAACCATAACATGGTATCAATCCAAATATACAAGTTGTTCATAACCTTGCATATAACACTCCTCAACTCATACTCTTGACATTAAACATCTTAACATCATATTTCCAACAGTTTTATGTATACTTGTATTTATTTTGATCAAATACAAATTTGTGTTAGTTTTAGAGTTCTTAATTGGGAAATATAAGAAAAATAAAAATTTACAAGTATTGTCAACTTATTACAAGAGATTATAAAACTAGGCCAAATTATGGCTCCCCACCCAAAGTATCCACCCAATCCCACTTTGCACCACAATGTTAAAAATGTCCCAAGTTCGTATGTAACTAGAGATGTTAATCGGGCTGGCCCTAGCGGTTTCGGGCCAGCCCTAGCGGGCTGTGGCCCTAACGGGCTTCGGGTTAGACGGTCCAATTTTTTCGGGCCACTGATATTGCGGACCTAACCCTAACCCTAGCGGGCTTCGGGCTAAACGGGTCACTAACGGGCCACGACTAAAAAAATAAATATATCACAATCTCCAAAAAAAAATAAGCTAAAAAATTTCTTAGCAAACAATAAACATAATAAATACTAGTACTAAAGTACAACTTGACTTAAGTCTAAAAGTCTAAAATTACTAAAATTATCATATGTTCAAAAACATAACAATAAACATATTTATTCATCATCTTCATTCTTCAACAGCATTCGAGCCTTCCGTACAGAAAACATCTTCTTCCATGTTCTCTTCATCTACAAATATATAAAAACAATAAAAATTAATTGTTGGTAAAAAATTAATACAATCATTTATTAAACTCAAACTATAGCTATACTCAAACATAAATACACGAAGGCCAAGGGTACTCCACGAATTTGAAAAACAAGAACATGAACTCTAAAAAGTGAGCTCACAAATTGATGGCATTCCACCATAAATACCATTAGAATCAAAAGATTTCAGCATATGCCTTGTGTATGATTTCAATTATAGAACCAAAAAATCTGACTTCAATTATAGTCTAATTAGATCTCGTCAATTACATCATTTTACTAATAGTGGATCTCATAAATGATTTTTTTTTTCTTCACCATCAATAAGAATACTTTTATTGAATAAGAAATTGGATACATTCATGGATGTAAACAAAAAGCTAGAGGCTTTTCTCCAAACCTTACACAAACTCAAAGAAAATTGTACCAACCTTATACCATAAATTATGAACCATACTCTAAACAGTAAAGAGAGTAGAGAGCAATACTGATTTGTAAAAGAGAAAATGGAAAGATTTTAGTATGTTAAAAAATAGATGTAATAATTTATTTTTTTAAAAAAGACAACAGAGGTCAGTATTTACTTAGCAACATTTTTTTTTCCTTCTCGTTTCTCTGCTTGATTCGATTCTCATAAATTCTGTTTTATTAGCAAGACTTCAAAACAACTCATGATCAGAAACCTTACTAATTTCACCGCACTTCCGCCACACGCTCAGCTCACTAATCGGAAAGACACTCTGTGAGAGAAACAAACAAACAGGATGGCCCATCGTCTAATCCGACCGGCGGCCAGAATCAAATCAGCCCTCTTCTCCCGTCTTTCTTCTTCGCATTCCAAAACTCCAATTCAATCTATACTATGCAACTTCAATTCCTCCTTGTCCCAACAAACGAGAGCCTTCATGTCTGAGATGCGAAAATCGGCATTCGAGGGAAACATCCTTAGACTCCTCCGTAATGAAATCCAGTACGGCGGCACGGTGACCTTGGCGGCAGCCGGCAGTTGGCAGCTTGGGCCCTTGGCTCTTGCCTCTCACCGTCTCACGGTCTTGTTTTGCGATTGCGATGTTGCCTCTGCCAAGAAGAGCCTGCGGCGTTAAGACTGAAAGGGTAAAAAGCTAGGGTTGTAAAATAATTAATAAATTTACTCTTTTGCCCCTCAGCCCGCGGGCCAACCCGAAAGCCCGCCAGGCCAGCCCGTGAAACCCGCGGCCCTATAGGGTTAGCCCGTTTAGCCCGGATTCTTAAACGGGCCAAAAAAAGTCGACCCTAACCCTAATTTTTTCGGTTTAAACGGGTCGACCCTACGGGCCGTGACCCTTTTAACATCTTTATATGTAACGTTGCCATTTGTCCTATTTTGTCCACTCCCGTCAATTGTCGTTTGGAAAATCACATTAAGTTGCACGTGGTCATACACGTACGGGGCAATATGGTCATTTCCAATACGCCCACTCTGGCTGTCTCTCTCTCGCTATGCTCTCTTTTTTAAGTTCCAATACGCCCGCTATAGTTCCAGCCGGCAATCCATGTGCGTCTCTCTCCCCGCCAAGCACTCTCTTCCTCTTTCCTTCAATTTCCAGCAACCTTAGCCCGCACAACCCCTAACCCAAGAGTTTGTCGTCTTCGCCCACCAATCCTCGCGTCTCCGGTCAAGCTTGCAGTCGTAGCATGCTTCCTCCGGTTGTCTTCATCAGTGTCTCCGCTCTCTCTCTCGCCGCCACTTCCCAGATCAGCTTTATTGTCTTACGTCCTCTTCGTCTCCGTTCTCCAAGGCTCTACTTCCGTACACCCGAAGCAGTCACGCACCATCTCTCCCCAACTCCACTCCAGACTTTATAAACTCTGGCCGCCGCAACATTCCCTCCAATCGTCTTCATCAGTGCTGGCGAACTACGGTGACCGTAACCCGTACGATTACATTCTTTTCACTATACCTAGGCATAAGCAAGCTCTGGTCTATGGCTTTAAATTGGGGATTTTTCTTGGCAACAATTTCCTATTATCGTCTGAAATGACCGTAACCCTAATTTATTGTCTGAAATGGCCGTATTGCATTTAGATTAAACCCTAACCCTAATTTATCGTCTGAATTAGGGGTGTAAGTCCGAACCGCCGAACCGCCAAATCGAATCGAATCGAACCGAATCGGCCAGTTCGGTTCGGTTTTGGGTTAGACCGGTTCGGTTTAGGTTTTGAAATTTTATAAACCGAGCGGTTCGGTTCGGTTTGCGGTTTTTGGTGCCAAACCGAACCAAACCGAATCGAATCGAACCACCACTATTTAATTTTTATTTTTCTATTTTTATATATGTATATTATTTAGTAATTAGTAATTAGTAATTGAATTTAATAAGAAAATTATTGTTGTTTGCCTACATTTTGATTGAATTATTGTAATTTTAAAGTTAATTTTTTGACTTTTAATTATTTAGTTTATGTTAAAAGTATTTTTTTGATATTTAAAAGTTTTTTCTTTTTAAAAATATTTAAATAATTAAACCGCGGAACCGAACTAAACCGAACCAAACCGATCGGTTCGGTTCGGTTCGGTTTGAAGTTTGTGGCGGTTCGGTTCGGTTTTAAATATGTGAAACTGTTAGGGGGTGGTTCGGTTTGCGGTTTTGGCTCAAACCGAACCAAACTGAACCACCTTCACCCCTAGTCTGAATGACCATATTGCACCACACGTGTATGACCACATGCAATTTAACGTGGTTTTCCAAACGACAATTGACGGGAGGGGGTAAAATGGGACAAATGGCAATGTTAGGTACGAACTTAAGACATTTTTAACATTAGGGTGCAAAGTGGGATTGAGTTGATATTTTTGGGGGAAAACATAATTTGGCAATAAAACTATTATGAAAGAATTACTAAAAAAAGTGGTGTAAACCCAAAACGAATGATATGTATCGATGCCGGTACGTTTCATTCCCAAAGGCCAAACCGGTGTGCAGGCCGGTACGAGATTTTAACTTTGGTGCAAACAGCGCACAAATTATGCATAAAGAAACCGAGAAAAACAAAGAAAGAATGAAAAATTAGTTTTGTGACCATTTTACTATTTGAAGAATATTAATTTGATATTTGTACTTTCAAGTTTGCAAATATGAGTATATAACCAACATGCACAAAATTGTGCTATAAAACGAATCAAACTTATCGAAGCCTCTTGAGATCTGTTGATCGTACGATTGTCAAATTAATATTTGCCACTCAAAAAGATAGTTCTTCCATTAAAAAAAAAGAAAGAAAAGTCATAAAAAGGTAAACAAACCTACTTTGAATTGAGTAATACAATTTCAATTTCTTAAATCAATATTTAACATTAATATATTCCATTTTAGGTTATAAGAAATGCCTATATTAAAAATACTATGAATTTCAATAGTTATAATTCATAAAATTAAATATATTTTTCTTTAAAAAAGCACGAAAGTACTCTTCAAATAGAACATTTAGAATCGTATATTTATCTACAAAGCACACGTTAGTTCGTTGCCCCTTTCTAACTTCTTTTGATTTAAGCAACTCATAGTCAAAGCAAAACCAACTTGCATCAATAAAAGTTGAGGCTAATGTTACCTCTTGTTTTCAAAATAATGTGTTAGCTTTCTTTCAAATATCATGTTTTTGAAAATAAAGAAAAAAGTTGAAGATTTATACCTTAAAATTTTAGAAGTAAAACTTATTTTCGAAACAAAATAAAACGAAGAGTAGAATAATTTTTCTATTATCAAAAGTATAAAAAATATGCTTTATTTGGTTGGAATTATCTACGATATTGACATATATTTTTCTTAATACCGGTTCTTATTTGGAGAAAATTTAGATCAACTAAAAGCTCAATCGAAAGAAATTTTCTTTTGGGCTTTTATTTATGTAATTTGTTTACATCTCGCGTTTATTTTATTCATAGTTTTCACTTTTCACTCATCTATTTCACCATTTTTTTTTCCCTATCACTCTTATTTTGTGTATATCAATATTCAATAGGTACAAAATTAATTAAACAATGATGGATAAGAAATAGACAAAATTAAAATCAATCAAAACAAGATGAAAAGCCCTTAAATGAAACAACATAGAACAAATTAGAAATAGTAATCAAACACACAGTCCCACAACTCTACTCTACCCAACAATTAATGGAATATTATACTCTAATAAAATTATATTAATAATAAAAAATAAAAAAAAAGAATTCTCAACCATCATCTGCTATATATAAACAGATTTGGAAAGATTTTGTAGTTAAGCTTAAACCCCATTAAATTTGCTGGTGTTTACCATCATAGTAACTTAGTAAGCAATCTGTACGGTCCATTGGTTTCTGTAATCCTCACCTCACTCTCTCTCTCTCTCTCTCTCTCTCTCTCCTTGCCCCAATGTCACTCTTTCCTGTCTGAATCTTGAGAGGAGCAACTACTCCCTTTTTTTTTTTTTTTTCTCTCTCTCTCTCTCTCTAGAATTTGCCATGTTTTCCACTTTTGAGTAAGCATTTCAATCTGCCCTTTCAAGTTTTCTTCAACTAATCTTTTGATTAAATTACTTAAACCCCCCAAATTTCATTTCCACTACTTTGTTTAACTTGTTTAAGTTTGATTGATTAAGCTCTCTATTACTATCTCTTTCTGCCACTTGTGTGTGTGTGTGTGTGTTTCTTGAGTGTTGATTGGATCTGCTGACGGTCAAGGGAGACCAATTTCGGACAGAAAATTTGTTTTAGTTTTCTGGGAAAAATTCGAACTTTGTAAGTTTGAATGTTCGGTCTTGTATTTGTTCATACAATTACCTATCCATATATCATAATTGCTCTTTTTGGGCTACTTTCATTTATGATTGCTTGATCCATTGTGTGGATATTTGTGTTTTTCTTTCTTGCTGCCTCATTATTGTAAATTCTATCCAGAAATTTGACTCCTTTTTTGTTCTGACGAAATTGGGGCAATTTTTAGCAACTCTAAACTGTGCTAATTGAGCTTGCATTGCTCCAAATGATTATTTCATGGTGTCTATGAGACCTCGTTAGGTCATTCTTTTGCAAAAGCTCGGTTCTTTTTGTTTCCTTTGGAACCTCAAGGGACTGGCTTTGGGCGAAATTGGAGCCTCCGTGTAGTGGAAGGAAACCTAGATGTCAATATTTGATAAGAGTTTCAAGAAAAATGCGAATTTCTATTCAGGAAGGGTATATAGTGATAGAAGGTGGATAATTCCGTTTTTTGCGAGTCTGCTCATATGGATTTCTCTATTTATGGCTGCTGTTTTCGGGTTATATTCGACTTCCTATGGTCGGGATTCATTGCAATTTGATGTCATTTCATTTGCAAGAACAGAGGACTCTAGTGGGTATTTCGTAGAATCGGATTTGAAGGAATCTTTTGACAATTATAGTGTTTTGAAAACAGAAGCACCTAGATTAGCTTACCTTATTTCGGGTACTAAAGGTGATAGTCTAAGAATGATGAGAACCTTGCAAGCTGTGTATCATCCTAGAAATCAGTATATTTTGCATATGGATCTTGAGGCTCCACCACGTGAAAGGTTGGATTTGACAATGTCGGTGAAGAATGATCCTACTTTTCGTGAAGTGGAGAATGTCCGCGTAATGGCACAGTCAAATTTGGTGACGTATAAGGGCCCTACAATGATTGCTTCTACCCTTCAAGCAATTGCAATTCTGTTGAAGGAGAGCTTGAATTGGGACTGGTTCATAAACCTCAGTGCTTCAGACTATCCACTTGTGACTCAAGATGGTCAGTGCTGTATCCTCTTCCATTTTAGTTGCTTGATTTTTTTTGTTTCGCCTATCATCATTTCATTGCAGTTCTCAGTTTCTTAGTGCGATTCATTGTTATACAATTTGCTTTGAAGTTTTATTACTTTAGAGATATAACAACATACCATCAAGGAGGGCTCCCAATCCTTTACCTTCGGAATGGGCAAAAAGGAAATCGGAAAGATGAATTCCAAATTATGTTCTCCCAAATTTGTTTAAATGTAGGTACTATGTCTCTAAACATTTCTATATACTTAGAGGATTCTAACCGTTTCGGGAGTAAATATGTTGCCAAAATATTGATAATCATGTGATAGAGTGCACAATTAGGTTTACACTTATCTTGATAATCTTGGTTCTGGGGCCCCTGATTTAGGTGAGACAGCCAGTGAGAGTTGAATCTCAGTTCTAGCTTATCATAGTGGATATTTTCGTTGGGGGTTGCTGGAACTCAATCCAAATCTTTTGATAATGGTAGTGTTGAAGTAGAATGCAACAAACCATGACTATGAAAATCGAGATGGAGTGGTCATATGGTTGTAAGGTTCAATAACTTTAGTTGATATATCAGACACTAAGGTCGAGGGACTTACGGGGAGGGTCTGAGATTTATCTTGATAGCAAATGTAACTGCTGCAATATACAGATGAAAAGTCTTAAGGTGTGCCCTTGTCTTTGTTGTAAATATGACCCTCCGCATCGTCAAAAGTGCCACATTTCTCTTCCCTCAAATGCTCTTGCCGAAGACTTTAAGTCATGTAGGACAAAGTACAGAGACAAGTCTTATGAGTGCAGAGAGAGGAGTGGGAAAAAAAAAGAAAGAGAAAAGAGAAGCTCGCAAGGGTTCACCACGTTGGCGCGTCCTAAGGCCAAACCCACACAAGCTCACGATTATTATAAGCAACTTTGGCTAATTAAATGATGTGAGATTACATTGATATTTTCAAGACAAGAAATCCCAATTCTACTTGGACTTGGACTAACTAAGTATCATTACCATATGATCCTAAATCATATAATTAGACTAGGATAACTCTAACAATAATCCTAGTTGGAGTAGAATAACTTTAATACTTAAAAACCCTAATCAAAGAAATTCAACCCATTGTATTCCTCAATGTTAGTAGAGCATAACTAGTAATAAGTAAAATCCAATCCCATTATGCTTGTATATGGAATTGCATTCCACATCATTATGGGACTGTTGACCAATCCAGAATGGCAAAATGTCCCTTTGCCTTTCAACTAGGGATGGCAAAATTCTCTAACCTGACCCAAACCCGATTACCCAACCTAATGGTCTAAGTTTAGGGGGTCTTTTTTAAAACCTGACGGGTCGATTATGGTTCGTCTAGCCTTTTCTGAATCTGACTAAATTTGTGTCTATTGATTTTTTTCCCCTTGAAGTGATGAAATAAAATACCTATATATTAGTAGTACTATTGAATAGGGCTTCCCTTCCATGTTTAAATTGCTTATTCAAATTCAGAATCAAGGAGTTGGGCCTCTAGTTCTTATAAAAACAAGTTGGGTGTTTTCACCCTTTGGGCTTGTTTGGGCTTAAGGATGGGAGGTAGCGGATTCGGGGGGTGGCTTATGTTTGGGGAATGACGAACCTGACCGAAAGCCAACCTGTTGTCATCCCTACTTCCAACAACTGAAGACACATATCACAAAATCTGCAAATACACTTCAAAAAACTCAAAAAGCAACGCCTACAGTATCTAAAGATTTCTGCAAGGAAGAAGGTGATTAACTGCACTTTATCAACTTTTCACATGCTATTTAATTTTGGTGTTGTCTTCCCTAACTCATAGAGGCACATCAGACTGAAAAATGTCTCCTTCCTAGGCCCTTCATATTTCCAAATTACTTTCCAAGGGAACTCCCTGTGCCACTCACAATATCGACATATAAGAAGAGTAATGCTAGATGCACCTAATGAATACCTAAGCTTGTGTACCAAATGATGTACCCGCAATATGACAAATATAGATGACACATACGACGCCACATCATTTTGTGCACAAAAATAGGTACTCATCATGTGCATCATGCATGTAGCATTACTTGTATAATATACATTGGGAAATGACCCTGCTGAGAAAGTGATCATTGGCATGGATCCTAATCCCTTTCACGTGTCCATTGCCAAGCTTGTAGCACCCAACTCAAGATGCCATTGAAACATGAAATAATTCAGCAACTAAATCATTCCTTGCCTTGGAAATTCTGTACTGATCAGGAAGAACCTCATGGAGAGGCTATACATGTTCGACGAGTCATGCCAAAATCATTTACTCTTCAATATCCTACCGCAAATTGAATCAACTGCAAAGAACCTCGTTTACCTTTGCTTACCTTTGCTCACCTCCACCCATCTCTACAACAATCATACTTGGTAGCGGTGAAGTTATCGCAATGCACCCCTTCCTTCTCTGAAAACGCCGAAGTCATTTTCCTTGAAGGATGTACTGTACTTTCTAGGTCCATCACTCGCAGAACACCAGCTTGAAAAAAATTGTAAACCTTGTGTCAAGCCACCTTGTTATAAAATCATCAGTCATCCCATCAAAAAGGAAATGTCTTTGAAGCTTAGGCTCCATTTGTTTCTTGGAAAAAGAAGTTGTGTAAATGATTTCTAGAAGTCATTTTCGTGTAAATATACCCTATTCTACTATGTTTGGCTAACACATTGAGAATTTGGCCAAAAATATTTGAAAATGGTCTTTTTTGTGAAACAAACAAAGGATACTAGCTTTTGAAAGAGGCAATTGAAGACAAAAGTGGGAGAGGAGAGATTCATATTCGGTTGACTAGAAGTGATCATGTAATATCACTCTTGATGTGTGATTCATATTTTGGAAAATGACTTATGGAATTCAAGCCCAAAAGTCATTTTCCTTAGGAGAAGGGGTGATTTTCTGTTGACTTGCAAAATAATTTTTTTCAGTTGACTCACTTCCCTGAAATCACCAATCACCGGAAAATTTGGAAATGATTTCCAAAAAGATCATTTCATGTAAATAACGGAGCCTTAGTAAGCCTTTTCTCCATGCTTCCAGGAATATGGAACAGCAATATGAAATATGGGGGCAGGCTACAACGTAATACTCATACCTTTAACCCACAAGCCTTGAAGTTCTCTTACTCCATCTTTGATAGCTTTTGTCCGGATGCAATACCATCAAATTGAAATGCTCAGTTTAATAAAGAAGCAAGCTGACTGAAGGAAAAAAGAAACACTGGAAATTCCCAAGATTTTGATAGTACCACGTGTAACTGGACAGAGAGATAACTGATCGTATGTATGGATTACTTACATGCTAATTTTGTGGTCATAAAGTATCAGTCTAATTTTTTTGAAT
Organism: Platycodon grandiflorus; assembly: GCA_016624345.1. Taxonomy (NCBI): domain Eukaryota; kingdom Viridiplantae; phylum Streptophyta; class Magnoliopsida; order Asterales; family Campanulaceae; genus Platycodon; species Platycodon grandiflorus. Next base: position 41,544,470 of record CM028365.1, read on the forward strand.
ATAGACTTGAAGGCAGCCCCAAATGAGTACTTTCGAACGAATCCCTCCTATCTCAAAACACCTCCACAAACAACTTGATCTTTCAGCCACTCAAAATTGGTTCTTAAATTGTCGCATCTTCTCTTTGATTAGTAGAAGACCCAAGGGTTTCTGGTTGAGCCCCAATAACTAATACTCCCTCCATTCCTAAATTATTGTCTTGTTTGACTTTTTTGGTTAAACATGATGTTTTTCAAATGCAAATTTGATGTATATTATTTTATTTTTTCCAAAATCATTAAACACATAATTCGTAGTATTCTAAAAGTAGTACGAATTACGTGTTTTATGATTTTGAATAAAATATACGTCAAATTTGTATTTGAAAAACATCCTGTTTGACTTTTTTAACGGAGGGAGTATTTCTTCGCATTTGATCCACCTTTCATGTGGTTTTGCACCTTCCTATGTGACAAATTATTCAAGAGATTTGAGGTGGATTTTGTTGACACAATGTTTACGGAGCTTCCTTCATTAGAGATAATCTTATTTGTGTCTCGGTGCAGATTTGCTTCACGTTTTCTCCAATCTATCGAGAACTCTCAACTTCATTGAACATACAAAGCTTTCTGGGTGGAAACTGTGAGTAGAAATCCAACACATGTTTTCCTTACATATTGAGACTAAGAGTCTGCTATAACAAGTATTGACCTATATTTTCAGGAACCAGAGGGCAAAACCAATCATTGTTGACCCAGGTCTTTACTTGTCCAAGAAATCAGACCTCGCTTCAACTTCTCAACGTCGATCACTTCCTACCTCCTTTAAGCTGTTTACTGGTAAGACAGTTCATCGATTCTAAGGCCTATATATATCCATGAACAAGGCCATCTTTATTTACAAATGTTCGTTTAAACTCTAGTTTGACTGGTACAGGTTCAGCATGGGTAATGCTAACTCGCTCCTTTGTGGAATACTGTATATGGGGATGGGATAACCTTCCACGAACTATATTAATGTACTATGCAAATTTTGTCTCCTCTCCCGAGGGCTATTTTCACACTGTTATTTGCAACACAGAAGAGTTCCGTGACACTGCAATAAGTCATGATCTTCATTACATTGCATGGGACAATCCTCCAAAGCAGCACCCACGTTCCTTGACAATCAAAGACTTTGAGAAAATGGTCAATAGTAGTGCCCCGTTTGCTCGGAAGTTTCCCAAAGATGATCCTGTTTTGGACAAGATTGACAAAGAATTGCTTGGCCGCACAAATCGGTTTGCACCAGGAGCATGGTGTATAGGGAGCTCAGATAATGGGGCAGACCCTTGTTCCGTGCAAGGTGACGATTCAGTCTTTAGGCCTGGTCCTGGTGCCAAGAGGTTGGATAAACTGTTTGTGGAATTGTTGTCAGAAGAATCTCGAAGCAAGCACTGTCCTACTTGAGAATTATACAGCAACTCTGGGTTTTGATTATCATTCGAATAGGAGCTCAGGTGTGGTGCAGTTGCCGTTCACAATTATGATCTTTGTTTGTTGAAGTTGCAAGAGCCTGTATGAGGAACAAGTTTGAAGTTTCTGAAGCAAGTTGTGTTCATCCTCCCGAAGGTGAGAGTTGATTTTACTCAAATGTACATCTTTTGATAGATCACAAAAGTAAGTTGTAAATTGTTGCGACTTTTCTTCCGATGAAATGGAAATTTCATTTTGTAAATTTCAGAGTTATCTTAGTTTACTTCAGTCTTTTAGTTTAGTCTTCACCAATGAACTATCAGTTTTGATGTCAGAAATGGACTGTGGAGTGTCAATCTTGAAGATGGTGCATCCTAGAGAGCTAGTTCAAGTTCACATGATATGTGTGCAAAAGTTACTGTCTAATATCATGAAGCTTGCTCTTGTTTTTATTTTTCTAGAAGCTGCAACTTTTTTATTTATTTATTTATTTTTATTTTTTTGTCATCAAGGGATAATCCAGTGGTAGAGTTAGGGCTGCACAAAGTGTGGGGTTTTAGGTTCGATTCCTTGATGTGTCACAAAAGTGGTAATGTTTTGAGATGTAAACCTACTGATTGTTAGAAGGTTTTGTAGATTCTAGCACACAAGGTTTTGTAGATTCTAGCACAGAAGTCGAGAAGTAGAAAGTTTGAATATGTTCGCATAGAGTTCGAATGTGTTTGCATATAAGAAGGCATAGAGTTTGAATGTGTTTGCATATAAGAAGGCAGAAGTCGAGAACTAGAAAGTTTGAATATTTGCATATAAGAACGACTTCTTTGAATATGTTTGCATACATAAGAGTTTGAATATGTTTGCATACAAGAAGCCAGGAATAAGTTGGTTGTTAAGTAGTAGTGATAAATGTTGCTGCATCATCATACAATGAATGACTGCTGAGCTCCGTTGAGTTAATCTGACCCAGCAGATGTTAGTTTCTCATATCTTTCAATGATCATTTCCGGCGAGACATCTGTGTAATACCCCTTCTCCACGTCTAGCCCTTCTTCGGTAGCCAGCATCTCAACCCGGTTCTGAACCCGATCTACTCCGATTCTGTTGGGCTCCAAAAGCACGCAAGCGATCTCAGTGGAGTCCTCACCGTGAACCAGGCCCAGTGTTTGCACAGTAGGAAGTCCACCACCTCTTGCACTCACCTTCTGAGCAATCCTTTTAGCAGCCGAGACATCTGTAGACATGATCGGTACATTGTACGTTGCCACCCATGGGCGGGCACCGATCATCGTAATGCCTCTGGCTGGATGCGGTACGGTTGGGCCTTCGTTGGGGCTTTCAGGGAGAGTTTCGGGCTGTGGCCAACCAGCCCATTGGGTTCCCATGAAATTAGGCCGGAAATAGCCCAGCTCACGCCTGATGATGTCCAATGCTTTCCCCGTGGGGTGTGCGGCATCATACAGGTATGCTGGCACTGCAGAGAATCAAAACATACATAAATGTGTGTATATTATCAACAGAAAAAGAAAACCACCAAAAGATAAAATAAAAATAAAAAACAAGGGAAAAAGAAGAAAAAATCTGCCTGTTCTTTTCTACCTTCAAATCGGCTGGCAATAGCTGCTGCTAGTGTTCGAGCGAGCCAAGCTGCTTCATCCAATGAAGCTCGAGCCAATGGGTGGCAAACAATGTCATCCACGACCCCAAGCCGAGGGTGTGCTCCATAGTGCAGCTCGATATTGATGGCTGCATAAGCAGCTTCAGCCATGGCTAGCACAGTTTGCTGCAAGGGGCTGTAAACTGGACATCCAGTGGCATCATGAGCAACATATGATACAAGAGTGTAACAAACGCGATTGTAATCATGGTCACTGAACTTGTTAACAATTACGGTCTCTGGATCAAGTTTAGCTGCCCGTGCAATAGAGTCGATAACTTCTTTATTTCGTGACTCGGAGATGTAGACCTTGCAGCATAGTAGCATGGACTGCTTGATGGATTTCTTCTTGTCCTTCTGCAAAACAAGATAGTTAAGTTGGGTTTATAATTAGAAAGCTTATTTTCTTAGTCACTCACTCATGATGTTGGGTCATGTTTTCGAGCTTGAGCCCATTCTCGGCTACGAGTTTAAAAGCCCATCGGCAAAGACGCAATATTTATGAAAGATAAATTATTTTCAGTACAATAATTACTAACTCAGTACATTTATTTGACTAAATTTTTATAGACTAATATAACCCTCTCTCTTCCAATTCATATCATGAATTATATAAATTAAAACAAGCATACACTTTATTTGAGAAATTATCATGAAGAAAAATAAACATCAATATTGAAGTCTTACTTATGTTATTGGCATTCAACATTCCTTTATTATTATTATTATTATTATTATTATTATTATTATTATTATTATTATTATTATTATTATTATTATTATTATTATTATTATTAGAACATGCTCTTTTGCAAAAATAAATTAGACAATACAATGTCCTTGTTTTCTTTTTCTTTGTAATTAATTTTTCCACAAAATAATAGTGTTGCTTGCTATGAGAATTCACGATTCAATTATTGAAATAAAAATAATCTCATAATTGATTTTGATCGAGGCATGAATCACGTGTCTGGAGAAGTGTACAAGCTTATTTTGAGTACTTTTGACAGGTGTCTGCCTTATCCTCTCTTTTAATTATGAGTAATGTGACGTGCACTTAGAGCATCACTAATGCAGTGAAAAAAATTAGGTGCCACCTAGGATTTATATATTTAAATTTTTTTTTTCTTTAATGCAATTGTAAAGAAGGAATGTGAATATGATGTATCAACTAAATTGTTTCATATTGATTATTAGATAATTGATTTTTTGACTTCCAATGCATGCACATTGTGAAGGAGGATATGAATTATTCACACTCCCTTTCACAATGTGCATTGGAAGTCAAAAAATTAATTATCAAATAACCAATAAGAAACAATTTAGTTGACACATTATATTTTACAATTGCATTTGAGAGTTTTTTTTTCTTTAAAAATGTATAAATTCTAGGTGGCACCTAATTTTTTTACATTCACATTTTCATTGGTGATGCTCTTAAAGTGTGCACCAAATGTGTACATTGACATATTTTGATTGGTTAAATGATTTATAGGTCATACTAAATCTCTAACCAACCAAAAGATGTTAAGTATAATTTTTGTATCAAGTATAATTTTAGTATACATTTATTTATCTTATTTTGATGATATAATATTACTGATTTGGTGTATTTTGATTGGTTCGTAACGTCGTGTAACAAGTAGTATCACCTATCGATATTGTACACAATATTTATGGAGAACTAGAGAGGGCTGAAAAGCAGAGACCCAGTGGTCCGTTTTGTGGTTAGAGATTGTATTTATGATTTTCATTTTCTCACCAATACTTTTCTCTCTATTTCTCTCTCACTAAATTAGTGAGAGGTTAGATCATTACAAAACTTAGAAAATAATTATGAAAATAAAAAAAAATAAAAAAACAAAATAAAAAGCTAACCAAGTATCCTTAGAGGGGGATTAGACTTGTTGCCTTCTTCATAATTTTGCATAACTTAAGAACCTTAGAAGTTCAAACAGAAGCTCAGTTCATTTGTAGCTTACAGAAATCACACACACACACACACACGTGTATATATATATATATATATATATATATATATATATATATATATATATATAAGGTGGAGTATGATCATGACTTGAAACTTTGTTTATATCGAAGCTACTTTTTTATTTTAAGTTTTGCTGATCATATAATAACAACTTACAGAAATATATAATTAAGGGTGAAAACTAATTAAGGAACGAAAGAAACAAGGATATCATGATCTATAATTCTTGTAATTGGAAGCCCAACAAAACAATTATAAACTTTTACTACTATTCTAAACTTGGAAAATTAACATGACGATCAATAACAAGCTTTTTCTCATTTTCCAAGAAAAGAAAAGAGAAATATGGCTTAAGAATTGAGAGAGAGAGAGAGAGAGAGAGAGAGAGAGAGAGAGAGAGAGACCCTTACCTTGCTGCTGATGCTGAGGTTGAAATCCATCTCTCTCTCTCTCTCTCTCTTCTCCTCTCTTGAGTTTACCTTACTTTCAATAGTTTCTTGTGGAAACTGAGGAGTGATGGTGTGTGTGTGTGTGTATATAAAGAAGAGCCATTTTAGGAACTAACTAGTCCCAAACAAAGGCATGTGTTTGGCTAATGAGTCAGCACTGACTCAAAACACCATTTGAAGCCAACTGTCCCCACAACCTTAACTAAAACATGTCAAAATCAATGCTTAATTAAACTTTGGCCAAACACATTTTATTACCCCCAATTATTCAGTAAATTCCACAATAACACTTTCCGTTAGAAATTATTCCACCCAAGTCCTTCATGTTATGATTCGTTTCACATGAAACCCTGTGCCTTGACAACTTCTCTTTCGGTTTCAGACCTTCAACTTTGTCTTCACGTCAATCGATTATCTTAATTAGGTCTTAAGGTGCATCTCGGATTGAGGCTTAATGGATTTCGTTTAAGAAAGGAGTTTCCATGGTGATAAGAACATAAAGAACCTCAGCTAAATTGATTACGTAATCTGGTTCTAGTTTGTTTTATATTTGTTTTTGAAGTTATATACTTTGAATTGCTATAATTAATGTCTATATTACTATTGATTTTTTGGTTGAAGGCAGTGCCGAAGACACCCATTGCCGTAGGGGATCAAATCGACCCCCTATAGTTTTTTGTAAAAGTGACATTTTATCACCTTTAAATTAAAAAAAAAAAAAAAAAAACCTTCTATCACTAAAAACCAACATTGACGCCCTTTAATTTAGGGGAAAAATCACTATGTAATAATTTTGACCCCCATGCATTTGGGGCCTAATTCAAATACTATCATATAAATTTCTATTTAAAAATAATTTTAATTCCTTTCCTGCAAGAGATGTGGATGGTAAAGGAGGCTGGTACGGGCAGAAGTGGGTTATAAAATTGGAACCAATTGGTGGTACTGGTGGAGGGTAGATTATAACTCTAAAATGAAGTTTGTATAATAATCTTAAATGGTATATGTATAATTCAAAATATATATATATATATATATATGTTTTTTTCAATTTTAGTGGCTAGAAAAACTTATTTAATGGGCATCTGACTATGTGTATCTGTGGGTGGTTTTAGCAAGAAATACAGAGAAAGGAAAAAAGAAAACAGTGGGTCCCACTCAAATGAGGAAATAATTAACGCGATAATTTTTGCAAACCCTTTCTTTATTTGCTTCACCCTTGGGCCGGGCCGGGCCGGGCCTCTAAGAAAAAGGTAAAATTACTGAAATTCTTCTCACGAGAGGCCGAGATATATGCTAAGTTTTGTTAGGTTTTTTTAACGTCGGTTAGTGAAAATGTTTTTCAATGGAGGGCATTATGTGGTGGGATTTGATTAGAAACTAGAGGGGTAAAATGTAATTTAACCTTAAACTATCGTTAAAAAGGAAGAAATATATATATATATATTTTATGGATTCCTAAAATCACGGTTTAAACTTTAAAGCATGTGATTGTGACATAGGAGTAGTACTTTTATGATAATCAAAGATTAAAGAGTCATTAAATATTATGATTGTCGCAATCATACTTTTATGAATCATCGATCGATGGATTACAAAACAAATATTTCTTTATCATTCACAGGATGTTTCATGTGATTTTTACATGCTTTTTGTTTGTATATATTTGGTAAATATCATCAATTACTAATGGCGGTTGTCAAATAATTCAAATTTTGACATAAAAATAAACGGTCATAAGCTTAGGGACTAAGTGTTCACCGACACGTTCGATCGATGAGGCTTGCCCTACGGAGTTCTTCTTGCACGGAGACCTTAGGATTAGGGGTGTTCACGGTCTAGTTCGATCTATTTTTTGCAAAAAAAAAAAAAAAAAAGAAAATTATAACCAAATCAATACTCCGATTCTTGAAAAATTTATATAGAACTAAAATTAAATCAAGATGTATAAGAATGATCAATAGTTTGCTTCCATTTTTATTGGTACGATCCTGCACATTTATTGGTTCTGAGAGACTGAACCCTTTCAATTTCAATATTTCATTATTCCATTTAAAAAAAGTTCAAACAAGAGATGAGAGATATTAAAAACAAACAAAGGACTTGTAAATTACAAACAAATTAACTGACAATTTACTTTATGCAAGTTGTATACTAAATTACAAATAAATAAACACAAATACATTTCAAATTCAAAGTTTAAACAAGCGGATGTAGATAATAAAAATAAATAGGGTACTTGTAAATTACAAACAAATAACTGACCATTTACTTTAGAGAGAAGATGGGAGATGATGAGCAAGAGGAAGGTGATGAGACCGCCGTCGCCAGAGAAAAATGAGATGAAACTCGTCGGTGGAGAGAAAGGTGATGAATTGAGATGAGTTCGCTTGGGGACTTTAACTTTAAGGCTGAAGGAATGAGGGTTTCAACTTTCACGGTAGAAGCGAACGAGAATCTTAAACTTTTGAATGAAGAGACTTTACTGCGTTTGTTGTTGAACTTTAAGACATATAACTTAACTATTTATACTTAGAATTATGGTTAGAAATAAAATATTTTAAATATTAATTTATATATATATATATATATTGGTCCGGTCTAGTTCTAAATTTTTTTATAAGTTTTAAAATCAAGATCGAACCAATTGGTCGGTTCTACTAAAATCCAGGATCGGAATTAAACTATAAATATTAATTTGGTCCAATTTTACTGATTCTATTGATTTGGTCCAATCCAATTTAGAAATAAAATTACACACCCCTACTTGTGATATCAATGTCATCATGCAAAGTTAGAGCAAACTAAGCAAAATAGTTCAAGAACTACTATATATGGAGTATAAGAATTGAACATTTTCATGAAATCAAATTCAGTTTTAGCCCATTGCAAGAATGCAAAAGAAAAAAAAAAAAACATAAGAAAAATAATTAATAAAAATTGCTATTAACAATCCAACTTTTAGCTGTTAACACTATCTATGCTTTATTTTGATTGTACTAATTCTCTTCAAAATATATACGGTGTTGCACTTAAAAAGTTCCTTGAGAGTTGAGAGTAAGGTGGAAGCTTGTCAACGGCTTCGAAGGTTTTTTTTTTTTCCTTTTTACTCCCTCCGTTCCATCAAATTGTCTACGTTTGAAAAATCTAATAATTAAAGGATATATAAATATTATTAGAGTTTACAAAAATATTTATACACAACTAAGATGCTTACAACACAAGTGAGAGGTAAACATGAAATGTTATGAAAATTGTAGGCATCAATTTTTAAAAGTAAACTCTTTAAATGAAACATTTAAAAATAGAATAATAGACTCTTTGCCTGGAACGGAGGGACTATTTTAATATATACTCCCCCATCGCTAAATTATTGTCTTGCTTTCCTCTTTTATCCGTCCCAAAATAATTTTTTGCTCGAAAGTTTCTTTTTTAGGACAATACTTTTACTAATTTACCCTTACTTTTTCTTTATATTTTAATCATGGGTCACATGTACATGAACATTAAAAAAACTAAACATTACACCAATATTAATAATCAAGTCAAAAAGAAAATTTTAATTATCGAATTAAATAAAACAATAATTTAGGGTTGGAGGGAGTATTATTTTTAGCATTAGAGGGACTCAAACAAAAGAGTTAGGTAAGCTCGTGAATAGAGCATTATAGATGTCTCAAGAAAAGAATGCCCTTGGCCTCATCCACAATTTCAAACATCTCTCTATATCCATTATCCACAACCGACACCATTTTTGTTTTTCTTTTTGCACATTTTTTCTTCAGTTAATTAGTGTCTTTAATTAGCCTAATCTTTAGGGTGTGTTTGACATAACCATATAGTGACTTGGTTTGAAATTTTTATTTGTAATAATTAAAAGAAAAAAAAAAGAGATAAAAAGAAGTCAGTTGAACCAAAGAGAGAAAAAAGATACTCCCTCTATTCTACCAAAAAAGTTTATATTTGAAAAGTTTAATAATTAAAAGATATATAACTAGCATTAGAGTTGGTCATAATTACAAAAGTGCTTGAGCATAATCAATATGTTAATAACAAATGTGGAGGGTAATGTTGAAATGTAATGGAGATTGTAGATATAAGTTTTGAAAGTGGACTCTTTGAGTAAAACATTTAAAAATAGTATAGTGAACTCTTTGTCTGGAACTGATGCAGTAAATAAAAAAAAATTAAAGTAGACCCTTAGGTCTCGATTGGTGCACGAAATTGGAATCAATTACATGGAATTGATTAATAACGTTTGATAGTGCAAGAATTATATTTGGAATAAGAATGAATATCTTGAAATTGATTACTAAAATTTAAGGAATCACAATCCTTATGGAAGAAATGATATTTAAATTTCTAATAGTTGCAATCCAAGTAAAAAGACAGTAATATCCTTCTATTAGGTCAAGTATTTGCTTTAATTTTTAATTTATTTGATTTCAACTATTTTAAGGTCGTTTTTTTACTCCTCATCGTCGTTGTTGTTGTTCACCTTTTAATAAAGTTTTTCTAACTCTTCTCATTTGATTTAGTTTATTAATAATAGTTTATAATTTATGATTGTTGTCTTGATTTTCACAATCGAAAATGATGAAAAAGAAGAGTGAGTGATTGATTAGCTTAAAAGTATATAGAAAAATAAAATAGTAATTATTTTAAATAAGTAATTACACGTACTTTTCTCGAATTGTTTTAAATGTTTAAACTATTTTTTAAACTAGTTTCATTATAACATTAGTTTTTTTTTTAATTTAATAAAATTTTCTTGCTTTACTGATGTTAGATAATTTGAAATTTTCACCAAAATTTAAAGAGAATGAAGAACTTTGTTATTTTGTGGAGCAGTAATAATATTAATGTCTAATTTTTATCATGAAAGTCATTAACATATACTTGTCTACCTTATGCTATCAAACACTTTTTAGGAATTATCTTCCTATCTATTTTTGTGGAATCTCATTACTATTTACTAGTAATCGATTCCACGGAATTAATTCCATTTTCGTGCACCAATCGAGGCCTAAAGCTATCCATTTGCAAGATTTTTGTTTTTGAAGTTTCCCTATTGTCTTAACATTTCTAAAATATTACAATGTCATTCATAACATTTGGTACATATTTGAACATTTTCAAAATATGTTGAAGTAATTGTAAAATATAAGTCTTTTTTGGAGCAATGATATTTTGTCAACAAGGGCCTACTAGAATTTGTCAAAACGTTAAATGTACTTTATTTATCTTAAAAGAAAATTTCAATTACATAAGAAGAGTAAAGAAAGACATGTAAACGATAGCCCATGTGAAAATATAACATTCTTTAATGATCACAACTTTTTTTAAGAAAATGAGTATTATTTTACTATTATCTATAGCGGATAAAGAACTATATCACACGGACAGAGAATAGTATACTACCCGGTAAGGAGTTGTGTTCAACGCTCAGTTTTTTTAATATATCATCACCACCAATCGTTTTACGGATCTTAATTTAAAAGATGAAGGTCTCCGGTCTATTAATACACAGTGAGTCGGGTCAAAAAAATTCATCTTATAAAAAATACTTATACAATGATCTTTTTTAAAATATCAATTTGGTTAAATGCATAACATGACAACTAATAGAACAATGACCTGCTAAAAACGGTACATTATTTTGAATTGCTCACTCAAGATGTGGACTAGAATCCATTTCAATTCAAATGTTCCTTTCTTTTAATGCCTCCTATTTTTTTTTTTTTAGTGGATGTCAAATTAAGAAGGACCACACATTTTTTTATCTTCCAAATAAAAAGAACATAAAAGACAATTGGTTTGGAAAAAAATTCTAATAGTGAAAAGAAACCGTTATTTTAAAAATAATTTAAAATAAAATAAAAAATACTTATTTTAAAACGGACTAAGTAGATAAATCTCATATCCGAAGCAAATTCAAGGCACTTTTCGTCCCACTTGAAAGTAAGGAACTTCAAAACTATCAGAATAGGAGAGATTTGACTTTAAGGCAAAACCTCGCTCTCTCCTTTTCCAAATTAAGTACGCACTTTGTTCATAAATAATTGTTCTGTTTTTTTTTTTTTATTCTAAAAAACTGATTTTATTTTTATATTATTTCTTAAAATAACACTTTAACTATTTATTCTTTTTTTCTTTTTACTTGAATGAATGTCTCACGTGCACATGAGCTTTAAGTAAATTACATACTCCCTCCGTCCTTAAATTATTGTCTTGTTTGACCCGACATATAGATTAAAAAAATAATTAATTTGATTATTAATATTAATATAGTGTATAGTTTTCTTTAATGTCCATGTGCATGTGACCCATAATTAAAGTAGGAAAAAAATAAAGGTAAAATAATACAAGTGTTGTCCTAAAAAAAAAAAACTTTTAAAAAAGACAATTATTTTAGAATGGATAAAGACAGAAAGCAAGAAAGACAATACGGAAGGAACATTATACTATTTTACCCTTAATTTCAAAGAAGAAGGATGATGAGCTGGGATCGGAATGCAAGTATAGAGAGAGAGAGAGAGAGAGGGAGAGAGAGAGAGAGAGAGCAGTGATATTTGATGGGCCTGAAGAAATTGATAGTTTCGTGGATAAAGGTTATTTTAGTCTTTATGTTTTGGTTTTTGAGGGTAGATTAGGTATAAAAAATCTGACAAAAAAGTTTCTCATTAACTTTTAATGTGCCAAAAATATTGTAGTCCTACATGTTTTCTTTGATCTGAACTTTCAATACATATAATGTTTTCTTTGATCTGAACTTTCAATACATATATTTTTTAATATGAAAAAAATATTAGTACCATTTATACTTATTTACTTATTTCAAGAGAACAAGAGGAACATATGCTATATAAAAAAAAAGAGAAGGCGATAAGGATGAGAGAGAGAGAGAGAAGAGAAAGAAATAAGGTAGTACATTATTTAGCAAATATATCAAAGTATTTGCTAAATAATGTGTGCATTATCATGATATTTCTTTATTAATTTTCATTGGTAGTTAGTTTGTCTCTTTAATTAGGATCACAATATTAAGAGGTATGATATCACCAAGTGACAGGCCTAGTAACGAATTCGAATATGCATTAACAACATACATATGATTTGGTTATCAGATCGAATTGACAAAATAAGATTTTAGAACGGATTCGAATATACCTATATCCGAGGCATATTCGATCTATTGACAGGCCTACCAACCCCTCCCCCACACACACCCACACACAAAAGTACCAATATTAAAAAGTTTAACTTGTCAAATGAATGTGTTTAACACATGAATAACCTAATTACACTAATCTTAACACACTTCACTTATAAGATCAAACTTTCTTTCACAATCTCAATCCAATTTTAGAGGTTTAACTTGAGCTGACGCACAGCTGTGTCGGCAAATACTTCCTTCTATTCAAAACCTATACGAGGTATGTTAAGTAATTAGAGAGAAACCCAATAATGTATATCATGCACTGACACTCCCCCTTACGAGCATACGAAAGCGAGTAAAATATGCCAAAATGCATATACACTTATCCATGCCAAACCATGAACTATGATGATACTATGTTATGATAAGTAATCAACTCATCTAAAAACTTAAGCTGTTAAAGAGTGAGCCAACAATGTATATCATGCGTTAATAACAAAAACAAACACCTTATTTATTCAATTAGAAACAATAAACAAGGAAATTGATTCAACGATTTATTCAATTTAGTTAAACGAAAGAGGTGAAGGTACCGTGAATTCGATCAATGCTTAGGATCGATAGGCGTTGTTGCAGCAGCCACTGTCAAGCCATATGCGTGCATTGCGTAAGCGGGGCTGGTTCTGCGTTCAAATGGCATTGATTTGGTTGTATAGGCAAGGCATCCATGTGTCCGGATGAGGTGGGCCTTGGCAATCTCGTAGGGGTATATTTGGGTTTTAATCATTAACTATGTCTTTGTTTGCGATGGCAAAGCTGAATTATAGGCACTCTAATAAATATCCATTCATATTTAAGTTTACTAATTTTACCTTTGACGTATCATATTTTAGTATAGATTTTCAATGTTATATGTGAATACTGAGGGCATTAAGAAAAAACGGCACACACTACGTGTACACTTTATTTTTAATTATTTATGAAACTAATTTAATTTGAATAATTATTTAGCAATAAGTAATCGTATAATTGTTATTTATTTTTTTATTTGCAAAACTTGGGTGTAGATATAAAATAAATTACAAAAAATAGGAAGAGAAAGGATCTAAAGCGGTTGGAAAGTCTAATAGGGTCTCTAATATATAGTAAGATATGTTATTAAATTGGCCCAAAAGAAAACTTCATTAATTCTAGTAAAAAATAAAAATTTAACTACAAAAATCCTTCACGAACATATATAAATAAATATATATATATATATATATATATAATAGTAGAATCATTCTTTGATTGACTTCTATGTAAAATATTATCATAAGGAATTTAGCTCCTGTCAAAAAAAGTTCAAAAGTTGGTTCACTTCTCTTTTCAGTTATTGTGTATGTAGGTAACCGTATAGCCATAATCATACAATATTATTGTGTTATTGTGCAACATATTATCATTCATTTCAAATTTCCGTTCGTTCTTCAATAGGAAAACCTCATTGGATGAGTTTCCGCCATGCTATATTTTAAAGCAAATATATATGTATCCACCATTACAATTTTTCTCATTTTATTTCGCTGCCCCTGCTAATTAATCAATAGGTAATCTGATAAAATTAAGTTGTTTCCAAAATGTTTTAAAAATCGATTACATACTATTCAACCCCCTAGCTTGTTTCACACCTATAGGACCTAACATGTTCTATATTTTCTCACGAATATATATACTAGACGTAATAGATCTTCATCTAAAACAAATTCTATAATGACTATCTTATCCCTAAACATAAAGAAAATTACGTTTCAAAACTCAAGGTATTCGCGTGTGCTTTAGCATACTTGTACTATATATAAAGGGTAAAGAGGGTATTATTCCATTGCACACCCCCTTCTCATCAATTGTTTCCGCACTGTTTTTTCAAACCGCCCCTCTAGCTAGAAACTACCTTAAAAGTTAAAACTACTAAATACGTGCTCACGTATGCGATTGATTTTTTATGGTTTGTGATTTTTTACTTTCTCTCTCCTTGATTCTACTATTTTTCTCTCTATATTTTTGTTATTTTTTTAATTCAATCATTATAAATACTACTCCTAAGTCTTCTTTTTATAAAGAAAGTTAAAAATAAAATTGACAAACAAAAACTAAATAACAAAGAATAATAGAACAATAAGTAAAAACATGTGCCCATGTAAAAGACTTGATCCATTATATAGGATTAGGAGTACAAGTTTGTAGATGAAATTACAACTCTGACTAACCCCCAGTACTACAATAATATTGTAATTGTAAATGATAATAATTTTAAACTTCACTTCAACTAAATTATTAATTTTGTAGTTTCCTTGACATTATTACTATTATCTTTCAGGTCAAGTTTTCTCTCTACATTGACTTTTAGGATATCCTAAAAAGTATTTCATCTTCAATTCCAACAATCGGATTTTTATCGCATGTGCATGAGAATCAACAACATTAATTACCTCGTGATTTTTGATACACATGTTGCAAAGATTTGACGGTTGGAATAAGAGATGAAACACATTTTTTAAAATAAATGATCCTCTTTCTTTTATGTCCACATTTCACTTTGGTCTTGATAACTATGGTCCCAACTACATCATGAATCCATGTATAATTCTGTTGTATTAACTCTTAAGCAATATATTCTGCTATTTGTTTACTGAAACTGAAAAAGTAAGGAGAAACATTTTAATTCGCTATTCTCTGCTGGAACTGAAAAAAATGAAATTGAAGCCTTCTTTTGAATTTCGTGCTTCCTCGGAGGAAAAATAGTCTAATACTATTCAACCAATGATAAGGCTCAAACGGACAGCAGGATATTTGTTTACATACAAAATCTCTGCTCTATCGCACGAGGGCTGCCTAATTTATAATGCAAAATATTAAATAAATACCGCATTTGTTATTCTTTAATCCACATCCAAGATAACAATGAATCATTAGCTCAAGACCAATAGATACATGCAGCTCACTAGTAACGGTTGCAAGCAAAAGAGGTAATACTAAAACAGCACATAGTCCTCTGATTATTGTGGGGCCGTCCGTCTGTTTGCAGTGTTTGGAGAGTCTTGGGTTAGTCCACGTTCCGTGGAAAATTTGTAGGTTCAGAAATGGAGGGGTGTTGGAAAAGGGCAATAGAATAATTTGTTGTGAAATTGTGTCATTTTCACCATACATTGGTGCATCTCGACAGAAAGAAATTCACGGATTTCCAATAAAGTTATCATTAGATCAGCTTTGGAAGCGTATAACTTTTCTCGCCTCTCTTTGGGATAAGGCGCTTGGGAGTTTCAAGGGGTTTGCCTTTGACAGACATGATGGAGGATTGGCGGGCAGCTCTTGGGTGTAGTCCTGTCCGTTTTTGTTTTTTAGTTGTGGTCTTTTATAATGGTGGATACCTTATGCACTCCGGTTTATCTTCTAATAAAATCTTCTTTTTCTATCAAAAAGACCAATAGATCACAAGTTAACAACATAGAATTTTTAACAGCCTGCACAAATTTGAATTTTTGACAAAAATTCATTTTACCAGGTCTATGGAATTGGGTTCTACTTCATTGGGGCCCTATATATAATAGATAGTAAGAGAATAAAATCATCATGCTAAAAGTTGATTTGCAAAATGTCATGCTCAAAATAGATGTGCAAAGTAATATATGCCTATATGGAGAAACCACAATGACGAAGAAATTGCATAGTACCTCATCTTTTTTCTTGCCACCTGTGAAGAGCTTGTATCCCCCATAGATAGCCAAACCCCAGCCAGATAACGAGACAATCACAAACTGCAAAGAGGAGAGATTTATATAACGGATGCAGCTTCTGGCATTTTTATCCCATTTGAGTTTCGAAAATCTTAAAAATTAGCACCAAGCTTACTTGTATAAATGACAACTAAAATAGATTATCTAGAAATAAATTCAGCAGATGGAAAAAAATCAATGGAATAACAAGCCAATATAATTCAGAAATTATTTGAACTCTTTCTCATAACACTGATTTTTGCTATATAGTAATGGATAGGAAAAAGGGCAGAAACTATATACCTAACTACCCAAGTAAAAATCAATTGAAAACTGTGACTTAATGAACAACAGAATAAAGGGAAAATGTGACTATAAAGTAACGGGGAGAATACAATAGGAAGAAGGTAACCACTATATCAACACAATGGACCTTAAGATTTATAGTCTCTCTGGCAACAATGATTTTCTCTCTCCATCGGAACAATTAATGCCAGGTCCCAAAGGTGGCAACTGGACCTGTTGTGTGTGGACCATGTATATCAAAACAAATTTGAGATGGCTGGGTTCCATAACCAACTCACATGGGAAATCAATAATATGAATCATATGAAACGCAGCCATATCCAGCTCAATTCTCCTTTGCCTTTTGATGTTGCTGCCCTCCCTCTTTTGGATGTGGAGAAACAAGTGTACTTGAGAATTTCATAGCCAAGACTGCCAAGTTACGTGGGTAATCAATTGACATGTTACCCAAACTGTAGGCGATATAAGCACAATTTAGCTTCATCTTTTGCTTAAACCACTTGACAGAGACACAAGGGACTATTCTGCAAAGAAGAATTCCTTATCTTGATCACTGATGTCTTGTTTAAGACGTTTTCACACACAAACAAGCTACCAGACTACACATTTTTCTGTGAAGTATCAAGTTCACTCAGTTTGATTACAATTCTTTCAAATTATTGACAGCAATGATTGAATCCTTCCTGATGAAATTCCTAAAATTCTGTTTGGATCTCACAAAATAGAAGGGATGGAAAAACACAAAGCAAAGAAAATACAAACCAAGACATTTATATACGGAAAAAAAAAATGGAAGAAGCTAATTACTGTAGTTTGAAGTATAAGTAGTAAAATTGTCTTAAAACTACTAACCCAGGCACTTATTTCTATTTCTTTTTTCAATTATAGTGTGTTCTTTGAGTTCCAAATAGATCATGGCCATTGGTATCAAAATCAGCCTCTCAAGTCTCAACTCTTCTTGTTCTTCTTCTTCTTCCTAAAGATCTTGTTTGATCTCTCAAATCCACTCTTCTTTTTCTTCTTCCTGAAAATCCTAACTGTATTGAATCCATGCCTCTTATTGTTCTTGTTCTTCCTAAAAATCCTAATTGATCTCTTGACTCTCTGACTCCAGATCTTCCTCCCTTCAAGTTTGTCTGAGCTAAAGTAGTTTCCTTTTAGAAATTAGAAGGCAAGACTATCAAGTTAGCTAAAAAAGACGAGATCAATAAATTAACTAGTTTCATAATTGTCTTAAGTTTGAGTTTGGCTTTCGCAAGCCGATGCCTAATGAGCCTAAGAAATTCTCTAGTTTGGTTTCATATCGAGATGAACTAGAGTACTTTCGGTTTTAACATAATTTGCTGATATTAGCACGCTTATTCAGTCAGGACAAAATTGAGCTCATTCAATTAATGAGCTTTGCAACTGTGCTTTAGGGATGAGTAGAGTTATTTCACAAGACCTGAGCAAGCATATTCAAACTATCATGTAGCTTTACTCGCACGCGAAGACATCAAGTTTTAAATAAAAGCAGAGTATAACAGATTTCTTTTTGAAGAATTTACTACACAGAATGATCATAAATAACTTAACACATGCAAAGGGGAAGAGAGAGAGAGAGAGAGAGAGAGAGAGAGACCAGAAAAGCTATATTATGTGTCATTGTATAACTTTTCATAGCTTTTGACTTAGCAAGAGATATCTAAACAGTCCAATTATGCCTATTCCGGATAAAAAATCAAAAGTGACATGTAAGGAGATATAGGAAAGAACTGGAATGGAATAAATATCAATTCATATCGAAGGAAACATTCTCTATTGATCCAAATTCTGTAATAGAATCAACCTACAAAGCTATTGAGGAACCTTGAAAGATGAAACCACATAGTGCAAGAACCTCTAGCACTTGACCGTTGTTTTCATTATTTTTGTCAACGAAGGAAGATAGTATTATGAATGGGAGGGGCTACTCACAAGGATCAAATGTAGACAGTCATCGCTAGTCTAATTAAAGACAATATGCCTTAGCCTAAAAGCGGAGAGTCTATTCTTGTGGTCTGAACCCATGACCTTTGACCAAGGAAGTAAGATATCGTAAGAGAATACCAAAGGGTAATTTATTAGATCTTTTTACAGGGAAATTGGCAGCTATATCTTCCTACAGTCCTCAGCATATATAGACAACGAGACAGAATTAAGAGAGTACCCACCTAAAGAAGAAGGTGAATATATATATATATATATATATATATATATATATATATATAGGCGGAGTTTTCAATGGTTTTACTATTATTATTATCCATTTGATCAAAAATTGATGGCTAAAATTTAATGGTTAATTAGTTGCAAAATGCAATTAATCCAAGTAGGTGAGTCATTTAATGCAATTAATCTCAAACTCTGATTTTTGATCAAATTGTTGATACAACAGTAACCATTGAATACTCCCTATATATATATATATATATATATATATATATATATATATATATATATATATATATATATATATATATATATACACTCTAATAAAGGTGCAGAGCACTCAGCTAATTCAAAAACAATGCTCAAGATTCATTTAGACCAAAACTTACTAGTACTCCTAACAATCAACATTGAAAGCAATGACAGCATTACTATCTGAGTATCAACAATTGAAAAATAACAATAAATCCATTTAATCGAAAATCAAAATAACTCACGTGCTCTTCATTCCATTTAGATGGGCTCATTGGGTCTGACCAGTTGACCTTCGCAGGTTCATGGTGATCTAACAACAAGCAGATTATGAAAAATATTAGCATTTCACACACAAACACACACAGTGTGTCCATAAACACATAAATACTTCTCACACACCAGACGATTAGCATAACTACATTTCAAATTGAGTATGTGTATCTGTGCATGTGATAGATATAGAGCGTTTCACACAGAAACACGCACTGTGTGTGTATATAGATGTGCGAATACTCCAAACAAGTCAGAAATTTAACCGATTACGTTTCACAGCTAGTGTGTTTGTGTGTGAGAAGAGGAGAGGAGCAGAGTTTATACCGTCAGCGCCGGCAAGGCCACGACGCTGAATGAAGGAAGCGGCTTGGGAGACTGATCTAGAAGTGGTGAGACGAGCTAGGGTAGTTGCAGCTTGACGAGCCGCCAATGAAGACACCATGCTTGGAAAAGCTTTTGTGGAGCGCTCTAAGAAGGAGAGATTATATGTACAAAATTGATGAATTTACTAATAATTGAATTTACAGGAAATGAGAAGGTGATGGTGAGTGCGAAAAAATGCTCTGAGGACATGGTATCTGGCGACGGAAGATGCATTCAACAGTTTTGCCAAGTAGAGTGCCAAAGTGAGCGTGGAAAAAGTGAAAAGGGGCCGTGCAAAGATACTTTAACTTGCAGTTGTACTTACCCATGTTAGTTAAAGTTTGGGTATTTTGGAGTTTATGAATTAATTCTTGGTTTTTTAATGAAATAAATATTTTCTTATCATATCTCTCTCGACTAAATTTTGTAACACTAGGGGTAGGTGGTCAACTGGCTATACTGACGTTTTTAATGTTTTCGGTACACATTCTAAATTATCCCCTAATTACCATATATCGAGGTTTCAAGTTATTTGCTATGAATCTGTAGCCAAGAAACCACATAAATATCACATTGAAGAGTGATCAGTCCTCCCCTCCCTTAACTTCCCTCTCTCTCTCTCTCATACACACACACACACAAAGGTTTAGTGTGTATGTGTTAGTAGTTTGTTTAGTTTGATAAGGTCTCTGTCCTTCCACTCTCTTTCAACAAACAATTAATCAATTCAAGACAGTATCTTCCTCGAATCAGGTATATCTCCTTTTTTTCTCCTCAGTTTCTCGATTTCACCTTTATTCAGCGTCTCTCTAGCTTTTTATTGTATGCCCTCGTTATAGTAACTATTGATATTACCATTTTCAGCAACATGCGTGTTAGCTACTACTACTCCAACTGGGAAACAATTCAGCAACACAATCAAGACATGGGTTTATTCATCCAGCATAGTACACCAACACCACCGCCACTTCCAGAGCTGGCTCCCGAGCTCGACTTTCCACGACAACTTCTCTCACAATGACACTTGCATCGATCCACTCTTCAAGCCCTCGCCACCCCCGCCGCAAGACGACGATCCGTCCTTATTAAGTCAACCCAACTATCTCATGTCTCCGCTACTCGAAATCTTCCCATGCGTACTACTAGACTCATCTACTTATGATCTCCACTACTACCCGAAATGCCAAAAGACCTCTCATCATGTTGATCACCACAACAACAACAACAACGTTAACCACGACTATTTTGGGGGATTATCATTAGATGCTGCAACTACTACTACTGATTTAGGTAATATCAGGTTCCTCCTTCCAATCATGAATCCTGATGAGAGGCCACTAGTTGATATTGTGAATCCCACTGGGTTATATTGATTATATGAGCATTGTGATTAAGTTCTCCATCTCTGATCAAAGTACTACGATGGCACTTAGAGCTAGTAATATGTTTTGAAGTCTAAGCATACACGTCAGAAAGTCTTTTCATGCGATTAAATACTTAGTAATAATGTAAGACATTTTCTTTATTTGGAGAAAAAAAGACTAACATTTAAGAATGTAAAGGCTGCAGACACAGATACATACCTGGCCTCAAGCTAACTCCATCATTCTGCTAAGTATGTTTTGAAAAGGAAGGCAGATCCAATTCTTGAGAACTTTATGTCTACCCCAACCAGACACTATAAGTGGAACTATCCATGATATCTTTCCAATGTGAGGCCTGAGACCTCGTGTCATTGATCAAATGGATAAAATCAGTCTTATGCTTTACGTGTACAAATGGATAGTAAAACTACATGACCAAATTTCACCTCCTAGAGAAAAAATGGAATATACAGAGTTGTTTATGCAAACACGGCTTCAGTATTCAACTAAGACAGCAACTAACTCATCTTCAAGTAACTTTCAATAATTTTTTCCTGTGAAAAATCAGTGTAATATCCATTCCCAATGCTCACACCCTCTTCCAATGCAAGCTGTTCAACTTTAAGTTGAACTTGATCACCTCCAACATTACTTGGGTCCAGTAAATTACAAGCAACCTCAATAACTTCACCATGAACAAGGGCCATAGATTGCACAGACGGAAGTCCACCTCCTCTTCCACTTACCCTCTTTGCAATTTTACGAACAGTAGCAATATCAGTAGAGAGGATGGGAATGTTGTAGTTATCAACCCATCTGGTTGCTCCTATCACAACAACGCCTTTTGCATGGACTGCTTCATCCGGACCTTCATCTGGTTTGAGCGATAGAGCCTCTGCTGCTAGTCCACCAGACCACTGATTTCCACTAAAATTAGGCTTGAAATACCCAAGCTCCCTCCTAATCCAATCGAGCGACCTTCCCTCTTTATGAGCTGCTCCATATAAATATGTGGGGACTGCAGGATATGTTCAAGATCATTACAATGAAATTGAATGAAAAACATAATTTGTAGTCTTAACCGGAATCAGTTTATGCATGCAGTTCAAACATCACCATCTAACCATTACCTTCTGATATTCAAATCATTAAACAATGATGTCACTAACTGAATATTATTCCTCCTCTCACATAGTAGAAGAGGAGCCTGGGAAGCGTTCACACACAAAGGTGAAGGCATAAAAGGAAAAAGAAAGTATGCAAAATAATTTCAAATCCCTTGCACTGCCCTAAAATTAGAGTTCAGTGGTACAAGAGGGACATTTTTTTGAAATCCTATGCGACAATTTCTCTCTTGACCTGCATTTGATATCGGTAGATTTCCAAATAAATACTAATGAAAGGCAATTATAACAACATCATAGATGAAGAACTACGAAGTTCAAAGATATATATAAAAAAACAAAATAGCAGAAGCCCCAATCTACAAAGAAAATCACGTGTTTATGAAAACCAAACATATCCGTAATACCAAGAAGCTTAAAATTGAACAATGTACTAACTAACCCAATTGTTGACCTGAGCAATTGTATGCAAACGTCCCAAAACCATGTCGTTTCCAGTTCTTCATGGAAATTAAGAAAGTTGACTTTTAAGTAATTTTTCCTAGCACACATACACGAATATCCTTACTGTCCAGAATGTATCTTTGCAAATGCACATTAGGACATAATAGCTGGCAAAGGCGAATTTAGGAGATTCATTAAAAACAATCATTTTTGGACAATTTTTTAATTTTCAATTTTTTAAGGACACTCATTTTGGGCTGAGGAGAGAGTTGTTATGTTGGAAATTCAGGTGAAGTGACCAACAAACAAGTTTAAAAAAGGAACACCAACTTAAACATGCTGCTTCAGTGGTAACAATATGCAGATAGATTAATTAGGTGTTCACTAAGTATTTCGGGCCCTCTTTATTTCCACATCCCAAGTGTAAATGATTATCCAAAAGCAGTCTTCATAAAATTTCCCAATTTATCTTTTGATAAATGTTTCAACAGAATGAGTATGTTCCTTGACAGCATTTCATTTATGTTGAACCTAGATATAATGTCATAAGCCCAAAAATAGACAAACCTTGAAGTCTTGAGCCAATATCAGCTCCAAGCAATTTTGCAGTCCCGGCAATTTGATCCAGAGAAGTGGCAGCTAAGGGGTGAAAACAAATATGGTCCACAACACCAAGTCGAGGATGACTACCACTGTGTAACTCAAGATCAATAGCTTCAAAAGCTGCTTTCACCATCGCGAACACTGTATTCTTCAGGGGACACAAGTCTGACGATGATTTTGGAGCCAATTTGGAGACCAGGGTGTAACCAACTCTGTTGTAAGTCTCATCTTCAAATTTATTGATTATAGCAGTTTCTGGGAACAGTTTGGCCGCTCGTTCAATTGACTCGAGAGCAGCCCTATTCCGGCTTTCAGATATGTAAATCTTACAACAAGAAAGCATCAACTTTAGCATTCTCCACTTCTCACCAACCTTGAGAAATTGCACTGTAAGATAGATATAGATCAATTAACAGAACAAAGTTTTTTTTAATTAAAAAGAGCACTCATGGTGGGATCGAGGAAGTTATAGATAAGGATAAACCATCAGAACCCAGCATCCAATAAGCATTGAGTAGCTACCCAACAAGAGAACATTGAAAAAGAAGAAGAAGATACTAAGTAAATACTTTCCCATTAATAGGCGTATTCATATACATTCAATCAAAAGGCTGGCTCTTTTTTTTTCCCCCGATAAGACAATAAGAAAGCTAGTAACACTAAATGTATTATGAACTGACACCTCCAGCAACATTCAACTTTCTTACATTGTCAATAACCTAACTCAACATACCAGTCAGGCTGTTAGCCTACCTGAGCCTAGCTGACCTGAATTTTAATGTGATTGAGTTCGGCTCAATTTGTGAACGAGCTTTAAAAAAACACTTGTGTTCAGCTAGTTAACTAAGCAAACGAGTCTGACCGAGCTTAGCTCGCCAAGTTGTGACATTGTTTATTAAACGCCATAAATATTTGATAGGAAAAAGTTGTATATAAAGTATAATAATAAAACCTCATTATGTGGCATAAAGAAAATAGATATGAAGCTTAAATTTCAACAAATTGCTTAAAAAGTGCTTATATTTTATACAAAATTATTTTTTTATTCCCAAGACAATATATAAACAAGCTGACCCAAGCTTTACCAAATTAAATCCACCTTTTCTCAAGCTTGATGTGTTTAATTGTTGTATTCTATCTAGATTTGCTTGTATCCATTACCTAAGTCTTTGTGTCAAGTGCCTACTGGTTCTGTTTGTCTGGTAGGGTGGCAACTTGCCCTTAGACAACATCCTTGTAATAGCTTAGGATTGCTTATTTTGCACTTAGCTTAGTTCTTCAGAAGATGGTCATTTTATATCAGCCACCTTCACCAACAGTGTCCAACAAATCATGAGTTAAGAACGTTCCAGTCAAGCTTCATCAGCAATATATGAAGACCTGAAGATGGTCTCATCAAGACTTGTTGAAGTTTTGCCTCAGTTATCAACAAAGGCATCTTTGACTTTGGTATAATGTAAACCTGTTGGTTCATTTATTGGACCATTCCATTTTAGGCTAACATCTCAGAAAAGACATACTGCATGTAGTACTTGTATACCTATGTTTGGCAAGCTTGCAGGCAAAGAACACAGAGCATGGACTATGCTGAAGAACCTCTCAGATTTTGACAGCAAGACCTAGGCATTTAATGCATCTCTCTTTGCATTAAATGCATCTAATTCAAATCCATTCCAAGTCTGAAAAATCCCCAACGGCTCCAAGATCCATCTCTGGTATAAATTGAAGACTTGATAAAGCATTGAAGATGCTCCAAGAACTTGAACAATTCTAAAAATCTTCATCTTCATATTCTTAAGTGCATTCAAGAGCTTCATTTCCATATTCTGTCAATCATTCTTCGAAGAGCACGGATCTTAGACTCCCGGTCTTAATTGCTCTTCATTGATTGCAATCATTAGCATTCAAGGCACACGAGAGTGAAATCTTTCTAGATTTTTATTCACACTATAAACACTTGGTCAAAATACTTTTGTTACATGATCCATTAGTCATCTTTGTAATAGATTTTAATGGAAAATATAGTGCACATTTTCAAATTCAAAGTTGACCACTTTGGTAGTGGACGTAGCACTTATTCATAGTGTGAACCACTTCAAATTTCGTGTCTATTAACTTTCTGTATTAGTATATTTGATTAATTACTTGAAGTCTTTCAGTTTCCAACATAGCTAAGAGAACAACTGATCTTGTTCTGAACTTCTCCTTTACTTCACTCTATTCCGCTGCAAAATTATTTTCTAACTCTTTTGTGAAGTAATTTCATAAAAAGTTTCAAAATTGGACATGGGCTATTCAAACCCCCCCCCCCTTTTAGTCTATTTGAGCACCCTGAGACTTAACATTAATGAACTTAAAAATTAAGCTTGACATCCGCTCGTTTACATACCCGAACTAAGCCCTTAACGAGCCGACCAGTGCCGAGCTAAGTTCACGGAAAGTTCTGTTTGCTTGCAACCCTACCCACTAAAAGCCCTCAAAACCCATAACTCAATGAGCATTGAATTGCAACTCAAAAAGAAAACATTGAAGAAGAAAAAAACACCAAGTTTTACATAATTTCACCATGATAAATTTAATTGCATCAGTATGATCAGGAGTTTATTTGACGATCAATGTATATTACGGACAACAAAACTATCCACCAAATAAACTGGAGTTGGATGAATTAAGCTTGATCAAATTTTGAAGCCTAAACTGTAAAAATCATGCTCCCAAAATACTAATAATCATACTAATACACAATGTAACATATGAACTAATGAAAATTTCCTCAAAAAATTCAACATTCTCACCATGTTACTAGGCTTAAAATGAAGTCGAATTTTGCATCCACCATTGGCATAAATAAATTAAAAACAATAAACAAGGGAATTGATTCAATTTAGTTAAACAAAAGAGGTGAAGGTACCGTGGATTTGATAAATGCTTGAGATTGATAGGCGTTGTTGAAGCCACTGTCAAGCCATATGCGTTCCGTGCATAAGCAGGGCTGGTTTTGGATTCGAATGGCATTGATTTGGTTGTTTAGGCATCCATGTGTCCGGATGAGGTGGGCCTTCTCCAGCAAGCATTTTTCTTTGCAACTGACGCAGAGGCGAAGAGAAGCATTTCGGAGAAATCGGTCCACTTTCTCAAACATTTTTTCACTCTTGGTATATATATTTTTTTAATCGCTAAAAGGCATTTTAAAAATTTTCTTTCTGAAATACTCTCACCAACATCGTTACTTTAGATTTGAGATTTAAATTAATGTATAAATGATTTCATGTTATTAATATAGTCTTTCCTCATGTTTGGGTATCAATTTTCATGCATAAAACATAAATTTGATCAAATTTAAATTTTTTGAGTTTATCCCGTTTTTCTTTGTTCTTGAACTATTTTGGCCACTTAAATATCTGTTTTAAGCTTCGAATTTGTTTAAAATCAATCTCATATTATTATTCTAATTTAGTACTATATTTGTGCACAATTTTTCTACCAAAAAATACTATTTTTGAGCTTCAAATCAAGCTTGACAGTGTGCTGTCCGAAAACAGAGGAAGATGTTCTTGGACTGATTTAATTCGCCAATCGCAGTATGCTAGGCAACGCAACGGGGTTCGACCTGCCTGGTCAGGTCGCAAGGGTCGAGGGGACAGCGTCCCTCCTAGGGGTTCGGGGGCAACGCCCCCGAAAGGTAAACGAAAACCAAGTTCCCTAAAGCGCACTGCGATGATGCATTGCGATGCAGATATGGCTCATCGCGATGCAGATATGGCTCATCGCGATTCAGATATGGCTCATCGCGATGCACATATGGCTCATCGCGATGCAGGAGTTCTTTATCAGACTTATTAATACGAATGATCCATATATGGCTCATCGCGATGCAGATATGGCTCATCGCGATGCAGGAGTTCTTTATCAGACTTATTAATATGAATGATCCATATATGGCTTATCGCGATGCAGATATGGCTCATCGCGATGCACATATGGCTCATCGCGATGCACATATGGCTCATCGCGATGCAGGAGTTCTTTATCAGACTTATTAATACGAAAGATCCATATATGGCTCATCGCGATGCAGATATGACTTATCGCGATGCACATATGGCTCATTGCGATGCACATATGGCTCATCGCGATGCATGAGTTCTTTATCAGACTTATTAATACGAATGATCCATATATGGCTCATCGCGATGCATATATGGCTCATCGCGATGCATATATGGCTTATCGCGATGCTGGAATTCTTTATCGCGATGCAGGAATTCTTTATCGCGATGCTATATGTTGAGTGTTAATGTGGCATTGCGATTGCAAAAGTAGTGCATCGCGATTCCAAAAGTGGTGCATCGCGATTGCAAAAATGGTGCATCGCGATTTGTAAAAGTGGTGAATCGCGATGCAACAATTGTTGCATCGCGATTGCAAAAGTGGTGCATCGCGATGCCAAAGTGGTGCATCGCGATGCTTTGGTTCCCTAAAGCGCGCTGCGATGATCGCGATGCACCAATTGTTGCATCGCGATGTCCCAATTTGTTGTATAGCGATGCAAAAAGTGGTGCATCGCGATGCCAAAGTGGTGCATCGCAATGCCAAAGTAGTGCATCGCGATGCCTTGGGTTACTGAAGCGCGCATATTTTTCTTTCATTAATGGCATAATCGTCTTTTTGCCTCAAAAATGTCTTTTTTTGGTTTTTAAAAAAGATGAGTGGACTGGAGCGATTACAAATGTTTGAAAATGGACCGGCCTGTAATTCACCCAAGCATTTTTACGTCAGTCTCGAGGTTTCTTTTCTCATGCTAGCATCTAGGTTAAGTATAAACGGCCTTGGGCCGTCCACAGTGAGAGCCCTCCCACCACCCTTTAAAAACAATTTTAGAGATTTTTACCCACCTTTGATCCTACAGTGGTACCTCTAGTCTACCCGCTATCTCTAAAACCAATTAAATCATCCTCTAAATATATGGTGAGTTTTAACATAAATATTAACTCAAATCCTCTACATTTTTCTCACTTTATTTGAGCACAATATACTTTTGTTTAATATTTTGAAATGAAAATTATTACTATACTCTCTTCGTTTTTAAATTATTGTCTTATTTTTTTATCTGTCCTTAAATAATTATCTTATTTTTTTTATCCGTCTCTAAATAATTGTCTTGTTTTAAATTTTCATAATTTAGGAGATTATTTTTACTATTTTAACCTTATTTTTCTCTCTACTTTAATTATGAGTCATATACAAATAGGCATTAAAGGAAATTACACATTATACCAATATTAATAATCAAGTCAAAAAAAAATTTAATCAGTGTGCTGGGTCAAACAAGACAATAATTTAGGAACGGAGAGAGTACAATATACTTTTCATAGTATATAAAATTTAAAATATTTTATTTTAATTGTGGTGAAAAAATATAAATAAAAGAGTAAAAATATAATAGTAGTTAGATTTGTTAGTTGAGATGAGAGATATTTAATTTTTAGAGGGTCGTATAGAGAGTGCTTGTTAGAGTGGATTTATTTTTAGAGTGTTAAAAAAGTGAAACTTGAACGAAAAATGAGGTGTTTAGAGTGTAATATAGAGATGTATTGTTGTGGATGCTCTTAGACCATGTACTTAAAGGAGAGTTTCCCACCATTTTCAATCAATTTTATTACAAAAATACCATTAATGCTACACATTAGTTACTCAATAAAAAACCTCCTTTCAATAGCAACACAAACTCCAATATTTTTACATACTCCACCATCTCTATCTCTATTAATTTAATATCTTTATTCTTGTTTATTATTTCGTTTATGCAATTTTAATTTGATATTTGTTAAATTAATATTTTTGAACTCATATTAATTTTTAATAATAATAACTTTCGTATATTTTTATTATTTTTTATTGAAAAATAATTTAATTAGTTTTCGTTATTTAATTAAAAAATAATTTAATTAGTATTTGTTATTTAATTGTATAAAAAATCCATAAACTAATACTATTTTCTTAATATTAATTAATTCATTTAAAAATAAAAATACAAATACAACAATTAAAAGGAAAAATTCGAGAAAAATATAACAATAAAAGCGAAGAAAATACAACAACAATAAAAGCGAAGATTATTCAACCACCAACATGCTGGTTACTAAAAAGTCTCCAAATATTTTCAATTAAATCATGAATCAGACGGCGATGTTTTTCCCTATCTCGAACGAGACACCTTCTTTGGAGATACCTCTCGTGCTCGGGAATACGCTCGTTAAAATATTGTCATGCTAAACTACCATCTGTGATGTCAATCTGATCAGAGTCGGAGACATTTGGCACCCGGCCATAAGTATTTCGTTCATTTTCAACGATCATATTATGTAATATGATACAAGCCATCATAATTTTTCCCAAAGTAGCTACCTCCCACATAAGTGCTGGGGCTCGTATAATTGCAAATCATGTCTGCAATACCCCAAATGCACGCTCAACATCCTTTCTTGCTGCCCCTTGATGTTGAGCAAAGAGCTTATGTTTTTCACTTTGCGGCGATCGAATAGATTCGATAAATGTAGCCCATGGAGGATATATACCATCGGTTAAATAGTAACCCAAGTTATACTGATTACCGTTAACCATAAACGCTAGTGCCGGAGCTACGCCATTATAAATATCGTTAAAAACTAGAGATCGATCAAGAACATTTATATCATTACAAGTATCTGGAGTACCAAAGAATGCATGTCATATCCACAAATCATAGGAAGTGACTGCTTCGAGAACAATAGTCGCCTTTCCATTCCCTCGGGCATGCTGACCTTGCCAAGAAACGGGACAATTCTTGCATTCCCAGTGCATGCAATCTATACTACCTAACATTCCTGGAAATCCGCATGTCTCCCCAACATGAAACAAGCGTTGGAGGTCTTCTTCTGTTGGTCTTCTCAAGTACTGGTCTCCAAAAACACTAACCACACATTCGGCAAAATTCTTCACGCATTCAAGTGCTGTTGTTTTTCCAATACGAACATAGTCATCACATGCATCAGCGGACATTCCATAAGCAAGCATTCTTATAGCAGCAGTGCACTTTTGTAGTGGTGATAAACCAGGTCT